>OV121121.1:15663775-16131275 GCA_921293315.2 Nemurella pictetii
GTCAGAACAAGCACTTGGAAGTAGGAGTCAGCCATGGAGGCCCAGTTGCATAACAAACTGCAACTGCATGTGCATCACTCGCACTCGGTGCACCGAGGGTGCAACGTCCAACGATCTCTGCTTGCCTCCACCAGGGCTCCCAACTCGCTGGCTCGAAGCTACTTCTTGTTTTTCCTCCCTCCATCCAGGCTTCCATCCATCCTCCAGGCTTCCATCCATCCTCCAGGCTTCCATCCATCCATCCAGGCTAACCAGGCTTCCATCCATCCATCCATCCAGGCTAACCAGGCTTGTAAACAGGAGGCAACGGGTTACTTCTCACCAATGGATTCATGTTAAGTAAATGTTTGAATGGCTTCAACAATATCTTCTTTGTTTGCCTTTAAAATTGCCGAAACAACGAAAAGAAACCCTAGAAAATGTGCTTGTGCAATCATCACCGAATGAATTAGCTTCTTTTGAAAGGAATTCTACTTTCAAAAACACGCATGAGATGCAATTTCTGCTGGCGGGCCACAAAACTAAATAATATTTCAGCATATCAACATCGATCAGTATAGAACAGTGACTAAACATTTTATTAAACATTTGCAAACCTTCTAGAATTTAACTGTTAAGTTATAAGTTATACAGTTTATAGTCAATGCAGGTCTAAATAACGATGAAATGGGTGTCTTATTTCGTGTTTCGTTGGTAATAAAATTGACTAGCAGCGCGTAGCAGAGTAATGCTTCTATTTTATTCACCCCGTGAACCCGGTCCCATATCAATCGCTTGTTGGATTATAGATTCGTGAGCTCGCGACGTCCTCCTAACTCGCTCCTCGTGACATTTATCAAAACACATCGATTAGAGTTCTCACCCGAGCCGCCCGACGCAGCGTATCTAGCAGCCATACTTCAATACTTCAATACTTCAATACTGCAATACCTCAATACATCAATACTTCCTTCACCCCCGAGTCATCAATACGCAACGAACGTTCCGAGGAACGCGGCAAACGATCACGACGGCTGTTTAATTATGCTAACTTGCTATTATGCTATTATGCTACCTACCTTTGCTTTTCCCCATTTTTATTGTTTTTCCAATAATTTTGTACATTTTGAACCTTGAAGATTTTTCAATCAGCAGCATTCAAATAACGCTCATCCACAACGTGAATACAACACGAAGCGAAGCGAGTCCACATTTCAGCCACTCTCATTGGAGCACATGCGCGTGATGCAAAGACTTTCTCTCCTGGGAGCACACGCGTGATGGAAGTCGCTTTCTATTATTTAGTAGGCTCGTGTCATCACATCCCGCGTCGCCTCTAATCCAGCGCTAAAAACAAACTCGGTTCCGACGCCGACGCCGACGCCGACGCCGACGCCGACGCCGACGCCGCAAAGACAACAGCCTTCGCGCGGCGTCCATCGATTTTTCAAGGTTCAGCGTCGCTCGGCGTCGCGACGGCGAAGTTGTGGCGGGAAACTGCGGTTGTTCTTGTTGATGCTCTTGGCAACTGAAGTTGCTACCTTCATTCCACTCAAGTCCATACCGGGCAAGGTCATACTTACAAAATGGCCGCCATTGAGGTTCTACCGACGCATACAACTAAATCCCAGGCCCCATGTCAAAATATTAACATCAAAAACCAGGATCTTACCAAACGTCGATACCTAAGCGTGCCACTGCATACGATTGCGCATCACGTTGATGTATGACTAGGTAAACGATTAGTAGAGCCTACACTCGTTGCAGGATAAGCGAGCCGTTATCTCCCTGAGGAAATCCAAACGGAAAACATTTGAAAATCATATTGTTGAAAACGGTGCTTTAATGATCAAGTATTTTTTTATTATTATTTATTATTAAGTCATTTTATTTTTCTGATTAGCAGAATACTTCATGCACGAATCTGAAACTTGGGCAATTCGTTTAACTTGTTATCACATATATTCAATCCAAATTTGGTGCGGATCGGTTAATTAGTTACGAAGCTAGTACCAAAAAACTGAAAAATTTACAGGGTTCTTGCTCATAAAAACCAAACGGCTGACCAGATTTTGCTCAAAAACCATACAGCACCTCGCTGAGTCACCACGAACGTTTTTGCCAAATTTCGTAACAATCTGTGACCTTTAAGTAGGCCTGCTCGTTTTTGTTACAAACAAAAAAAAAACCAAACGCTTTTTTTCCCCCTGTGTTGTGAAATATAAGGATTTCGCTTGCTTCGCTCGCTCATCCAATGACTACTAGCGCTTAGCGGGCTGGGTTTCAGAAGATGGTTTGTCTGGATTGTAAACATGGCAACACTGTTCTGCTTAGAAGTACAAAATGTTTCGCCGATTAGTGCGAAGGTATCTCAATTCTCAACCCATTTTATGATTGTCTGAACCAATTTTCTACATCCGTGCTCAAATCTAGAGCCATTGAATTGTTCAATGGCATAAACAGTAGTTTAAGATTTATTTAATGTTAAAAAAAGTACTTACAACAAAATTTTCGTATCCTTGACTGTGAATGTTCTAACACATTGATGCCTTGAGGACTAAATAATGTCAAGAGTGTTTAGTTTCCTACTTCCTCCACTCAACGAAGCTAGCTGGCATAGTTTTGTCTCTGGCCGAGATGTTAGCTAGTAAGTTTACGTGAGTGCAAGACATAAAGATTACAGTAATTGAGCCGCAATACAACTTGAAAGTTGAAAGCGTTGAAAACAAAAACATCACTGTCGGGTTTGAATGACAGCAGTGAACTCGGTGATGACAGCCAGCTCGATAATATCACCGATTATCCGAGGAGAATCAATAACCCGAGAGCTAGAAATTGCAAAATTCATTCCAGAGCAAAAAAACCAGATCCTGAATCAAAGAAATACATCCTGAAATTCACACGCGCAACAATTTCTCTCGTCCCTTGATGACACTGAAACGGTTCATCATTTCGCTGCCCGTAGTTTAACCGTAGTTTATACATTAAAAAAAACAGGGAATGGTTGACACAGATTAAGCCGTAATTTAAGCACTGGGTTGTTGACAAAGGTTTTCCCGTAATGAAAGCAAAGGGCTGTCGAAACACGCGGCGGTTCAGGCTTCTGATCGCCCAGGCCGCCCACAACCGACGCTAATCGACGGCGACACTAATTGCAGTTGTTGTTGCGGCTGTAGTTTATAATCTTTCCTTGTCCTGCGGCTAGCCACTAGCCAGACCGACCCCTCTCGCTGCACCGAGCATGAAGAGAGCAGAGTACGGACAGGGAGCTAGCATCATGCTACGGACGTATGCAGACAACTTTAAGAAGCTAGTTGACAAGACTTTACGCACTGGTAACACGAAATATTTTTTTTAAGTGCATACATTCCCATGTAATGAACCATGACAGCGTGCTACGGGCTTGAAACACAGTGTGCTACAGGCTTGAAACACAGCGTGCTACGAGCTTGAAACACAGCGTGCTACGGGCTTGAAACACAGCGTGCTACGGGCTTGAAACACAGCGTGCTACGGGCTTGAAACACAGCGTGCTACTGGCTTGAAACACAGCGTGCTACGGGCTTGAAACACAGCGTGCTACGGGCTTGAAACACAGCGTGCTACAGGCTTGAAACACAGCGCGCTACAGGCTTGAAACACAGCGTGCTACTGGCTTGAAACACAGCGCGCTACAGGCTTGAAACACAGCGTGCTACAAGCTTGAAACACAGCATCCTACAAGCTTGAAACACAGCGTGCTACGGGCTTGAAACACAGCGTGCTACGGGCTTAAAACACAGCGTGCTACGGGCTTGAAACAAAGCGTGCTACGGGCTTGAAACACAGCGTGCTACAGGCTTGAAACACAGCGTGCTACGGGCTTGAAACACAGCGTGCTACGGGCTTGAAACACAGCGTGCTACGGGCTTGAAACACAGCGTGCTACGGGCTTGAAACACAGCGTGCTACGGGCTTGAAACACAGCGTGCTACGGGCTTGAAACACAGCGTGCTACGGGCTTGAAACAAAGCGTGTTACGAGCTTGAAACACAGCATCCTACAAGCTTGAAACACAGCGTGCTACGGGCTTGAAACACAGCGTGCTACAAGCTTGAAACACAGCGTGCTACGGGCTTGAAACACAGCGTGCTACGAGCTTGAAACACAGCGTGCTACGGGCTTGAAACACAGCGTGCTACGGGCTTGAAACACAGCGTGCTACGGGCTTGAAACACATGGCGTGCTACGGGCTTGAAACACAGAGTGCTACGGGCTTGAAACACAGCGTGCTACGGGCTTGAAACACAGCGTGCTACAGGCTTGAAACACAGCGTGCTACGGGCTTGAAACACAGCGTTCTACGGGCTTGAAACACAGCGTGCTACGGGCTTGAAACATAGCGTGCTATACGGGCTTGAAACACAGCGTGCTACGGGCTTGAAACACAGCGTGCTACAGGCTTGAAACACAGCGTGCTACGGGCTTGAAACACAGCGTGCTACGGGCTTGAAACACAGCGTGCTACGGGCTTTAAACATAGCGTGCTATACGGGCTTGAAACACAGCGTGCTACGGGCTTGAAACACAGCGTGCTACAGGCTTGAAACACAGCGTGCTACGGGCTTGAAACACAGCGTGCTACGGGCTTGAAACACAGCGTGCTACGGGCTTGAAACACAGCGTGCTACAGGCTTGAAACACAGCGTGCTACGGGCTTGAAACACAGCGTGCTACTGGCTTGAAACACAGCGTGCTACGGGCTTGAAACACAGCGTGCTACGGGCTTGAAACACAGCGTGCTACGGGCTTGAAACACAGCGTGCTACGGGCTTGAAACACAGCGTGCTACGGGCTTGAAACACAGCGTGCTACGGGCTTGAAACACAGCGTGCTACGGGCTTGAAACACAACGTGCTACGGGCTTGAAACACAGCGTGCTACGGGCTTGAAACACAGCGTGCTACGGGCTTGAAACACAGCGTGCTACGGGCTTGAAACACAGCGTGCTACGGGCTTGAAACACAGCGTGCTACGGGCTTGAAACACAACGTGCTACGGGCTTGAAACACAGCGTGCTACGGGCTTGAAACACAGCGTGCTACGGGCTTGAAACACAGCGTGCTACGGGCTTGAAACACAGCGTGCTACGGGCTTGAAACACAGCGTGCTACGGGCTTGAAACACAGCGTGCTACGGGCTTGAAACACAGCGTGCTACGGGCTTGAAACACAGCGTGCTACGGGCTTGAAACACAGCGTGCTACGGGCTTGAAACACAGCATGCTACGGGCTTGAAACACAGCGTGCTACGGGCTTGAAACACAGCGTGCTACGGGCTTGAAACACAGCATGCTACGGGCTTGAAACACAGCGTGCTACGGGCTTGAAACACAGCGTGCTACGGGCTTGAAACACAGCGTGCTACGGGCTTGAAACACAGCGTGCTACGGGCTTGAAACACAGCGTGCTACGGGCTTGAAACACAGTGTGCTACGAGCTTGAAACACAGCGTGCTACGGGCTTGAAACACAGCGTGCTACGGGCTTGAAACACAGCGTGCTACGGGCTTGAAACACAGCGTGCTACAGGCTTGAAACACAGCGTGCTACAGGTTCGAAACACAGCGTGCTACAGGCTTGAAACACAGCGTGCTACGGGCTTGAAACACAGCGTGCTACGGGCTTGAAACACACTGGTTTTCAGCACCTCCTGAAGTCACCCACTCTCCGCTAGTCACTGCCCTCTAGCAAGACATCCCTCGTGGTCGCGGCACACATGACACAAGGTGGCGGTGTTTCTGCAGAAGCAGCATTATTCTAATGGCCCTCGCTGCCCAAAGCCGGCGCTGTCATATTTCACGAGCCGGCCCCATGAGGGGAGGGGGGGGGGGGGGGCAACATTTCCCGGCCGGGCGAGCGGCGTGAGCGATGGAAATTGATACCACTGCAGGGAGAGCGCGTTGCATAAATTCTCATTTCGACTCGCGTTCGATTGGGGTTCGGTCGCCCCGGGCTACCTGCCCCCCCCCCCCCCCCCCCCCCCCCACCAACCGAGCAGCGCAAGGGAAACTCTCGCGAGCGTTCGGCACAAATCAAGACAGATATTATTCCCTCTTAACGCCCCCACCTGCCGGCAGTGGCGTCGAGTCGAACTACGTCACCACGTCCACGATGCCGGCTATTCTCTCTCAAGACGACGGGGCTGAAAACTGGAACTTACCCTTACCTTCACCTACCCTAACCCTTACCTTCCCTCACCCTTACCTTCCCTCACCCTTACCTACCCTTACCTTATTTCACTGCAAAGAACTTCGTGCCACACCTCGCTCGGACTCGGCGATGCTGAAGATATAATTCAATCAAAACGCGTTCAACACTTCATTAAAAACACAAAACACATTGGACTTGTTTTAAAATTCTAGGGAGAAACAATGTTTTGTGATAAAATTGTATATATTAGCAATGCCGATGGTACCGGCTGCCCCTGGCGCTCCCAACCCTTTCATCAAACGCGCTTTCCCCGCCTGCTGCTGCTGCTGCTGCTGCTGCTGCTGCTGCTGCTGCTGCTGCTGCTGCTGCTGCTGCTGCTGCTGCTGCTGCTGCTGCTGCTTATAAATAGTTATTTATCTATATTTTTCAGAATTTTTCATGGAATGACTCAAAGGTGAACCTTACAATGAAAATTGTTCAATCGGCAGAATTTAAATAACACTTTTCCACGAAAAGATTTAAAAAACTATCGTGAAGTGTTCATAAGCTTCCATGCAAGTGAAGACGATTGCTTCTGCCAGGCATTGCGTAGGATCCGTGCGATGCGTGCGTCGTGCCGGCGGCGGGGAAGGGGTCGTGTGGCACGCGATGCACGCACCCTTCCCCACCCCCCAACCCCTCACCACTCCACCTTCCCCTGGGTGACGTCAGAGCGGCGTCGCGTACAGACGTCAGCGTCTCCTCTCGGTGAAATTACGCGCGTCACGAGTAATTATTCGACACCGCTGACTCGGCGTCGGCGTCGGCGTCGGCGTCGGCGTCGGCGTCGGCGTCGGCGTCGGCGTCATGTAGAACGCACGGCTTGCTTAGTCTTCCAGGGGTTGAAACATCCCTTGAAATCATCCCCCGGCTGTCTCTTGATCTTGTCCTACATCCAGCGGCGAACGACATTACATCATGTCATCGAATTTGTTGAGAGAGCACATTTATTTTTGTCACTTTTTTGCGTGAATCTCTTTTTTCAACATTTGGTCGCCTTTTTCGATGGTTGCTACTTTTTCAATCAGAGTCGAAAAAGTTTGAAAAAGTTTTCAATCGAACTGGCTCACTGCGTCCTGAAGCAGCCGGCTCACTGCGTCCTGAAGCAGCCGGCTCACTGCGTCCTGAAGCAGCCGGCTCACTGCGTCCTGAAGCAGCCGGCTCACTGCGTCCTGAAGCAGCCGGCTCACGGCGTCCTGAAGCAGCCGGCTCACTGCGTCCTGAAGCAGCCGGCTCACTGCGTCCTGAAGCAGCCGGCTCACTGCGTCCTGAAGCAGCCGGCTCACTGCGTCCTGAAGCAGCCGGCTCACTGCGTCCTGAAGCAGCCGGCTCACTGCGTCCTGAAGCAGCCGGCTCACTGCGTCCTGAAGCAGCCTCGCTGCAAAGAGTTGCATCATCACGCAGTTCAGCTTGTCAAAGAAACTCCATCTCAATGAGATATTAAAGAAGACTGGATAATGAAATCAGCGCTCCATGTCTGATCTTTCTCGATACAGGAAGAACGCGAGATGGAATCTTAATAAAATTCCGCTGGTTACCGTTCGTCTTGTAATACTCGGAAGCCAAGCCACTTTTATCGAAGCTATTCGATGGAAATTGCAATTTGTGCAACGCAAAGCCGTTGCGCTAGCGTTAAGAAATGCAGTTCCTGCGCAATATTGAAAAATCCACCGAGATGTAGGGCGGGGTCTAAGAGTCACATCCCTCAGAGGAATTTCTCGTCAAAGTATCCAAGAATCAATTGCAGGGGATGTCTTTTACCAGTGAAAAATTACTATTTCCGATTCACGTCGGTAAACCCACGTCGGTAAACTCACGTCGGTAAACTCACGTCGGTAAACTCACGTCGGTAAACTCACGTCGGTAAACTGACGTCGGTAAACTGGCCAAAGGGACTGGACTTCTAGCGCGGGCTGCTGGTAAGAGGCTTTCCGGGTCGTGGTCATTGGTGGCGAGGGGGTGGGGTGTCGGGGGACCGCCGGGCTCGCAGCTCCTTCCGCCTGTTGACGCCTGCTATCGCTGTTAAGGGATCCTGCTCCCACCTGTGTCGATACCCACCCTCCACCCACCCCTCCAACCACCCTCGCACCCAACCCTCGCACCCAACCCTCGCCCCCAACCCTCGCCACCAACCATGGAGACATGGAGACATGGAGACATGGAGCCATTGAGACATGGAGACATGGAGACACGGAGACACGGAGACATGGAGACACGGAGACATGGAGACATGGAGATCATGGAGACACGGAGACATGGAGACATGGAGACATGGAGACATGGAGACATGGAGACACGGAGACATGGAGACATGGAGCCATTGAGACATGGAGACATGGAGACACGGAGACATGGAGACATGGAGCCATTGAGACATGGAGACATGGAGACACGGAGACACGGAGACATGGAGACACGGAGACACGGAGACATGGAGACATGGAGACATGGAGACATGGAGACATGGAGACACGGAGACATGGAGACATGGAGACATGGAGACATGGAGACATGGAGACACGGAGACATGGAGACACGGAGACATGGAGACATGGAGATCATGGAGACACGGAGACATGGAGACATGGAGACATGGAGACATGGAGACATGGAGCCATTGAGACATGGAGACATGGAGACACGGAGACACGGAGACATGGAGACATGGAGACATGGAGACATGGAGACATGGAGACATGGAGACATGGAGACATGGAGACATGGAGACATGGAGACACGGAGACATGGAGACATGGAGACATGGAGACATGGAGACATGGATACATGGAGACATGGAGACATGGAGACATGGAGACATGGAGACATGGAGACATGGAGCCATTGAGACATGAAGACATGGAGACATGGAGACATGGAGACATGGAGACACGGAGACATGGAGACATGGAGACATGGAGACATGGAGACACGGAGACATGGAGACATGGAGACATGGAGACATGGAGACACGGAGACATGGAGACATGGAGACATGGAGACATGGAGACATTGAGACATGAAGACATGGAGACATGGAGACATGGAGACATGGAGACATGGAGACATGGAGACACGGAGACATGGAGACATGGAGACATGGAGACATGGAGACATGGAGACATGGAGACATGGAGACATGGAGACATGGAGACATGGAGACATGGAGACATGGAGACATGGAGACATGGAGACACGGAGACACGGAGACATGGAGACATGGAGACATGGAGACATGGAGACATGGAGACATGGAGACATGGAGACACGGAGACATGGAGACACGGAGACATGGAGACATGGAGATCATGGAGACACGGAGACATGGAGACATGGAGACATGGAGACATGGAGACATGGAGCCATTGAGACATGGAGACATGGAGACACGGAGACACGGAGACATGGAGACATGGAGACATGGAGACATGGAGACATGGAGACATGGAGACATGGAGACATGGAGACATGGAGACATGGAGACACGGAGACATGGAGACATGGAGACATGGAGACATGGAGACATGGATACATGGAGACATGGAGACATGGAGACATGGAGACATGGAGACATGGAGACATGGAGCCATTGAGACATGAAGACATGGAGACATGGAGACATGGAGACATGGAGACACGGAGACATGGAGACATGGAGACATGGAGACATGGAGACACGGAGACATGGAGACATGGAGACATGGAGACATGGAGACACGGAGACATGGAGACATGGAGACATGGAGACATGGAGACATTGAGACATGAAGACATGGAGACATGGAGACATGGAGACATGGAGACATGGAGACATGGAGACACGGAGACATGGAGACATGGAGACATGGAGACATGGAGACATGGAGACATGGAGACATGGAGACATGGAGACATGGAGACATGGAGACATGGAGACATGGAGACATGGAGACATGGAGACACGGAGACACGGAGACATGGAGACATGGAGACATGGAGACATGGAGACATGGAGACATGGAGACATGGAGACATGGAGACATTGAGACATGGAGACATGGAGACATGGAGACATGGAGACATGGAGACATGGAGCCATTGAGACATGAAGACATGGAGACACGGAGACATGGAGCCATTGAGACATGGAGACATGGAGACATGGAGACATGGAGACATGGAGACATGGAGCCATTGAGACATGGAGACATGGAGACATGAAGACATGGAGACATGGAGACATGGAGACATGGAGACATGGAGACATGGAGACATGGAGACATGGAGACATGGATACATGGAGACATGGAGACATGGAGACATGGAGACATGGAGACATGGAGACATGGAGACATGGAGACATGGAGACATGGAGACATGGAGACATGGATACATGGAGACATGGAGACACGGAGACACGGAGACATGGAGACATGGAGACATGGAGACATGGAGTCATGGAGACATGGAGACATGGAGACATGGAGACATTGAGACATGGAGACATGGAGACATGGAGACATGGAGACATGGAGACATGGAGCCATTGAGACATGAAGACATGGAGACACGGAGACATGGAGCCATTGAGACATGGAGACATGGAGACATGGAGACATGGAGACATGGAGACATGGAGACATGGAGACATGGAGCCATTGAGACATGAAGACATGGAGACACGGAGACATGGAGCCATTGAGACATGGAGACATGGAGACATGGAGACATGGAGACATGGAGACATGGAGACATGGAGACATGGAGACATTGAGACATGGAGACATGGAGACATGGAGACATGGAGACATGGAGACATGGAGACATGGAGACATGGAGACATGGAGACATGGAGACATGGAGACATGGAGACATGGAGACATGGAGACATGAAGACATGGAGACATGGAGACATGGAGACATGGAGACATGGAGACATGGAGACATGGAGCCATGGAGCATGGAGACATGGAGACATGGAGACATGGAGACATGGAGACATGGAGACATAATTGGGCGAGGTTGGGCGAGGTTGGGCGAGGATGGGTACTACAGCCGGCAAACGCTATTTCTCATCGAGGCTGATTTGATTCCAATAAAATGTCTTGCTTCGCTACCACTGCGTGCCCGGCTTTCTTAACCTCTTCATCCCTTCCCTACCCCCCCCCCCCCCCCCCACCCCCCCCACCACACCACCTCACAACCCATCCCAACCCTTTCAACCGAGTCCGACGAAGTTCACTCTGCCGGCGACTTCGTTTTGTTATTTTTCCCGAGCCAACTAAAGAAAAACTTTCCTCTTCTCTAATCTGTACTTGATTTAGGTGTTCAACGTTGTTGCAATCGAAGGTGTTAGGTAACCATGGCAACCTCGGCTGTTTGCTAAGCGCATCATTCTGCGAAACTTCGCAGCGTATCACAGCGTTTGAAGACATTCAGTGAATACCAATCATCAGGGTATTTAATATGGATAGCTACTTTATTAGTACAGAGCTAAGCGCGTTATTAGAAACAAAGATAAATTTTATGCAAGTTTTTTTTTTCGTAATATGTTGTCAATGTCATAAATATTGACTTCCAGCACGCAGCAGACCGAATTATTCTTCGATGAAAACAACGTCCCCTGAAACAAAACTGTTGTTATTCCGTGTGCTTCACCCTGCAACAGCCTCTAATGACCTTGATGTTGACCTTGCAGATGGTGACCACGACGGAGGGCAGCGGCGCCCAGGGCTCGGAGGGCGCAGACTCGGGCACGGCGCTCAGCAAGCTGCGTCAGACTCTCTCCTCAAGCCTCATGAACGCGCAGGACAAAGGTAAGCTTCACCTTCACGCTGGTCAGCAAATATCTCACCAGGCTGTAGGCTGCAGGACACTCTGCTAGCAAACATCTCACCAGGCTGTAGGATGCAGGACACTCTGCCAGCAAACATCTCACCAGGCTGTAGGATGCAGGACACTCTGCTAGCAAACATCTCACCAGGCTGTAGGATGCAGGACACTCTGTCAGCAAACATCTCACCAGGCTGTAGGATGCAGGACTCTCTGCCAGCAAACATCTCACCAGGCTGTAGGATGCAGGACACTCTGCCAGCAAACATCTCACCAGGCTGTAGGATGCAGGACACTCTGCCAGCAAACATCTCACCAGGCTGTAGGATGCAGGACACTCTGTCAGCAAACATCTCACCAGGCTGTAGGATGCAGGACACTCTGCCAGCAAACATCTCACCAGGCTGTAGGATGCAGGACACTCTGCCAGCAAACATCTCACCAGGCTGTAGGATGCAGGACACTCTGCCAGCAAACATCTCACCAGGCTGTGGGATGCAGGACACTCTGCCAGAAAACATCTCACCAGGCTGTAGGATGCAAGACACTCTGCCACCAAACATCTCACCAGGCTGTAGGATGCAGGACACTCTGCCAGCAAACATCTCACCAGGCTGTGGGATGCAGGACACTCTGCCAGCAAACATCTCACCAGGCTCTAGGATGCAGGACACTCTGCCAGCAAACATCTCACCAGGCTGTAGGATGCAGGACACTCTGCCAGCAAACATCTCATCAGGCTGTAGGATGCAGGACACTCTTCCAGCAAACATCTCACCAGGATGTAGGATGCAGGACACTCTGCCAGCAAACATCTCATCAGGCTGTAGGATGCAGGACACTCTTCCAGCAAACATCTCACCAGGCTGTAGGATGCAGGACACTCTTCCAGAAAACATCTCACCAGAATGTAGGATGCAGGACACTCTGCCAGCAAACATCTCACCAGGCTGTAGGATGCAGGACACTCTGCCAGCAAACATCTCACCAGGCTGTAGGATGCAGGACACTCTGCCAGCAAACATCTCACCAGGCTGTAGGATGCAGGACACTCTGCCGGCAAACATCTCACCAGGCTGTAGGATGCAGGACACTCTGCCAGCAAACATCTCACCAGGCTGTAGGATGCAGGACACTCTGCCAGCAAACATCTCACCAGGCTGTAGGATGCAGGACACTCTGCCAGCAAACATCCTACCAGGCTTTAGGATGCAGGACACTCTGCCAGCAAACATCTCACCAGGCTGTAGGATGCAGGACACCCTGCCAGCAAACATCTCACCAGGCTGTGGGATGCAGGACACTCTGCCAGCAAACATCTCACCAGGCTGTAGGATGCAGGACACCCTGCCAGCAAACATCTCACCAGGCTGTGGGATGCAGGACACTCTGCCAGCAAACATCTCACCAGACTGTAGGATGCAGGACACTCTGCCAGCAAACATCGCACCAGGCTGTGGGATGCAGGTCACTCTGCCAGCAAACATCTCACCAGGCTGTAGGATGCAGGACACTCTGCCAGCAAACATCTCACCAGGCTGTAGGATGCAGGACACTCTGCCAGCAAACATCCTACCAGGCTTTAGGATGCAGGACACTCTGCCAGCAAACATCTCACCAGGCTGTAGGATGCAGGACACCCTGCCAGCAAACATCTCACCAGGCTGTGGGATGCAGGACACTCTGCCAGCAAACATCTCACCAGGCTGTAGGATGCAGGACACCCTGCCAGCAAACATCTCACCAGGCTGTGGGATGCAGGACACTCTGCCAGCAAACATCTCACCAGACTGTAGGATGCAGGACACTCTGCCAGCAAACATCGCACCAGGCTGTGGGATGCAGGACACTCTGCCAGCAAACATCTCACCAGGCTGTAGGATGCAGGACACTCTGCCAGCAAACATCTCACCAGGCTGTAGGATGCAGGACACTCTGCCAGCAAACATCCTACCAGGCTTTAGGATGCAGGACACTCTGCCAGCAAACATCTCACCAGGCTGTAGGATGCAGGACACCCTGCCAGCAAACATCTCACCAGGCTGTGGGATGCAGGACACTCTGCCAGCAAACATCTCACCAGGCTGTAGGATGCAGGACACCCTGCCAGCAAACATCTCACCAGGCTGTGGGATGCAGGACACTCTGCCAGCAAACATCTCACCAGACTGTAGGATGCAGGACACTCTGCCAGCAAACATCGCACCAGGCTGTGGGATGCAGGACACTCTGCCGAAATATCAATGATATTTCACAGAATCGTCAGCTATGCCTAGGCGGCATGGTTGGAAGTAGAATCACCAAGCCATCTTTAGGGTCAATTCTAAACAGCGTAACTCACGTCGTCTCACATTATATTGAGAGTGAATCGTTATTTACTGATCGCTTTATCTGACACGGTGACTCTGAGTTCCAACGCGTTCGACTGGTTTGTCATCAGAACTTCTGCGGCCTCGACCCTCCTTATCCTACAGCCCGGTGAGATGCTTGCTGGCAACTGCATCAAACATTAACACTCCCAAGTGTCACAGCGCTTTCAGCTCGTAGCTTGTGGGTACGCGAAAACCGCCGCAGGTCAAAAACAATATTTCTAGATCTTTATAATCATTTTGCTTATCTTCAAAGTTTGGCTAACTGTTTTTTGATATTGAAATAGTGATAGCATAAAGTTGGTTAAGTACCTACCTTTAGATAGCTATCAGTAATTCACGGTAAATGGGCATCTGCGGCAAGCCAGGTAAGCTAGGGGGCTCCTCTCATCGTTTCCTCTGGCCGTGAGCTGGCCATGGGTCCCTAGAGACAAGCCCCCTGCCCCTGCCCCTGCCACTGGCAACCCATCCTCTCGCCGGGCCGTCGCTTGACCATCGTCCCCTACCACCCCTTCAACCTTTTCGACCCCCAGACACGCAGGGGAGTTTGCCCTGAGCTTACTTGTCCAGCCTTCCCTGCTGCAGCGTGCCTGGAACTTACACCGGCTATCGATGCCAGTAAATACATCACCACGCTATAGGATGCAGGAAAAGCTCGACGAAATCAGACGACCTAGCGCTGCTGGCGAAACAGGCGGACCGGATAAAATTAAAGTGAACAAGTGCAAATGCAAATATACTATTTTATATGTCAACTGTCTTTAGTCCTTATATGGCTGTGGTGCTTTAATTCCTTACCAAGCCGCCTAGGATGCAATGACGATTCTTTCTCAAGCTGTGCTCACATTGCTGATCCGGCAGATTTTCTGCATTCCACAGCCTGGTGGGATATTTTAAAATACCTAGAAACGAATTTAGGAACTGGAAAAAAAACCTTTGACTACATCAGGCGCTTTAAAAATTTTCACATACAACATTTTTAATTTGAGTGGCTAGAAAAATAAATCCCGTACGAAAAATAAAGAGAATTAATTTTTATTTAACCCGCAACAATTAACCTATATTCGTGACAAAATAAATGGCATACGAGTCTGTCGTTCGTAGTGGTTGTAGTTTTCATGTATCACTTGGTTTTGAGATTAGAAGATTTGTGTAGTCGCAGTTAGCCGACTTGTGGATAGGAGTAGAGGTGTCAGGTCACCGCGTGGTCGGAGCGAGCAGCACCTACCTTGGTTGGGTTGGCGAGTCTGTTTCGCTGTCCACAAGGAAGCTGCAACATCAAGTGTTAGCCTTAGGAACGTCTTCAGACAAGACCGCCGGTCTGAACAGACATCGACTCAAGCCTGCACATAAACTTAGCTAGGTCCTTGTGTGATATCAAGTCGAGCTAGCTGGGCATAAAACAGTCGACGGGGCTGCTCGACACACGGTCCCGTCACATCGCAGCCTCCATCTTGCCGACGCCGTCACGCAGCTGTCAATCTGACAGCTAGCTTTTAATGGCGCGTTGAATCGCGCATGCGTCCTGGAGCGACGCTGAGTAAGTATTTTATTCACCGCGCGGCACCGCAATCAAACTTGATAATGATATATCAACAGTTTGTCAGCCGGGGTGATTGATGCGATCTGATCGCGCGCAGCAAATAGGCAGCCTAGATTGCCACGAGTTACTCCGTAGGGGTAATACCTCCCTTACCGACAAAGAAGTATGCATGAAAATCACATTTAACTGTTGCTGCTGCTCCAGCCAATGACAGATGTAGAAGCATCCTTGCCAGATCTTCCACGATATGAAATAACAACAGGTTTACAACTGGTTTTTCAACATTATTATGGAGCAAAAGTGCCACAATAATACGTCATGTAATTCAATTCAGTCTCTTCAGGGTCTCACAGCGGCGGTCTAGGCTCCTTCTCTCTCATCGCTTAGCTCATGATAGCAATTATACGAACGAATAAGTCACCAAAAATCTACAACTTCCTTCTAAAGTTGACGTCGCAATTTGCGTCGAGAGTTTAAAATATACACACGCCGATTTCACATCGCACGGATCAAATCCGTCGCTACTAACCGCCTTCTGTACACTGCACACTCACCCTGTACACTGTACGCTGTACGCTGTACGCTGTACACTGTACGATGTACACTGCACACTGCACTTTCCAACATAATATGTGTTTGGTATAAAAAGTCTAAGAATTTGCCGGCCGGCTGCCTGCTGCTCTCCGGCCGGAGGTTCGACACGCGGCTAATTGTCAATCGATGCTCGTTGCGGGGCACGGGAATGATTCATGACCCACCGAAAGGAAGGCGAACGCCTTGAAATCGCCGCGTTCTTTTCGAGGCCGGTTCCTTCCCGAAAAGCCTGCTTGCTCCCGCGGGTTTTAATCGGACTGTTTACAAACATTAAACAATAAAGATTAAGAAACAAAGATTAGAAAAATTCGACAAGTACCGAGTACCGAAATGTAAGAAAACAACACGCAGCATTCTTATCTGGAACCTACAGCAGTAAAAATAACCGTCGATTACAGAAGGTATTCAGCGCCGTTAAACATCGCCGTTAAACATCGCCGTTTAACATCGCGAGCAACACAGAACCTGTTTCCATTGTGTATTTCCCGCGCCTCCTGGACTCAAGCTGGCGCACGGCCCGGGGTACTCCCTTTCCCCCCGGCCCCCCCACCCAACACTGTGGGGATCGGGCTGCGCTAAGGGATGCAAACCCTCCCCGCCCCCTCCCCCTCTCCGGCGTCGTCAAGCAGGCTGCCCTGTCAGGAATCGTAATGAGTTTTCGATTGGAAAAATACGCTATCCTTTTCTTCCAGCACCTTCAGCCCCTGGTCTCGATGGCCCAGCTCTCTCTCTCTCTCTCTCTCTCTCTCTCCCTCTCACAGGGACGGGGACAAGAACAGGGACAGGGACAGGGACAAGAACAGGGACAGGGACAGGGACAGGGACAGGGACAGGGACAGGGACCCCCCCCCCCCCCCCCCGGCTACACATCAGCATCCTATCAGGCTGTCAATTAGTCAGGTCGTGGACGCTGGCTATCGGCACGCCGGCCTGTCTGTTTGCACGACCAACTCTATTTGCACACTCGACGCGCTGACCGCACCACGATGGTTCCCATTAGCGACATCCCCCCCCCCCCCCCCAGCGCCCCCACCGCCTGCTTTAATTAGGTGCACCGAGGAACAATAACTTCCAGCATTTAACCTACAATAACTTGTTTCCCGGCAACTGTTGCGCCGTCGTTGCTGCCACGTTTGGCAACACTGCTTCGTGTCTGTTTGAACCCGGAAGTCACGCGGCATGATACCGGCAGTCTATATACTCAATGATACCGGCAGTCTATATACTCAATGATACCGGCAGTCTATATACTCAATGATACCGGCAGTCTATATACTCAATGATACCGGCAGTCTATATACTCAATGATACCGGCAGTCTATATACTCAATGATACCGGCAGTCTATATACTCAATGATACCGGCAGTCTATATACTCAATGATACCGGCAGTCTATATACTCAATGATACCGGCAGTCTATATACTCAATGATACCGGCAGTCTATATACTCAATGATACCGGCAGTCTATATACTCAATGATACCGGCAGTCTATATACTCAATGATACCGGCAGTCTATATACTCAATGATACCGGCAGTCTATATACTCAATGATACCGGCAGTCTATATACTCAATGATACCGGCAGTCTATATACTCAATGATACCGGCAGTCTATATACTCAATGATACCGGCAGTCTATATACTCAATGATACCGGCAGTCTATATACTCAATGATACCGGCAGTCTATATACTCAATGATACCGGCAGTCTATATACTCAATGATACCGGCAGTCTATATACTCAATGATACCGGGTCCCGGTGTCAGGTGCGCACTAGCGCCACGCGGAGGTGTCCTGAACTAACTCAAGGCTGCTTCCTGCCCGCCGTGGCGCTGCTTGTGCACGGCGACTCGACGTACTACCGAAAAACCCGAGCAGAGATCGGCAATGATCGGCCTCTTATTAACACTGTTAGCATTGAGTATATAGACTCTGTTATGTTTAGATGTCGGTGGACTGTGAAGCTATAAATTGAGGGTAACTAGAGACTAGAGATGGGAAAAAAAGCCCGAACGGCCCGAAAGCCCGGCCCGGCCCGGCCCGGCCCGACTTTCGGGCCGGGCCGGGCCGGATTTTGTTTTCAACTTCGGGCCTCGGGCCGGGCCGGATCTTGAATCTGAGACGTCGGGCCGGGCTCGGGCCGGACATCCCCGGCTGTCGGGCCGTCGGGCTTTCGGGCCGGTTCGGGCCGTTCGGGCCGGTTCGGGCTGTCGGGCCATCGGGCTGTCGAGTAGTGGCCCGTGCACTCAGAATTCCCTTTCCCGTCCAATATCTTAAACCGTAATGTTTCTTTCGAGTCGATATTTTTTACTCGCAGCTGGCTTCTGTAATCAACATTATCCCTCGTTTTGCAGTCGAAGCTAATTCCCGAACAGCCATACTACGTCTACATCTGTATCACAGCGATAGTGAAAATTTTCCCATGCTATGTGCTTGTTAGACCGATCTCACGCAGCCTTGCGAGGCTTTGGGCTTTGGTCCTTCATGAGTTCGAGGAATTTTCGACATGAGATTTGCAGACTATGCTTGAGTTCGCTGGTGCCAGCCAGCCGGCCGGCAATTTGACGGATTCGGAAATTAGAATAGAATTAGTCACGAGCTATCTTGTTTTTTAGTTTTATAATATAAATTTTTGCTTCTCTTACGAATGCCTTCCACTCCATGCGTAAATATTATGCGATGTTCATTCAGTATTCACCCGAGAGCCGACCGGGATGCAGTCACTGCTAGTGTTGTTTTCAATGTGATAATGTGATATGTGCAGCAAAAATAGACAGGGAGAACTGCCTATTCGGGATTTATTGCACCTGCTGAGCTGTGAATGAACTCTTCTAATACAGTGAGTCAGATTTTCTTTATGTTTGGAGCATTCTTCGTTTTGGGAAAACCGGGACCAGGACAAAAAATACTCCATGGCCTCTATGGATTGCACTGCTGAATTGGATTGGATTTCTGGAGATTGCTGGCATCAGGAGTGGTTTCGGACCGTTTCGGACCTTCGGACATGTCTGGATTTTTGGAAATTTTCGGACTTTCGGGACAGTTTCGGACAGCTTCGGGCCTTCGGACAGCTTCGGGCCTCGGACAGTTTCGGGCCTTCGGACAGTTTCGGCCTTTCGGACAGCCTCGGGCCTTCGGACAGTTTCGGACTTTCGGACAGTCTCGGGCCTTCGGACAGTTTCGGACAGGTGTAAATTTTGGGAAAATACTTCGGGCCGGATCGGGCCGAAAAAATTGGGGGCCCGTCGGGCTTCGGGCCGGGCCGGACTCGGGACTGGTCGGGCCGAGGTCGGGCCGGGCCGATGGAAATCCGAAAAATCCCATCTCTACTAGAGACTCCTGTTTCGCACAGTAAGTCGGTGACAATTCACCGACTGAATTGTCCCTGTATTTCAGTCAATGCCCTTCACGATAGGCAGCCAATGAACCTTTGGAGAACAACGATCCGGCATCGTTGCCAGGCCCGGGCATGCGCAGTCGAATAAACTCGGTTTTGGACACTTGGTCCACAAATGGTCCACAAATCAATGTCTGAATCGCGGGGAGGACTCTGCGTTTCCTTCTCTCGGCCTTTTGGCGACTCGGCCTATAAAAACTGCTACTCAGTTTTTTGGAGACTCGGACTCCTAGTCACTCGGCCTTTTAGCTAAAATACTCGTACTTTTGGCGCGCTCTGCCGGCAGGCATTGCATCCAAGGAAACACCCGCTCGGCGGTAATTCATCCAAGCTAAGACTCGCAGGCAGGTAGAGAGAGAGAGAGAGAGAGAGAGAGAGAGAGAGAGAGAGAGAGAGAGAGAGAGAGAGAGAGAGAGACAGAGAGAGATAGAGATGGTGATGGAGAGGGGGGGGGGGGGGGGTTTAAGACAAGCACTCATCAATTTCAATAAAAAATAACGTCCTACTTTCCCGCGCTTCGCTCCACCGCCGCTGCGCTGCGCTAGAAAATCTAGAAGGCGCCGACCGACCGCCAGGGGCGCTGATGCTGCTCGGGCCGAGCTGACGACGAATTTAGGCCCGGGCCGGGGGGGGGGGGGGGGGTAAAGTTTGAAGCTGCGCCGCGCGGAACAGCATCACTAATTCAGCAGCCGCCGCCAGAGTGAATGGAAATACTCCCTTTGGTTTTATTTACCCGTTACGTACACACTCACACTCACACTCACACACACTCTGGCGGTTGGGCGGGACGGGGGAGACGGTAAAGTGCGCCATCTAGCCGGGTGGTTGCCAACAGCAACGGCGTGCAGCATCTGTTTGTTGCAGGAGAGTGTCTTGTTGGGTGACATTAATGTGAGCCTGAGTAAACTGTGCCTGGAGTACACTCTGTTTTGAAATGCTGCTAACCTTACCTGTTAATTTCTAGCAAAACTTGCACTTTATCCCCCCCCCCCCCTTCTAATAATTTATTTCCTGACCCAACCCAACTTACGAACCCTATTCATGTATTGAAATATCTGTTGTCCAATCCGCTTAAAAGATGAGTTTACACATATTAGATTCATTGACATTTGGGGCACAGATTACTCAGGTACACAAAACATTGTCTTCCGAATCCACGGCGCTTGGCTCACGGCTTGTTTTAACACGTAGCTCGTAGCTTGCAGCTTGTTCTAACGCGTAGCTTGCAAGGTTCACACAAAGTCAAGTTTCAAGTTAGTAGCGTGGGGATGCATTCATTGCGACTGACTTGACGCGTGCTGCTGCGATCCCGACCAACTCGTAGTTTGTGTGAATCTAATCTTAAATGCAAATACTCGTTGCACGTAGGATAAGATTCACACTAATAAAAGCGTACCCAGCGTTATAATCGGGGTTAGTCGAGTTGTTGGTGTGTGATTGCAGCATAGCGTCACTAGATTCACCGGCTTCTATGTTCATTCACAGTCCTGTTTCTATCTCCATGGAGCCACGTTATAATCGGGGTTAGTCGAGTTGTTGGCGTGTGATTGCAGCATAGCGTCACTAGATTCACCGGCTTCTATGTTCATTCATAGTCCTGTTTCTATCTCCATGTAGCCACGTTATAATCGGGGTTAGTCGAGTTGTTGGTGAGTGATTGCAGCATATAGCGTCACTAGATTCACCACCTTCTATGTTCATTCATAGTCCTGTTTCTATCTCCATGGAGCCACGTTATTATCGGGGTTAGTCGAGTTGTTGGCGGGTGATTGCAGCATAGCGTCACTAGATTCAGCGGCTTCTATGTTCATTCATAGTCCTGTTTCTATCTCCATGGAGCCACGTTATAATCGGGGTTAGTCGAGTTGTTGGTGTGTGATTGCAGCAAAGCGTCACTAGATTCACCACCTTCTATGTTCATTTATAGTCCTGTTTCTATCTCCATGGAGCAACGTTATAATCGGGGTTAGTCGAGTTGTTGGCGTGTGATTGCAGCATAGCGTCACTAGATTCACCGGCTTCTATGTTCATTCATAGTCCTGTTTCTATCTCCATGTAGCCACGTTATAATCGGGGTTAGTCGAGTTGTTGGTGAGTGATTGCAGCATATAGCGTCACTAGATTCACCACCTTCTATGTTCATTCATAGTCCTGTTTCTATCTCCATGGAGCCACGTTATTATCGGGGTTAGTCGAGTTGTTGGCGGGTGATTGCAGCATAGCGTCACTAGATTCAGCGGCTTCTATGTTCATTCATAGTCCTGTTTCTATCTCCATGGAGCCACGTTATAATCGGGGTTAGTCGAGTTGTTGGTGTGTGATTGCAGCAAAGCGTCACTAGATTCACCACCTTCTATGTTCATTTATAGTCCTGTTTCTATCTCCATGGAGCAACGTTATAATCGGGGTTAGTCGAGTTGTTGGTGAGTGATTGCAGCATATAGCGTCACTAGCTGGTACCCAGCTAGGCCCTGCGGGCAGCTTCTATGCCCCTAGGGCATGCATATGCCCATAGGGCATAGATATGCCCATAGGGCAAAGATATGCCCCTTGGGCAAAGATATGCCCCGAGGGCAAAAAATATGCCCATAGGGCATGTATATGCCCATAGGGCAAAGCTATGCCCATAGGGCAAAATGCTGCCAAAATATTATGTCAATATGCCCATAAGGCAAAACGATATGCCTATAGGGCAAATGCTGACATAATAATTTGTCAATATGCCCATCAGGCAAAACCCTATGCCAATAAGGCAAAACCCTATGCCAATAAGGCAAAACCCTATGCCAATAAGGCATAACCCTATGCCCATAAGGCAAAAAGTTATGCCCATAGGGCAAAATGCTGGCCAAATTATATGTCAATATGCCCATAGGGCAAAACCCTATGCCAATAAGGCAAAACCCTATGCCCATAAGGCTAAACGATATGCCCATAGGGCAAAATGCTGTCAAAATTACATGTCAATATGCCCATAGGGCAAAACCATATGCCAGTAAGGCAAAAAATATGCCCATAGGGCATATAAGAACATGCAAAACAACATCAATATGCCCATAGGGCAAACAATATGCCCATAGGGCAAAATGCGCGTGCGTGGCAAGAGTTTTAGTGACGCAATGTGTCTTTATTGCATGAAATTGTAAAATACTGTGTACTTGTTGAATATTCCAGTGCTATAGTGATATTTTCCATTTTTATAGTGGATGTATTTTGGCCGGCCGTCGGTTGCATTTGTTTTTTTTTCAGCCTAGACGAAATAAGTTTTCTTTAAAATTAAATAAGAAAAAGGTCACGGATCTCGCTCAAAAACGAAAAATAATTTGGGAAGAGAATAACAAAGGTTTTGAAAAAAAACATACTAATTTTCGTCCATTTTTCACCGTTTCTATAAAAGATTAATGGAAGACAACCCCAGATACCCAGATACCCAGATACCCGGATAGGTACAAAAACAGCTGAAAATCAACCCTCTTGTAAGTTATATAAGGTTGACTAGATTCACCACCTTCTATGTTCATTCATAGTCCTGTTTCTATCTCCATGGAGCCACGTTATAATCGGGGTTAGTCGAGTTGTTGGCGGGTGATTGCAGCATAGCGTCACTAGATTCACCGCCTTCTATGTTCATTCATAGTCCTGTTTCTATCTCCATGGAGCCACGTTATAATCGGGGTTAGTCGAGTTGTTGGTGTGTGATTGCAGCAAAGCGTCACTAGATTCACCACCTTCTATGTTCTTTCATTCATAGGCCTGTTTATATCTCCATTGTGCCCAACAACGCAAATAAACTTAATATCAATTTCACGGTTGGTTATCCGTTTAGCATAATGGA
Organism: Nemurella pictetii; assembly: GCA_921293315.2. Taxonomy (NCBI): domain Eukaryota; kingdom Metazoa; phylum Arthropoda; class Insecta; order Plecoptera; family Nemouridae; genus Nemurella; species Nemurella pictetii. Next base: position 15,687,541 of record OV121121.1, read on the forward strand.
TAAGTGCAGTGCCCCGGACAAGGATTCGATTCCCTAATAAACAACTGTTAGCTTCGTCGACACTCGTCTAGATGACGTCACGTAGGTCTGGCTTCAAGGTCGCGGTGACCTTCACCCTTGGTTCCAAGGCCACGTATCGACGCGTTTACTCGGCGACCAACAGAAGTAAAACCAAGCGTTGCTTTTGAAAACAGCGGGGGAGAACCCACTCGAGCTGAAGCCGGGATATTGTCTCATTTGTTCGCGAAATGTAATTAGATTAGAGTGAAACAACACCAAGAGGCAATGTTTAATTTCAAGGAATTCGGTCCGGCCCACGCATCTGTTTCTCGTACCTCGCCCAGAAGGGATCGCGAGGTGGAAATTCACAAAATTAGCAATTACAATCCGGCAGCTTGATTCATAAATCCCTGCTACAAAAGTTAAATCATATTAATTTCGTGTTAACTCAGCCTGGCCCACAGCTACAATGCGAGTATTTTACTGAAGCTAATAAAACCTGTACCCTGTACCCTGTACCCTGTACCCTGTACCCTGTTCCCTGAACCCTGTACCCTGTACCCTGTACCCTGTACCCTGTACCCTGTTCCCTGAACCCTGTTCCTTGTACCCTGTACCCTGCACCCTGCACCCTGTACTCTGTACCCTGTACCCTGTACCCTGTACCCTGTACCCTGTACCCTGCACCCTGCACCCTGTACCCTGTACCCTGTACCCTGACCCTGAACCCTGAACCCTGTACCCTGTACCCTGTACCCTGTACCCTGTACCCTGTACCCTGTACCCTGTACCCTGTACCCTGTACCCTGCACCCTGCACCCTGCACCCTGTACCCTGTACCCTGTACCCTGTACCCTGTACCCTGTACCCTGAACCCTGTACCCTGCACCCTGTACCCTGTACCCTGTACCCTGTACCCTGTTCCCTGTACCCTGTACCCTGTACCCTGCACCCTGCATCCTGTACCCTGTACCCTGTAACCTGTACCCTGAACCCTGTACCCTGTACCCTGTACCCTGTACCCTGTACCCTGTACCCTGTACCCTGTACCCTGTACCCTGTACCCTGTTCCCTGAACCCTGTACCCTGTACCCTGTACCCTGCACCCTGCACCCTGTACTCTGTACCCTGTACCCTGTACCCTGTACCCTGTACCCTGTACCCTGCACCCTGCACCCTGCACCCTGTACCCTGTACCCTGTACCCTGTACCCTGTACCCTGTACCCTGAACCCTGTACCCTGCACCCTGTACCCTGTACCCTGTACCCTGTACCCTGTACCCTGTTCCCTGTACCCTGTACCCTGTACCCTGCACCCTGCATCCTGTACCCTGTACCCTGTAACCTGTACCCTGAACCCTGTACCCTGTACCCTGTACCCTGTACCCTGTACCCTGTACCCTGTACCCTGTACCCTGTACCCTGCACCCTGTACCCTGTACCCTGTACCCTGTACCCTGAACCCTGTACCCTGTACCCTGTACCCTGTACCCTGTACCCTGTACCCTGTACCCTGTACCCTGTACCCTGTACCCTGTACCCTGTACCCTGTACCCTGCACCCTGTACCCTGCACCCTGCACCCTGTACCCTGTACCCTGTACCCTGAACCCTGTTCCCTGTACCCTGTACCCTGTACCCTGTACCCTGTACCCTGTACCCTGTACCCTGTACCCTGTACCCTGCACCCTGCACACTGTACCCTGTACCCTGTACCCTGTACCCTGTACCCTGTACCCTGTACCCTGTACCCTGTACCCTGTACCCTGTACCCTGTACCCTGTACCCTGTACCCTGTACCCTGTACCCTGTACCCTGTGCCCTGTACCCTGTACCCTGTACCCTGTACCCTGTACCCTGTACCCTGTACCCTGTACCCTGTACCCTGTACCCTGTACCCTGTACCCTGTACCCTGTACCCTGTACCCTGAACCCTGTACCCTGTACCCTGTACCCTGTACCCTGTACCCTGTACCCTGTACCCTGTACCCTGTACCCTGTACCCTGTACCCTGTACCCTGTACCCTGTACCCTGTACCCTGTACCCTGTACCCTGTACCCTGTACCCTGTACCCTGTACCCTGTACCCTGTACCCTGTACCCTGTACCCTGTACCCTGTACCCTGTACCCTGTACCCTGTACCCTGTACCCTGTACCCTGTACCCTGTACCCTGTACCCTGTACCCTGTACCCTGTACCCTGTACCCTGTACCCTGTACCCTGTACCCTGTACCCTGTACCCTGTACCCTGTACCCTGTACCCTGTACCCTGTACCCTGTACCCTGTACCCTGTACCCTGTACCCTGTACCCTGTACCCTGTACCCTGTACCCCGTACCCCGTACCCCGTACCCCGTACCCCGTACCCCGTACCCCGTACCCCGTACCCTGTGCCCTGTACCCTGTACCCCGTACCCCGTACCCCGTACCCCGTACCCCGTACCCTGTACCCTGTACCCTGTACCCTGTACCCTGTACCCTGTACCCTGTACCCTGTACCCTGTACCCTGTACCCTGTACCCTGTACCCTGTACCCTGTACCCTGTACCCTGTACCCTGTACCCTGTACCCTGTACCCTGTACCCTGTACCCTGTACCCTGTACCCTGTACCCCGTACCCCGTACCCCGTACCCCGTACCCCGTACCCTGTACCCTGTACCCTGTGCCCTGTGCCCTGTACCCCGTACCCCGTACCCTGTACCCTGTACCCTGTACCCTGTACCCTGTACCCTGTACCCTGTACCCTGTACCCTGTACCCCGTACCCCGTACCCTGTACCCTGTACCCTGTACCCTGTACCCTGTACCCTGTACCCTGTACCCTGTACCCTGTACCCTGTACCCTCACCCGCATGGTAGTACCTTAGCACAAATGACTTTTCTTGGGGCTGGTGTAATTGAAAAATTTTCTTTCCTAATAAAATAGCAGCTTCTTTTGTTTTCCGATTCGTATCGATGAAGAAGTTCTAGCCGCGATCCACCTCGACGCCGACGCCGACGCCGACGCCGACGCCGACGCCGACGCCGACGCCGACGCCGACGCCGACGCCGACGCCTTCTCATTATCACGCTGAAAGTGGGTTGTAATTGCCGCCAGCCAATCTGAGTCTAAATCTTTGTCTTGCGAACGTCTCCAAGGCGTCGAGCGGTGAATCAACTACCCCCAACCCCCCACCCCCGGCCACCCTAACACCAGGTTGTTCCAGCGCGTGGTTTTATGAGCGAGATTCAGACAACTGTTGAGTTGGAAATCAACTTCGCCAAGTTGTTTGTCGTCAGGCAGATCGCATCACGTATTGTATAGAGCCCGGTGGTGCTGCTGCTGCTGCTGCTGCCTGCTGCTTGCTGCTTGCTGCTGCTGCTGCTGCTGCTGCCGCCTGCTGCCTGCTGCCTGCTGCTGCCGCTGCTGCTGCTGCTGCTGCTGCTGCTGCTGCTGCCTGCTGCTGCTGCTGCTGCTGCTGCTGCTGCTGCTGCTGCTGCTGCCTGCTGCTGCTGCTGCTGCTGCTGCTGCTGCTGCCTGCTGCTGCTGCTGCTGCTGCTGCTGCTGCTGCTGCTGCTGCTGCCTGTTGCTGCTGCTGCTGCTGCTGCTGCTGCTGCTGCTGCTGCTGCTGCCTGCTGCTGCTGCTGCTGCTGCTGCTGCTGCTGCTGCTGCCTGCTGCTGCTGCTGCTGCTGCTGCTGCTGCTGCCTGCTGCTGCTGCTGCTGCCTGCTGCTGCTGCTGCTGCTGCTGCTGCTGCTGCTGCTGCTGCTGCTGCTGCTGCTGCTGCTGCTGCTGCTGCTGCTGCCTGTTGCTGCTGCTGCTGCTGCTGCTGCTGCTGCTGCTGCTGCTGCTGCCTGCTGCTGCTGCTGCTGCTGCTGCTGCTGCTGCCTGCTGCTGCTGCTGCTGCTGCTGCTGCTGCTGCTGCCTGCTGCTGCTGCTGCTGCCTGCTGCTGCTGCTGCTGCTGCTGCTGCTGCTGCTGCTGCTGCTGCTGCTGCTGCTGCTGCTGCTGCTGCTGCTGCTGCTGCTGCTGCCTGCTGCTGCTGCTGCTGCTGCTGCTGCTGCCTGCTGCTGCTGCTCCTGCTGCTGCTGCTGCTGCTGCTGCTGCTGCTGCTGCTGCTGCTGCTGCTGCTGCTGCTGCTGCTGCTGCTGCTGCCTGCTGCTGCTGCTGCTACTGCTGCTGCAGCGTGTCCGGCTTGCCAGCTTCATAATATAACGTCCCCGACATGAATTCCCCCACCCCCCTCACACTTAGGGAATATCGCGTAATGCGAGGAATCCCGCCCATTATCGACATCACTGACAGCAACTCAGGACAAAGCGCTGCAGTTGCAGTTGCAGTTGCAGTTGCAGTTGCAGTTGCAGTTGCAGTTGCAATGCAGTTGCAGTTGCAGTTTCAATGCAGTTGCAGTTGCAGTTGCAGTTTCAATGCAGTTGCAGTTGCAGTTTCAGTTGCAGTTGCAGTTGCAGTTGCAGTTGCAGTTGCAGTTGCAGTTGCAGTTGCAGTTGCAGTTGCAGTTGCAGTTGCAGTTGCAGTTGCAGTTGCAATGCAGTTGCAGTTGCAGTTTCAATGCAGTTGCAGTTGCAGTTGCAGTTTCAATGCAGTTGCAGTTGCAGTTTCAGTTTCAGTTGCAGTTTCAGTTTCAGTTGCAGTTGCAGTTGCAGTTGCAGTTGCAGTTGCAGTTGCAGTTGCAGTTGCAGTTGCAGTTGCAGTTGCAGTTGCAGTTGCAGTTGCAGTTGCAGTTGCAGTTGCAGTTGCAGTTGCAGTTTCAATGCAGTTGCAGTTGCAGTTGCAGTTTCAGTTGCAGTTTCAGTTGCAGTTGCAGTTGCAGTTGCAGTTGCAGTTGCAGTTGCAGTTGCAGTTGCAGTTGCAGTTGCAGTTGCAGTTGCAGTTGCAGTTGCAGTTGCAGTTGCAGTTGCAGTTGCAGTTGCAGTTGCAGTTGCAGTTGCAGTTGCAGTTGCAGTTGCAGTTGCAGTTGCAGTTGCAGTTGCAGTTGCAGTTGCAGTTGCAGGAGCAACAAGTCACCAAGAGCCGCCGAGGAATGATTGCAAGATGGACGGTGTCACCGACCTTGCTTCATAACTAGGGATTACGCTCAACCACAACACGAATTTATTGCGTGTGCGCATAGCCTAGAGGCTTATGATCAATTTTAATTGTTCGGCGTTAATTAAGCTGCTTTGTCGATGACAAAGTAACGTGAAAATATCATGATTATATCCTCTTAATTAACATGTTTCGCAACAATTTCCTATCGGTTATTGTTGGAAAATTCAGATTGGGAAATTTAGCAGTTTGCACATAAATAAATGAAACGTTTTGATAAACCACAGAAAACCGGTGCCTGGAATTCCACGACTCCCACTGAAAATTGTTTTGTGTTTTCTGATTGGCTCTTTTCACCACAGAGCTTCGTAGCGCTCTCTCGAGGACGCCATTAAATTACGCCACCCTTAATTCCCTCCCTTCGAGCCGAAAATGAGAGCTTTCTTATCGGCGTTGCTCGATTAGGCCGCCAGTTCCTTCCTTATCGCGTATTGTTGGCCGAACTGAAATGAATTTGATGAAAAAATAAGACCTTCTAAGGCTTGGAATTGAAATCTTACAATTGCCGGAGAATTTCGAAGGCAAAGGAACTGTCTAGATTATATCGGCGCTGCGCGTTCGCATTTTACCGAGAAAAGCTGACAAAAGATGGAATAATCTGGATTATATTTCTTTCTTTGGATGCTGAAAAAAGGAAACAGATTTCCATGTATTTCTGCAAAACTGCCACGCCGCAGGGGGAGACTGAGAGAGAGGGAGTGACAAGGAGAGACAGGGAGAGGAACAAAGAGACGGGCTCCAACCTGCCTGTCTTTCCACCAATCCGCGTTGGAGCGTTGAGACAGCCTCCAGCTCCGACAAGCCAGCGTCGTGTGCAAGTCTGTCATTATTCCTGACGACGAAAACATGAGCAGAGAAAGCGAGGCAAGCCAACAGAGCGTCATGCTTAGAACTTATGGAAGTAGGTTTTTATAGTAACATTTTAACACGCATACTAGTATAAGATATGCGTGTTAATGCACGTGTTTTCGATGGTTTGTTAACATGTTTCATTTATTTATGTGCAAACTGCTAAATTTCCCAATCTGAATATTTCAACATTTACCGACAAGACATTGTTACGAAACATATGTTTTTAAAGAATATGGAAAATACCCTTAAGAAATAAGGAGTAGAGAACAGCTAAAGATCGAGTGAAGCGATTCTTCAATTGCACTTACTGACAACAATATTCCTTAGTGTTTTTTTTTTCTAGTTTCTATGTTTGTCTGTTAGCCCTCAACAGGTAGACGGATTTTGATGACATTTTCAAAATATCTTTGTTTTTTCTTAACTTAGATCCGGTACAATTTTAATTTCATTTTACGTGAGACTTATCTTACTAGGGCTTCGCGAACTCTCTTTATCGCGTTGTAGATGAGCGTACTTATTTAGGGCTTGAGGATAAGATGTAAGACCTACAAGAGTATGAAGGTAATTTGGCTTCGCTCGCTACGCTCATCAATAAATTAATTGATACGAAAATTTTCAGTTTCTTAGCATCACAATTCTCACTCTTGAAACCAAGCAGATAAAAATATTTCAATCAAACCTTCCTGATATTATTTTGACTCTCGCGGTTTCATTTTGGTGTGAAATTTACATTGATTTTTGATTTGACACTTTTCATGAAAATGGCGCTCACCTAACGCCATTTAAGTGCCTTCGCATTTTTTTATTGCAACTGTATCCTCAACTGATGTTGACAAATTTTACAGGCTGCATTAAACATCTTAAATAGAATAGACCGTGATATTTTGAGGCAAATAAATCGCATTTGCTTTTTAAAATATTCAAATAATTTCTCGAGGTACTAAAGTCATCAAGAAAAATGCTAAATTCACGGCTAAACTTTTTAGGTTGGTCGTGTTTTTAAATGGTCGTGTGCTTTGCGAACACGATTATATAGGTGAAGTATCAGCCGAGAATCAAGAAATCGTTCCTAGAAATTCTTCAGAAGGAAATGCGGTTCAGACTTTCACACTCCCGGGTGATTTGCAACGAGATTTGCTGTCATTCATACTCGACCCTCTAAGTCTGCATTTTTCAGTCGTGTATCTTTCAGTCGCGTCTCTGATTTGTCTGTCTTGTCTCACTCTCACTTGTCTCACGGTCACTTGTCTGTCACTTGTCTGACTGTCACTTGTCTGTCTGTGCAGTCACGAAGCTGGGCCCGACGAGACAGACGCCCGCCGCCGACGTCGTCGCGACGCCGACCGACGAGCAGAAGACGCCACTGGAGGCGCCACAAGCTAAACCTCAGTAAGTTCCCACCCATTTGCTACTTCGAGAGAGGGTGGACGCCACTGTGTAACAGGCAGGACGCCACTGTGTAACAAGCAGGACGCCACTGTGTAAAAGACAGTACGCCACTGTGTAATAGGCAGTACGCCACTGTATAACAAAAAGGACACCACTGTGTAACAGGCAGCACGCCACTGTGTAACAAAAAGGACACCACTGTGTAACAGGCAGCACGCCACTGTGTAACAGGCAGTACGCCACTGTGTAACAGGCAGTACGCCACTGTGTAACAGGCAGCACGCCACTGTGTAACAGACATCACGCCACTGTGTAACAGGCATTACGCCACTGTGTAAAAGGCAGGACGCCACTGTGAAATAGGCAGTACACCACTGTGTAACAGACAGGACGCCACTGTGTAAGAGACAGGACGCCTTTGTGTAACAGACAGAACGCCACTGTGTAACAGACAGAACGCCACTGTGTAACAGGCAGTACGCCACTGTGTAAAAGGCAGGACGCCACTGTGAAATAGGCAGCACGCCACTGTGTAACAGGCAGTACGCCACTGTGTAACAGGCAGTACGCCACTGTGTAACAGGCAGCACGCCACAGTGTAAAAGGCAGTACACCACTGTGTAACAGACAGGACGCAACTGTGTAACAGACAGGACGCCACTGTGTAACAGGCAGTACGCCACTGAGTAACAGGCAGTACGCCACTGTTTAACAGACAGCACGCCACTGTGTAAGAGGCAGGACGCCACTGTTTGATAGGTGTCACCTCTTAGTCGATCCTAAGAATGGTAGGACACTCTGCCAGCGAACATCTCACCAGGCTGTAGGATGCAGGACAACCTGCCAGCAAACATCTCACCAGGCTGTAGGATTCAGGACACTCTGCCAGCAAACATCTCACCAGGCTGTAGGATGCAGGACACTCTGCCAGCAAACATCTCACCAGGCTGTAGGATGCAGGACACTCTGCCAGCAAACATCTCACCAGGCTGTAGGATGCGGGACACTCTGCCAGCAAACATCTCACCAGGCTGTAGGATGCAGGACACTCTGCCAGCAAACATCTCACCAGGCTGTAGGATGCAGGACACTCTGCCAGCAATTATCTCACCAGGCTGTAAGATGCAGGACACTCTGCCAGCAAACATCACACCAGGCTGTAGGATGCAGGACACTCTGCCAGCAAACATCTCACCAGGCTGTAGGATGCAGGACACTCTGCCAGCAAACATCTCACCAGGCTGTAGGATGCATGACACTCTGCCAGCAATTATCTCACCAGGCTGTAAGATGCAGGACACTCTGCCAGCAAACATCTCACCAGGCTGTATGATGCAGGACACTCTGCCAGCAAACATGTCACCAGGCTGTAAGATGCAGGACACTCTGCCAGCAAACATCTCAACAGGCTTTAAGATGCAGGACACTCTGCCAGCAAACATCTCACCTGGCTGTAGGATGCAGGACACTCTGCCAGCAAACATCTCACCAGGCTGTAGGATGCAGGACACTCTGCCAGCAAACATGTCACCAGGCTGTAGGATGCAGGACACTCTGCCAGCGAACATCTCACTAGGCTGTAGTATGCAGTACACTCTGCCAGCAAACATCTCACCAGGCTGTAGGATGCAGGACACTCTGCTAGCAAACATCTCACCAGGCTGTAGGATGCAGGACACTCTGCCAGCAAACATCTCACCAGGCTGTAGGATGCAGGACACTCTGCCAGCAAACATCTCACCAGGCTGTAGGATGCAGGACACTCTGCCAGCAAACATCTCACCAGGCTGTAGGATGCAGAACACTCTGCCAGCAAACATCTCACCAGGCTGTAGGATGCAGGACACTCTGCCAGCAAACATCTCACCAGGCTGTAGTATGCAGGACACTCTGCCAGCAAACATCTCACTAGGCTGTAGGATGCAGGACACTCTGCCAGCAAACATCTCACCAGGCTGTAGGATGCATGACTGAAGAAAAAGATCGTTGGTGCCGCCTATGCAACTGGTTAGGAACAATTTCACCTCAGTGAGGTAAAAATAAACACAAGATTCTTCTGTTGTCTAACGTAATATTGACTGGAAATTTGTTTATACTTTCTGCTCTCAAGTGTCATCTGACAGTTGTCCTATGACAAAGTATCTTTGCCTTCAAACTAGAAGACGCATTGTCGACCGATTTCAAGGAGAGTTTCTCACACACCATGGAGCCTGGTGAGAAATCTGGTGTCAGTTTTTTAATATTATGGAAGTTTTTTATTCACTTAAACACACATCCAGTCATTCGGCTTGTCGATGGTTGTATCTACGAAATCACGCCGCAAAGTTTCGAGATATGAATTAAAAACATGCGACCTGTAGATTCATGTCTTGAAGAGCCGTGTGGGATGGCCTTAATAACCCTTCAACATCAACATCAACCTTAACATCAACATCAACGTCAAGAGACGTGTGTTCGAGCTCCTACTTGTTGCCGGCGGTCACAGACAGTGTTTGGAAGGCGTTGATAACAACAAGGATGATTGGAGCCGTCGAGATGGTGGGGGTTGCGGCCGGGCTGGATAATGACGGTAGATTGGTAAGGGGGGTGGGGGTGGGATGCCAAGACGCTGCATTATTCAACACTTCACACAACCTACCCGGCTCGGCTTGGCTCGGCTCAGCTCGGCTCGGCTCGGCTCGGCTCGGCTCGGCTCGGCTCGGCTCTGCTCGGCTCGAAGCGGGTCGGGATTATTTTCTGCCAACTTCTCGTAAATTCCCAAAATTTACTACAGGCGAGACTTTGTTTGCTCTTCTGTCAATTTTGGCTGATGTAGAACAATTCATCTTTATTCTGGCAAAAAATTCGGCACAACCGGGAAGAAAATACCGAGATCAAATAATTTCCCACTGATTTGTATCCCGCTAGGCGAGAGCACACAATTAGTGTACTCAAAGATCTCCCGTTGTGAATAATTCAAGGCTTCCACGAACAGTGCAGCAAGCAGCAAGCAGCAAGCAGCAAGCAGCAAGCAGCAAGCAGCAAGCAGCAAGCAGCAAGCAGCAAGCAGCAAGCAAGCAAGCAGCAAGCAGCAAGCAGCAAGCAGCAAGCAGCAAGCAGCAAGCAGCAAGCAGCAAGCAGCAAGCAGCAAGCAGCAAGCAAGCAAGCAAGCAAGCAGCAAGCAGCAAGCAGCAAGCAGCAAGCAGCAAGCAGCAAGCAGCAAGCAGCAAGCAGCAAGCAGCAAGCAGCAAGCAGCAAGCAGCAGCAAGCAGCGAGGAGCAAGCAGGGAGCGGCGAGCAGCAAGCAGCAAGCAGCAAGCAGCAAGCAGCAAGCAGCGAGCAGCGAGCAGCGAGCAGCGAGCAGCGAGCAGCGAGCAGCAAGCAGCAAGCAGCAAGCAGCAAGCAGCAAGCAGCAAGCAGCAAGCAGCAAGCAGCAAGCAGCAAGCAGCAAGCAAGCAAGCAAGCAAGCAGCAAGCAGCAAGCAGCAAGCAGCAAGCAGCAAGCAGCAAGCAAGCAAGCAAGCAAGCAAGCAAGCAAGCAAGCAAGCAAGCAAGCAAGCAAGCAAGCAAGCAAGCAAGCAAGCAAGCAAGCAAGCAAGCAAGCAAGCAAGCAAGCAAGCAAGCAAGCAAGCAAGCAAGCAAGCAAGCAAGCAAGCGAGCGAGCAAGCAAGCAAGCAAGCAAGCAAGCAGCGAGTCTGCTTGGCAACATGTGTATGGAACTTTCAGGCAATGAAACGCAACGCAACGCAACGCAACGCAACGCAACGCAACGCAACGCAACGCAACGCAACGCAACGCAACGCAACGCAACGCAACGCAACGCAACGCAACGCAACGCAACGCAACGCAACGTAACGCAACGCATCACGCGCGTGATTTGCGCTGCCTGTTAGTCCCGACTTGCCCCAGCCATGATAGTGTGGGGTGGGGGGGGGAGGGTGACGTCGCCGGCTTGCCCCCGGGCTGACCGACGGCCAGAGCCCGGTGGGTCACTCCGCCCCCGCCGCCCCCGCCACCCCCGCCACCCCCGCTTGAATAAGCACCCACTGGTCCCGGGTTGATATTCTTTGCATGCACTGCATGGATTGATGAGCGCGACCCGGTCCTCATCGTGTAGCATCGTGCAGCATCGTGCAGCATCGTGTAGCATCGTGTAGCATCGTGCAGCATCGTGCAGCATCGTGCAGCATCGTGCAGCATCGTGCCGCATCGTGCAGCATCGTGCAGCATCGTGCAGCATCGTGCAGCATCGCGCAGCATCGTGCAGCATCGTGCAGCATCGTGCAGCATCGTGCAGCATCGTGCAGCATCGTGTAGCATCGTGCAGCATCGTGCAGCATCGTGCAGCATCGTGCAGCATCGTGCAGCATCGTGCAGCATCGTGTAGCATCGTGCAGCATCGTGCAGCATCGTGCAGCATCGTGCAGCATCGTGCAGCATCGTGCAGCATCGTGCAGCATCGTGCAGCATCGTGCAGCATCGTGCTGCTTTCTTTTCTTTGGGGCAGCTGCGCAGACAAAATAATAATAATAATTACAGTATGTTATTATATAATATCATTATAACAGTTACTAGGGGCTCTGCCCCTGCGGCCTCCGGCCGCCGACCCCCCCGGCGTGCTTTGGGGCTTCGCCCCAAAGCACCATCTGCTCGGAGCCCTCTTGCAGGGGGCTTCGCCCCCTGTCGGTTTTATTTGTTTCTTGAGTTAATTTGTTTTTTGGTAATTGGTCTTTGACCCTTCTGCCACGCCTGCCAAACACTTCATGTTTACCTACATATACACTGCTCAAATGCGAACTTATGGGTACTACTAATGATGGCTATATGTTTTCGTGGCTCAGGTACACAGACGTCCACCATCAATTGGTTCAGGAATGGTTTTGCAGAATTCCTCAACCCCCCCCCCCCCCCCCCCCCCCACCCCCCTCCAAAATCCTACCTTTCCTGACCCAACCGAACTTCAAGCCAGAGGCGATGAATTGCTTCGAATTTTGTCTCGACGTTGGACGAATTTCGGCCGCGTGAACCCCAATCAAGCCCTTTCGAGCCCTATCAAAGCCCTATCAAGCCCTGCTCAAATCGCTGCCTAAATATTGCAGCGCGCAAGTCCCCAGTGGCACGAGCACAACGCAACTTGTCATCGCGTTTCCGCAATTTCTATAAAGAATTACGCGGAGCCAAATTTAAGGATTTTAGTTAAGGTGGATGATGATTGAAGGTTGATGTTTACTATGTTTGCTGTGTGTTTGCTGCTTTTCGCGAACCAACGCGAAATTGGCGTCATAACGCGCAAAGTTGATAAATGTTCGCGAACTCTCGATACCGACGCCTTACGAAAACAAATCACAATATCGTCAGTAATTTTCAGATTCATTTTTAGTTTCAATTAAATGTGCTCAAAAAAAAAGCTCAATGTGTATGATCAGTTGCGTAATCACGGGACTTCCCCGAAATGCGGCTGGCTGTAGCGAGCCTCCTCTCTCCATGATGATTTATATGCACTTGGTGGGGCCATGTGTTTTTGGACAAAGTACTTCAAAAACAGACCACAGCGCTCATCTAGCTGTCAGCGTTGAACGCAACGAAATAAGTTTAAGAAATTCATACATTTGACGGGAAATAATGTCAAGATGAGCGCAATTTTACCATGCTACCAACGGACATGCACTTTTCAATATCTTCCAAAATGCCCACACCGCAAGTCGGGAGTTTTTGCGAAAAGACCCCCCCCCTCCCCCCACCACCAAAAAAGGGCCCAATTTCGGGCTGGCTAATTTTAAGTCGTGGATTTGTAATAAAAATAGATGCTCAAATTTGGTGGTTGAACCCCCCCCCCCAAAAAAGGGCCCATTTCGGCCAAACCATAGCGAGACCCCATAAGTGAGGTGTAGAATGTTGGATCGAGTTCGATTTCAATGTTTCATATTGATAGGAGCATAATTGCTAAGTTTAGAGTCGCATGTTTTTGTTTTTGTGAAAAGACCCCCCCTAAAAGGGCCCAATTTTGGGCTGGCGGATGTAAAATTATACATTTGAATTAAAAATGGAAAATTTTACACGGGTACAAATTTTCAATTCTATGTGTCCAAATTTGACCGATGAACCCCCCCAAAAAAGGGCCCATTTTGGTCAGACCGTAGCGAAACCCCAGCAGTGAGTTGTAGAATGTATGATCGAGTGCGTTTCCAGAATTTCATAAAGTTAGGAAAATAACTGCCAAGTGTAATCGCAAGTTTTTGTTTCTGCTAAATGACCCCCTCAAAAGGGCCCAATTTTGGGCTGGCTGATTTGAAAATTTCAATTTGAATTGAAAATGGTCGCTGCTACACGGGTATAAATTTTCAATCCTCCAAGTCCAAATTTGGTAGGTGAACCCCCCCCAAAAAGGGCCCATTTTGGTCAAACCGCAGCGAGACCCCCTCGTTGCACCCATTTATAGTGTATCGAGTGCGTTTCCAAAATTTCATAAAAATAGGCAGAGAACTTTAGGCGTGCATAGACATGTCTGAAAGTGATGAAAACACACCGAACCACAGGGATAATATTAGTATAGGGATACCAACTTCTGAGCAATGTCTCTTTGTGTTTGGCCAGGAGCTTTATTGGTTATTTGTACGATGTTTTCTTTGAATGAGAATGATGGCTTCGTTTGACAGACAAAGCCGCGGTACGACCCTGATTGGTTGATTTCGAGGCAAATCAGCCGCTTCGATGTTCTCCTCCCTTGGTGGTGGGTGGGGGGGGGGGTGGGGGGCGGGAAACAAGCTCGCATTACCGCATGGCTGGCGGCCGAAGACAGTGATGTGGTCTTGCAGCATGACGCTGCATGACGCTGCATGACGCAACATGACGCAGAATGACGTTGCATGACGCAGAAAGACGCTGCATGACGCTGCATGACGTGGCATGACGCTGCATGACGCGGCGGGTGGTGGAACCAGGAAGCGCTACCAGCGCCATCTCGACGCATTAGTTAATCAGCAATGAAGCCTGGTGACGCTGTTCTTGCTCATTAATAATTTCGCCAGATCCCGGCTCTATAATTCAGCGTTCGCCGCAGGACTCAAGGATGAGCGGGTTGACCCACTAAAAGATGGTCAGGAAGTTGCCGACGATAAGACGAAGGAACTCCGAGCACCGGACACTGGGTAGGGAGGTGGTAGTCGTAGGGGTGCAGAGTTCGATTAGTTAAGCTACCCGAGCTTCTGGTGATGTAAGCCAGCAGAAGGCTGGTTGTTCTTTTTGGCGAGCATACAGTCGTGATAGTCTAGCTAATAGTTTTAAATGATTTTATTTTCAATCTAAAAGGCTACGCTAGCTGTTGTCTGCACTCCTCGTAACAATTGGTCTTTATGTTTTGTAAGTCTTATCGTTCTTCGACTCGGGCTTTAAACTTTAATGAGGTCGAACAAATCTTTCAAATAAACGAAACATTAAACGAGCAGCTGGAGCTTGCAGCACTCGATGATTGAAGCATGCTCTCCATGAACGACAAAATAACGTTCAGATTAGTTTTTTATAAAACTTGTGAAGATTGCTCTCATAAATAAAAGAAAAACATGTCCAGCAAACTCAAGTACTAATTAAAACATGAATGCTTGGTTAAATACTTTTTTCGATTTCACCGAACGCGTCGCACGTTCCCCGCCGTCCGCCTCGCAGCCAGCAGCGTGCTACGGGCTTGAAACACAGCGTGCTACGGGCTTGAAACACAGCGTGCTACGGGCTTGAAACACAGTGTGCTACGGGCTTGAAACACAGCGTGCTACGGGCTTGAAACACAGCGTGCTACGGGCTTGAAACGCAGCGTGCTACGGGCTTGAAACACAGCGTGCTACGGGCTTGAAACACAGCGTGCTACGGGCTTGAAACACAGCGTGCTACGGGCTTGAAACACAGCGTGATACGGGCTTGAAACACAGCGTGCTACGGGCTTGAAACACAGCGTGCTACGGGCTTGAAACACAGCGTGCTACGGGCTTGAAACACAGCGTGCTACAGGCTTGAAACACAGCGTGCTACGGGCTTGAAACACAGCGTGCTACGGGCTTGAAACACAGCGTGCTACGGGCTTGAAACACAGCGTGCTACGGGCTTGAAACACAGCGTGCTTAAGGCTTGAAACACAGCGTGCTACGGGCTTGAAACACAGCGTGCTACGGGCTTGAAACACAGCGTGCTACAGGCTTGAAACACAGCGTGCTACGGGCTTGAAACACAGCGTGCTACGGGCTTGAAACACAGCGTGCTTAAGGCTTGAAACACAGCGTGCTACGGGCTTGAAACACAGCGTGCTACGGGCTTGAAACACTGTGTGCTACGAGCTTGAAACACAGCGGGCTACGGGCTTGAAACACAGCGTGCTACGGGCTTGAAACACAGCGTGCTACGGGCTTGAAACACAGCGTGCTACGGGCTTGAAACACAGCGTGCTACGGGCTTGAAACACAGCGTGCTACGGGCTTGAAACACAGCGTCCTACGGGCTTGAAACACAGCGTGCTACGGGCTTGAAACACAGCGTGCTACGGGCTTGAAACACAGCGTGCTACGGGCTTGAAACACAGCGTGCTACGGGCTTGAAACACAGCATGCTACGGGCTTGAAACACAGCGTGCTACAGGCTTGAAACACAGCGTGCTACGGGCTTGAAACACAGCGTGCTACAGGCTTGAAACACAGCGTGCTACGGGCTTGAAACACAGCGTGCTACAATCTTGAAACACAGCGTGCTACGGGCTTGAAACACAGCGTGCTACGGGCTTGAAACACAGCGTGCTACAGGCTTGAAACACAGCGTGCTACGGGCTTGAAACACAGCGTGCTACGGGCTTGAAACACAGCGTGCTACGGGCTTGAAACACAGTGTGCTACAGGCTTGAAACACAGCGTGCTACGGGCTTGAAACACAGCGTGCTACGGGCTTGAAACACAGCGTGCTACGGGCTTGAAACACAGTGTGCTACAGGCTTGAAACACAGCGTGCTACGGGCTTGAAACACAGCATGCTACGGGCTTGAAACACAGCGTGCTACGGGCTTGAAACACAGCGTGCTACGGGCTTGAAACACAGCGTGCTACAGGCTTGAAACACATCGTGCTACAGGCTTGAAACACAGCGTGCTACGGGCTCGAAACACAGTGTGCTACAGGCTTGAAACACAGCGTGCTACGGGCTTGCAACACAGCGTGTTACGGGCTTAAAACACAGCGTGCTACAGGCTTGAAACACAGCGTGCTACGGGCTTGAAACACAGCGTGCTACGGGCTTGAAACACAGCGTGCTACGGGCTTGAAACACAGCGTGCTACGGGCTTGAAACACATCGTGCTACAGGCTTGAAACACAGCGTGCTACGGGCTTGAAACACAGTGTGCTACGGGCTTGAAACACAGCGTGCTACGGGCTTGAAACACAGCGTGCTACGGGCTTGAAACACAGCGTGCTACGGGCTTGAAACACAGCGTGCTACGAGCTTGAAACACAGCGTGCTACAGGCTTGAAACAAATCGTGCTACAGGCTTGAAACACATCGTGCTACAGGCTTGAAACACAGTGTGCTACGGGCTTGAAACACAGCGTGCTACGGGCTTGAAACACAGCGTGCTACGGGCTTGAAACACAGTGTGCTACGGGCTTGAAACACAGCGTGCTACGGGCTTGAAACACAGCGTGCTACGGGCTTGAAACACAGCGTGCTACGAGCTTGAAACACAGCGTGCTACAGGCTTGAAACACATCGTGCTACAGGCTTGAAACACAGCGTGCTACGGGCTTGAAACACAGTGTGCTACGGGCTTGAAACACAGCGTGCTACGGGCTTGAAACACAGCGTGCTACGGGCTTGAAACACAGCAAGCTACAGGCTTGAAACACAGCGTGCTACGGGCTTGAAACACAGCGTGGTACGTGCTTAGAACACAGCGTGCTACGGGCTTGAAACACAGCGTGCTACGGGCTTGAAACACAACGGGCTTGAAACACAGCGTGCTACGGGCTTGAAACACAGCGTGCTACGGGCTTGAAACACAGCGTGCTACGGGCTTAAAACACAGCGTGCTACGGGCTTGAAACACAACGGGCTTGAAACACAGCGTGCTACGGGCTTGAAACACAGCGTGCTACGGGCTTGAAACACAGCGTGCTACGGGCTTGAAACACAACGGGCTTGAAACACAGCGTGCTACAGGCTTCAAACACAGCGTGCTACGGGCATGAAACACAGCGTGCTACGGGCTTGAAACACAGCGTGCTACAGGCTTGAAACACAGCGTGCTACGGGCTTCAAACACAGCGTGCTACGGGCTTGAAACACAGCGTGCTACGGGCTTGAAACACAGTGTGCTACGGGCTTGAAACACAGCGTGCTACAGGCTTGAAACACAGCGTGCTACGGGCTTCAAACACAGCGTGCTACGGGCTTGAAACACAGCGTGCTACGGGCTTGAAACATAACGGGCTTGAAACATAACGGGCTTGAAACACAACGGACTTGAAACACAACGGGCTTGAAACACAGCGTGCTACAGGCTTGAAACAAAGCGTGCTACAGGCTTGAAACAGAGCGTGCTACGGGCTTGAAACACAGCGTGCTACGGGCTTGAAACACAGCGTGCTACGGGCTTGAAACACAGCGTGCTACAGGCTTGAAGCACAGCGTGCTACGGGCTTGAAGCACAGCGTGCTACGGGCTTGAAACACAGCGTGCTACGGGCTTGAAACATAACGGGCTTGAAACATAACGGGCTTGAAACACAACGGACTTGAAACACAACGGGCTTGAAACACAGCGTGCTACAGGCTTGAAACAAAGCGTGCTACGGGCTTGAAGCACAGCGTGCTACGGGCTTGAAGCACAGCGCGCTACGGGCTTGAAACACAACGGGCTTGAAACACAGTGTGTTGTTTGTTTGACAGGAAGCCGGAGCCAGCGAAGCCCATCTGCCGGACGGGCACGTGCCGGGTCTGTTTGAAGAGCTTCAAGCCGGAGGACTTCTTCCGGACGTGCTGCGAGTGCCAGCAGAAAGTCTGCGAGGACTGCGCCTCCTACTCCAAGCTGGACGAGAACCAGGACGAGGTGAGCTCAGCATTTCTCTTCTCTTTCCACAACAGCATCTTCCTCTCCACTTTCCCACGTAGACCCTAGATTTAGATGTTAGAAGTTTTACCAATACCTGGCGGAAGTCAATTGATTGAAGTGACCTTGTTAATTTGTTGAAGTTCCATTTCTTGCTTCTCGTGGTTGAAGCTTACTTTAGCAAGATTTTCTCTGGTGGAAACATCCGATCGCCTGTAAGGACATTCCATTAAGCGACTCTGACCCACTCCTAACGGACTTGAGCTCTTGTAAGCACACTCTTAATTCCAACCTACAACCGGTACAACCGTACCGATTGTAGGTACAACATCAGTCAGATATTACCTTCACAGCAAAGGTACCTCTGAGGTGAATCGCTCTTTATTAACATTTTCAAATGTGAAGGTCTCGTGCCGCCTGGCACCTCAAAGCCTCCTGGGAATAAGGTATATTTCTTGACACCCCGCCACCATGTGCTGCTTGCTGACACCACAAGTGCACTGCCCTATGTGCAAGTGCACTGCCCTAGGTGCAAGTGCACTGCCCTGGTGCAAGTGCACTGCCCTGGTGCAAGTGCACTGTCCTGGTGCAAGTGCACTGCCCTTGGCAGCTACGGCCGCCTGAACGCAGCCCGCAATGCAACCCGGCGCCTCCACGAACTAGTTTTGCTACTCATTATTTCGAGCCAAGCCAAGCCGAGCCGAGCCGAGCCAAGCCGAGCCAAGCCGACGGTGGTTCCTGGAATTTGATTCCAGCGCCTGGATTCGTGATGCGCAACAGGAACTCCTAAACGCAGTCCGCAGAGCAAACTTGGCACCTCCACGCATTGCGTTACAAATGTTTTACGTTGCGTCTGCTGCTGCAAATGACTGGGGATGCGCGTCTGCAAAACACTCCAGATTCACTCGACAAGGTCACAGGTGTCTAATGAATGACCTCAAACAGGCAGCAACACAAAACAATTGCGTGACATATAATTATTTAGGCAAACTTTACACTTGTTCTGAGTGAAAACAGAGTTGAAGCAAAGTGTGCCTCGTGCAAGAAGGTGATTCAGTGCGCGAAGAACACATTGCCATGCCAACAACACATCTAGATTTCAACAAGGACAGGGTCTGCACGTGCAGTGTTTACTTTTAAACACCGGCAAACAGGTTCTGCACGAAACATACGGACAGAAATCACCCGGATGGTTCGAGTCTAGGTCACTTGCCGCCTGGACGAATCCTGCTCTTTCCAAGCAAAGTTCAAACAATTAATGTGTTGTTAAAACTTAATTACCCTCTCGTGTTGGAGGCTACTAAATCAGCGCGATAAGTTTGACAAGCAAGGAGGCTAGAAACTGAAACACGTGCTATCGCCCTCTTGGAATCTAACCTGGATCGCCTTTTGAATGCAGAAGCCTCCCCTCCGACCCAGGATGGACGCTTCCCCTTCCCCTGTCTCTGTCCCTGTCCCTGTCCCTGTCCCTGTCCCTGTCCCTGTCCCTGTCCCTGTCCCTGTCCCTGTCCCTGACCCTGTCTCTGTCTCTGTCCCTGTCCCTGTCCCTGTCCCTGTCCCTGTCCCTGTTCCTGTCCCTGTCCCTGTCCCTGTCCCTGTCCCTGTCCCTGTCCCTGTCCCTGTCCCTGTCCCTGTCCCTGTCCCTGTCCCTGTCCCTGTCCCTGTCCCTGTCCCTGTCCCTGTCCCTGTCCCTGTCCCTGTCCCTGTCCCTGTCCCTGTCCCTGTCCCTGTCCCTGTCCCTGTCCCTGTCCCTGTCCCTGTCCCTGTCCCTGTCCCTGTCCCTGTCCCTGTCCCTGTCCCTGTCCCTGTCCCTGTCCCTGTCCCTGTCCCTGTCCCTGTCCCTGTCCCTGTCCCTGTCCCTGTCCCTATCTCTGTCTCTGTCTCTGTCTCTGTCTCTGTCTCTGTCCCTGTCCCTGTCCCTGTCCCTGTCCCTGTCCCTGTCCCTGTCCCTGTCCCTGTCCCTGTCCCTGTCCCTGTCCCTGTCCCTGTCCCTGTCCCTGTCCCTGTCCCTGTCTCTATCTCTGTCTCTGTCTCTGTCTCTGTCCCTGTCCCTGTCCCTGTCCCTGTCCCTGTCCCTGTCCCTGTCCCTGTCCCTGTCCCTGTCCCTGTCTCTATCTCTGTCTCTGTCTCTGTCCCTGTCCCTGTCCCTGTCCCTGTCCCTGTCCCTGTCTCTATCTCTGTCTCTGTCTCTGTCTCTGTCCCTGTCTCTGTCTCTGTCTCTGTCCCTGTCCCTGTCCCTGTCCCTGTCCCTGTCCCTGTCCCTGTCCCTGTCCCTGTCCCTGTCCCTGTCCCTGTCCCTGTCCCTGTCCCTGTCTCTATCTCTGTCTCTGTCTCTGTCTCTGTCTCTGTCCCTGTCCCTGTCCCTGTCCCTGTCCCTGTCCCTGTCCCTGTCCCTGTCCCTGTCCCTGTCCCTGTCTCTATCTCTGTCTCTGTCTCTGTCCCTGTCCCTGTCCCTGTCCCTGTCCCTGTCCCTGTCTCTATCTCTGTCTCTGTCTCTGTCCCTGTCCCTGTCCCTGTCCCTGTCCCTGTCCCTGTCTCTATCTCTGTCTCTGTCTCTGTCTCTGTCCCTGTCCCTGTCCCTGTCCATCTCTGTCCCTGTCCCTGTCCCTGTCCCTGTCCCTGTCTCTATCTCTGTCTCTGTCTCTGTCTCTGTCCCTGTCCCTGTCCCTGTCCATCTCTGTCTCTGTCTCTGTCTCTGTCCCTGTCCCTGTCCCTGTCCCTGTCCCTGTCTCTATCTCTGTCTCTGTCTCTGTCCCTGTCCCTGTCCCTGTCCCTGTCTCTATCTCTGTCTCTGTCTCTGTCTCTGTCCCTGTCCCTGTCCCTGTCCCTGTCCCTGTCCCTGTCTCTATCTCTGTCTCTGTCTCTGTCCCTGTCCCTGTCCCTGTCCCTGTCTCTATCTCTGTCTCTGTCTCTGTCTCTGTCTCTGTCCCTGTCCCTGTCCCTGTCCCTGTCCCTGTCCCTGTCCCTGTCCCTGTCCCTGTCCCTGTCTCTATCTCTGTCTCTGTCTCTGTCCCTGTCCCTGTCCCTGTCCCTGTCCCTGTCCCTGTCCCTGTCTCTATCTCTGTCTCTGTCCCTGTCCCTGTCCCTGTCCCTGTCCCTGTCCCTGTCTCTGTCTCTATCTCTGTCTCTGTCCCTGTCCCTGTCCCTGTCTCTATCTCTGTCTCTGTCTCTGTCCCTGTCCCTGTCCCTGTCCCTGTCCCTGTCCCTGTCTCTATCTCTGTCTCTGTCTCTGTCTCTGTCCCTGTCCCTGTCCCTGTCCCTGTCCCTGTCCCTGTC
Organism: Nemurella pictetii; assembly: GCA_921293315.2. Classification (NCBI taxonomy): domain Eukaryota; kingdom Metazoa; phylum Arthropoda; class Insecta; order Plecoptera; family Nemouridae; genus Nemurella; species Nemurella pictetii. The sequence continues at coordinate 15,709,195 of OV121121.1, forward strand.
CCTGTCTCTATCTCTGTCTCTGTCTCTGTCCCTGTCCCTGTCCCTGTCCCTGTCTCTATCTCTGTCTCTGTCTCTGTCTCTGTCCCTGTCCCTGTCCCTGTCCCTGTCCCTGTCCCTGTCCCTGTCCCTGTCCCTGTCTCTATCTCTGTCTCTGTCTCTGTCTCTGTCCCTGTCCCTGACCTTTAAAATTACATTGTTTAAACAAGACCCATTGTTCCAGTCTGAGCAGAGGTTTAATGATGAGTCTACTGGATCTGTGTGCTGTCAAATAATACACATTGGGTGGGGGTTGTAAGTCCCTATCGGTGGAACACCATGCAGATTTCGGCCTCTTAGTTCTGCGTCTGCTCCGAGTATGAAATTCTAGATAATTCTCCTTCCGGCTAGCAAGGTTAAAAGTGGGCTGTCCTCCAGCCACGATGTCGGGTCGGCTTTTGTTGGCGATATTTCGTCTCGTAAAGAAGAGGGATTCGATAGCGCGAATCGAATCAGACTCGATTGAGTGTGATGAGGGGAGGGGGGGGGGGGGGGAGGAATCAGAGTGGCCTAAGATGACCACAATGCTCGGTCACGGTCCGCCGATTCATCCCGAAGTCCGTCGGGACGGCTTTTCAACAATCGAGTTTAACTTCGCAAATATTGCGATTTTTCTCGTTTCTCCCTTGTTATATCTTCAGCCTACAAAAGTGCTTCATCCGATTATTCCGCGAGACTTCTTGAGTGAAGTGAGGCTTGTCCTTGCCGAGGCTGCGTTCAGCCTGATCGAGCTCGAGTCACAGGAATATCGTAAAACAGAGATGGTTCTCGAATAAAAATAATTCGATCCTGGTGATGTCGTCAACCCTTATTTTGTCGATTAAATTGTCCATAAGAGAAACGAATGAAGGTCGACCAGTTGAGCTGGAATTCAACTGAATACCTGCTCCCGTGATCTCCTAACAATGATTTAGGTTCACACGGCTGAAGGCAAAGCAACGCGTAGACACCTGTACCGCACCTGTAACAAACCTGTAGCACATTCTCTACACCGCACCTGTAACAAACCTGTAGCACATTCTCTACACCGCACCTGTAACAAACCTGTAGCACATTCTCTACACCGCACCTGTAACAAACCTGTAGCACATTCTCTACCGCACCTGTAACAAACCTGTAGCACATTCTCTACACCGCACCTGTAACAAACCTGTAGCACATTCTCTACCGCACCTGTAACAAACCTGTAGCACATTCTCTACACCGCACCTGTAACAAACCTGTAGCACATTCTCTACACCGCACCTGTAACAAACCTGTAGCACATTCTCTACCGCACCTGTAACAAACCTGTAGCACATTCTCTACCGCACCTGTAACAAACCTGTAGCACATTCTCTACCGCACCTGTAACAAACCTGTAGCACATTCTCTACACCGCACCTGTAACAAACCTGTAGCACATTCTCTACACCGCACCTGTAACAAACCTGTAGCACATTCTCTACACCGCACCTGTAACAAACATGTAGCACATTCTCTACACCGCACCTGTAACAAACCTGTAGCACATTCTCTACACCGCACCTGTACCTGTACCCACCTCGGAAACACTCTGCGTTGCTGACGTACAACCACCAAGCCGTTGCGCCAAACAACTTGTTCACGTTTCAACGCGAACCGATTGGAAAGATGTTTTCCTCGCATCCTACGTCAGCACAAAGAGCCTCGGCGTCGGCGTCGGCGTCGGCGTCGGCGTCGGCGTCGGCGTCGGCGTCGGCGTCGGCGTCGGCGTCGGCGTCGGCGTCGGCGTCGGCGTCGGCAGATCGCTAATTGGTAATTAGCCACGGTTAGTTGACTGCCCCGACACGCTAACTGCGCGCCACTTACGCTCTGTCTTGACAAATTAGCAGGCCGCACCAGTTGCGCCTCCTGCTACAACCACTAGCTCTTCGCGCTCGACGCGGCGGCTTCGCAAAGCTTCGTCAAGTTGATTTTATCGCTGTGCACTTTTTTATAACTAAGTGAAACTTTGGCAAGTTTATATTAGCTTTTTGCAGCAGAAATAGCTTTTTAATGTTCTGAGCAGCTTTGCAATGCACCGTGAAGCTATTTGAAGCTTTGTGAAGCTTTGTGAAGCTACGTAAAGCTTCGTGGCCGAGATCTGTAACACATCACGTGTCCAGAGTGTGGTGAAGAGAATCATTTTGACACTTATGACGTGAACTGAAACACATGTGAGTAAAGTAGATGCGTTCCGAAACAAGTAGGAATTCACGTATTTCAACAGGGCGCTGGAATGTTGTAAGCCAGTTGAGAGTGACTCCCGGCCAAAGATCAAGAAGGCAGACGACTTCTTGTATTTCATGTCTAAACAGAGCTGTGCTTCCATGGTGGCCAACACAACGCAATGAAGGCGAACGTGGCTGGTTCACAAGATCGAGCACGTGATCGTTCTGCAGGGTGTTATTGATATTCTCTGATATGTGTCGTGTGGTAAGCCTGGGTCGCTGCAGCAGCAGCAGCAGCAGCAGCAGCAGCAGCAGCAGCAGCAGCAGCAGCAGCAGCAGCAGCAGCAGCAGCAGCAGCAGCAGCAGCAGCAGCAGCAGCAAGCAGCAGCAGCAGCAGCAGCAGCAGCAACAGAAGCAGCAGCAGCGTATGGAAACCTTGGCCCGGTCTGGCATCAATCGACTTCCCGTGAAAGCCAACATTTCGGTGGAAGAAATCGCAATGCGAACAAACTTTGTTAAGCAAATACGAGCAGGATGATCGCAATATCCAGTGGAGCGCGTTGCGGCGAGAAGCAGGCACAACTTGGCTCACTCGGAAATTCAACCTCTTTACTTTTCATCGTCCTGCAGGATCGCAACAGTTGCCGGGGAAACTTTCTGCTCCCCCCCCCCCCCCCATCTCTCTCGCCGCTCTATCCGAGTTGAATTTCTTGTTTCTGCAAATTCCTTTCATTGCTGACATTCTCTTGCGAATTATTAGAAAAAGTAAGTTTTCACTTTGAGGCAAACAGCTGGCTCGACGCTAATTTAATATTCTTAAAAGCCATTCTTTTTTTAACTCATTATATTTGCTCACGTAGACAATCTTGGTTGTTATTTAACTGAGCCACACAACGCGAAATGCCTCCCGATTAACGAGTTCTGCGACCAAATTAACACTCGGAATACATTTTATAATTATTAGAATCGTAATTATAATTAGTTTGTATTTGTTCTCTTGTATTCACACTGTTCATAATATAGTTTCACATAAAAAGTGTACAGTTCCCATTGAAAGTGCTCTACCGCCCTGCTGCTAGGCTTGACTGTAGTTTCGTACAAATAACAGACAGTAATAGAATGGAGCGAGGCTACGCTCGGAGCAATTAAAACAATTAAAACAAGATCATTGTGAATGTGAATTTGAACCTAAAGGTCTACCCACAATTGACGCAAGCGCAACGTGCAACGCTACGTGTGTGTAATACAGTGTGAAAATACTCGCTGCACGTACGCTAGGCAATGGTCATTAATATGATTTTGTAATTGATGTTTCGTTACTAATAATCAAGTACCAGTGTTGATGGCAACATTATGTAAAAACACAGGGAACAAACTACACGTCCATGTTTTCCAATAAACAGGCTTTCAATGCCAGTTTTAAATGTCTGAATGACTCAATATTACAGATAATGTTCAGCTTTGTTATAAACAACAGAGAAATTACTGAAACACTACGTTGTCGCTTTCCAAACTTGATAATGTTGTTAAGTACGACATAGCTTTACTTTCAACTTTTGCCTGGTTCTTATGCCACTGTTAATTGTTTTATTATCATCACAATAATAATAATAATACCTTCACATGCGACGCACACGACAAAATGACCATCGAAGGAAGACCCTCCCTGCATTTCCAACAAACAATACTTGAGCCTACAAGTTGAGACTGATAACGGAGCAGCTACAAATCACGTCCCTTGCGTGGCACGATAATAATGTAATAATAACACATAACAGCATAGTGTAGGCAGAGGCTGCTTACTCTGCGGTGGTAGAGCTAGCCAAGGTATGCATCACTGTCCTACTTAGCTCCCCGCCACATGGGGTGGCTCCCCGTGCGGTGGGAGCTTGGGGGGTGTGGACTCGGTGACCTAGATAATGCATCGAGTACAAACACGCTCCGGCCACTTCACCTGACGGCCATACGCGGCATTACAGGTGGCATCGGACGGCTGCTAATAGCTGCAACTCAATCCATGATGCAGTGTGTCAAGCAGCATCCATTAGTTGAGACAAGAGACGCTAGGTTTGCAGAAAGTACGGAAGGAGGCAGCAGCGAGGGTTACAGGGTTATGATTACCAGGAAGCGTTCGCCTCGGCGTGACGTAGTGCGTTGTAAGATGCCGACACGTGGTGATGCTGTATGGGCTGGTTGACAGCTGTCTACAGGTGGCCGTTGTCTACTTGCTTCACGTGGCTCGGATCTCATCCTGGAGGCTGCCCCCCCCCCCCCTTCACTGGCACAGTGCCATGTCACAGAGAGGCCAAGAGAAACCAGAGAATGATATTATACTTGCTACCCGCTGATTAAAACACCGCATGTTGTTTGAAAAGCTTTTCTAAATAGTGTGTTAACACAAAGCTCGCTTGTTATTGAAGTGCATCTCGTGATGGCGGCTTGACGTGCAGCTGAAATCCGTGGCTGCAGCCTCCAAAAGGACCGGTGTGTTTCAAAATCACCGTTATAACCGGTTGAACCTGAACCTTGGGGCTTTATGGCAGCTCGGGGAGGTTCGGGCTGGTTCGGGAAGGTTCGGGCAGGCTCGGGGAGGTTCGGGAAGGTTCGTTTGAGTATGCGACTCTGCTTCTCACGAACATTTCATTACCAGCTTATATTTGTGTGCAGTGTTTCCCCGGGGAGTTGCCAGGGGCAACGTAGACCTGCGTAGTCCCCGCGGGGAATTGTATCGTCGCGGACGCGGCGCGGTGAGACTTGTTTATTCTCTCCTGTCTCCAAGGAGACTCGAGGAGTTGTGACTTATATCCTAGAAATATCTCGAAATGTCCCCAGGGAAACGTTCTCACAAATATTCATAAAGTTTCATCCGTAATTAAACTGCTAAATGGATTAAAATCGCCGAAATAAGATGAAGACTGTCACACGAGACGGACCGCGGAGAGGTGATCTTTAAAAGCATTGTTACCAGGTGGACGGACGTCGACGCCATCAGCAGACCCTTAGCGAAGAGGATCGGGCGTCGAGGGTCAATAAAAGAAAATGACGCCCTCTACATCATTTCCATTAAAAAAGAACGACTTTGGTTCAATTCCGTCAACCCCCGCATAAAAAGAATCCCAAGAAGCTGCCCCTCCCCCCCACCCCTCCCCACCCTCCCCCCCCCCCCCCGCCCCTAGCCTCCGGCTCCTGGCCGACATAAAACGTACCCCCTTGATTGCATTCCAACCCCTCGAGGCAAGACAATGGCTTCGATGCTTCTTGCCAAGCCACCCCCTCACTCCGCCCCCGACCGCCCCCGACCGCCCCCGACAACCCAGCCGTCGCACTCATCGGCATCCTTGAGCGCGGGGCTGGCGGCCATTACCCCCCCCCCACCCAACTCTGCCCTGAACCCCTTGACCTCGCGCCCTGCGAACCTGTTGCTTGCCCTGACGGTGCTGGGTGCTGGGTGCTGGGTGCTGGGTGCTGGGTGCTGGGTGCTAGGTGCTGGGTGCTGGGTGCTGGGTGCTGGGTGCTGGGTGCTGGGTGCTGGGTGCTGGGTGCTGGGTGCTGGGTGCTGGGTGCTGGGTGCTGGGTGCTGGGTGCTGGGTGCTGGGTGCTGGGTGCTAGGTGCTGGGTGCTGGGTGCTGGGTGCTGGGTGCTGGGTGCTGGGTGCTAGGTGTTGGATGCTGGTGCTGGGTGCTGGGTGCTGGGTGTTGGGTGCTGGGTGCTGGGTGCTGGGTGCTAGGTGCTAGGTGCTGGGTGCTGGGTGCTGGGTGCTGGGTGCTGGGTCCTGGGTGCTGGGTGCTGGGTGCTGGGTGCTGGGTGCTGGGTGCTGGGTGCTGGGTGCAGGGTGCTGGGTGCTGGGTGCTGGGTGCTGGGTGCTGGGTGCTGGGTGCTGGGTGCTGGGTGCTGGGTGCTGGGTGCTGGGTGCTGGGTGCTGGGTGCTGGGTGCTAGGTGCTGGGTGCTGGGTGCTGGGTGCTGGGTGCTGGGTGCTGGGTGCTGGGTGCTAGGTGCTCGGTTCTGGGTGCTGGGTGCTGGGTGCTTGGTGCTAGGTGCTGGGTGCAGGGTGCTGGGTGCTAGGTGCTAGGTACTAGGTGCTGGGTGCTGGGTGCTGGGTGCTGGGTGCTGGGTGCAGGGTGCAGGGTGCTAGGTGCTGGGTGCTGGGTGCTGGGTGCTGGATCCTGGGTGCTAGGTGCAAGGTGCTGGGTGCTGGGTGCTGGGTGCTGGGTGCTGGGTGCTGGGTGCTGGGTGCTGGGTGCTGGGTGCTGGGTGCTGGGTGCTGGGTGCTGGGTGCTGGGTGCTGGGTGCAGGGTGCTGGGTGCTGGGTGCTGGGTGCTAGGTGCTGGGTGCTGGGTGCTGGGTGCTGGGTGCTGGGTGCTAGGTGCAAGGTGCTGGGTGCTAGGTACTAGGTGCTAGGTGCTTGGTGCTAGGTACTAGGTGCTAGGTGCTGGGTGCTGGGTGCTGGGTGCTAGGTGCTGGGTGCAAGGTTCTGGGTGCTAGGTGCTAGGTGCTAGGTGCATGGTGCATGGTGCTGGGTGCTAGGTGCTGGGTGCTGGGTGCTGGGTGCTGGGAGCTAGGTGCTAGGTGCAAGGTGCTGGGTGCTAGGTGCTTGGTGCTAGGTGCTAGGTGCTAGGTGCTTGGTGCTAGGTGCTGGGTGCTGGGTGCAAGATGCTGGGTGCTAGGTGCAAGGTGCTAGGTGCTGGGTGCTGGGAGCTGGGTGCTGGGAGCTAGGTGCTAGGTGCTAGGTGCTAGGTGCTAGGTGCTAGGTGCTAGGTGCTAGGTGCTCAAACGCTGGTAGTTACTCGGAGTCACGTCCTCTAGCACCTAAGTAGGTATGTGCTGAAATGAATTGTTTGCCCACGCAAAGAGCATGTGTTAGTGTTTGGTTGGATGCGTAGTTTGTAAACAGCTCGGCAACAATGGCCTGGTTAATTCCATGTCCCACGGGAATAACTCGGTCGAGTGGAATCCTGCTTCCTTAATGCTAATTTTTATGTGCTTCGCCAGATTTGATGTTTGTGTTCACGTGTGCGTAATCCGTGTCTTTGTTGTGTTCCATTCCTATCAACAATTTATATTCTCTGGTTGAACCGAAGAACAGATGTCTGTTGGTTTGGCAAACACCAGCTGCACTCAAAACACAAGGTGTGGACACATCAAGGAATCAGGTTCAGGGACCTGTACAGGCTCTGAAAGACAAGATTTCAACTTCAACTTACTGATATGTGGCCGATGGAAGTAACGCTGTGAAACTGTTTCAAGTCTGTCAGCAATTCCCGCGCCGAGTGCCACGGGTTGTCGTGGGTGTCTCGCCCTGCCCCGACCTCAGCGCCACTCTTGTCCCACGCAAGCAGCTACTTGTTGAGGAGGCTTGCCGAAGTTAGCTGCATTCTGACACGTCACCAGCAAGCGACCCTGTCTTGGTCTCGTCCTCGAAGTGCGAACCCGGGCAGGTGTTCAAAGGAATCCAGCAAGCAGCCTGTGAAACCTGTGTTGGCGGCGAGCAGCTCGGAGTGACGTGGCACAGAGCATGCGTCTTGAACTTCCGCAAGAAGAGATTGCAGCAGGGGTGTCCATCCTGCTGCTAGACAGAGATTGCAGCAGGGGTGTCCATCCTGCTGCGAGGACGAAATTCTGTCAGGCCACAGCCACAGAAGGCCGCTTCACATCGCAATATTGAAGCGCGATATTTTACAACCAATTGCAACCAGATAGCTCTCCTCGATAGCGGTCTCGCTGCCCAATAACCATCCTGATTTTCCATCAAACTTGGTAGTTCCTAAGGGAATCGTTTATCCTAAATTAAAAGAACAATGTTCAAATAAAGACCTCGCTAAAAGGGCTAACACCGAACTTTGTGCAAGCGGTGATTTCAAACTAAAACAATGCGAAGAAAATCTTTACAAATAACTAAATAAAAGGAGTTCATTGAACAATAAACCCACTTTTAGATCGGCGCTGGTCTGACCTACAATCCTTCAATTGAATCTTGGATCAAACAATTGCTTCCCCCACCCCCTCTTCTTCAACCAGCCCGCGCTGACAGCTTGACAGTCAGTCTTGTGTCCAACATGGCGTCCACGCGTGGAGTCGGCCACTCTCGGGCTGTCAAGGCTGCACAGCTTGACAGTCTTGTGTCCAACATGGCGTCCACGCGCGGAGTCGGCCACTCTCTGGCTGTCAAGGCTGCTCAGCTTTCAGTGTGGCTGGAGTGGAGCGTACTTCACATTCGAAACATTGCGCCGAGCAAACACAGAGTGCAGAAATTACCTGGCTCAGTGATCCACCCGTCCAATCAAATGCGCTCTGTTGATTTTGAGGAAAAAATCTGGTTCAAGTTTCAATGAAATGACGGAGCTACTAGCTGTGCTGTAATCTTTGCTCGCCGCTGTCAGTTGGTGTACTTTTATTTTGATTTCATATCGAGCCCAACGTACTCCGAAGACTTGGTTTAATGTGGTTTCATTTTTTCCAATTTGGGTTAAAATTTAAATGATAAATTTCCAATCGGATACTTGGTTCGTCTGAATGTTTATATGGAATAAATAATCCGAATTTACACAGAATTCATCGTGTCTAGGTTGGCAGGAGATGCAAGACCCCAATCGATAATAAATGTAATATATGTGTCCTATTTACAGAAAGGATTGTATTTGTTCTTTGCTCATACAACTTCCCCGAATGCGAGTAGTGATTGTGTCAGCGTCGTTGTACAAAACCTGTCTCTCCCTATGTTAAATACATTTAACTAGCTGCTAGGACGCTTACAAATGTAAGCCAGTAAAATGTATAAAGCAATTATATTATGAGAAATCGTGAGACTAATTCCACTAATTGAATTTCATTTTTAATTCTGTTATTCATGAAACGAAACTTTTAATGTGCATACAATCTAACAGTATTTCTATGAGAAATCATACATTTACTGTAAACACAAATCTAAACTTACAAAATACTAATTGTATTAGACGTAAAGGCCATAGCAAAAGCTCCTTGCAATGATATAAAAGTGTTTCCATCAAGATCCGTTGTTAGCTCAAAAGTCGAGTGAATGTTCAGCTGGATGTTTAGCTCTGTGCCACGTAAAGCAACACAACGTTGCAATCCGTCGTGTGCATCGCCAGTCCGTCGCGTCGGCAGCCCGTTCGTCGTGCAGACGTCGACTCTGTGCCACGCAAAGCAACACAACGCTGTGCAATCCGTCGTGTGCATCGCCAGTCCGTCGCGTCGGCAGCCCGTTCGTCGTGCAGACGTCGACTCTGTGCCACGCAAAGCAACACAACGCTGTGCAATCCGTCGTGAGCATCTCCAGTCCGTCGCGTCGCCAGCCCGTTTGTCGTGCAGACGTCGACTCTGTGCCACGCAAAGCAACACAACGCTGTGTAATCCGTCGTGTGCATCGCCAGTCCGTCGCGTCGCCAGCCCGTTCGTCGTGCAGACGTCGACTCTGTGCCACGCAAAGCAACACAACGCTGTGCAATCCGTCGTGTGCATCGCCAGTCCGTCGCGTCGCCAGCCCGTTCGTCGTGCAGACGTCGACTCTGTGCCACGCAAAGCAACACAACGCTGCAATCCGTCGTGTGCATCGCCAGTCCGTCGCGTCAGCAGCCCGTTCGTCGTGCAGACGTCGACTCTGTGCCACGCAAAGCAACACAACGCTGTGCAATCCGTCGTGTGCATCGCCAGTCCGTCGCGTCGGCAGCCCGTTCGTCGTGCAGACGTCGACTCTGTGCCACGCAAAGCAACATAACGCTGTGCAATCCGTCGTGTGCATCTCCAGTCCGTCGCGTCGCCAGCCCGTTTGTCGTGCAGACGTCGACTCTGTGCCACGCAAAGCAACATAACGCTGTGCAATCCGTCGTGTGCATCTCCAGTCCGTCGCGTCGCCAGCCCGTTCGTCGTGCAGACGTCGACTCTGTGCCACGCAAAGCAACATAACGCTGTGCAATCCGTCGTGTGCATCGCCAGTCCGTCGCGTCGGCAGCCTGTTCGTCGTGCAGACGTCGACTCCGTGCCACGCAAAGCAACACAACGCTGTGCAATCCGTCGTGTGCATCTCCAGTCCGTCGCGTCGCCAGCCCGTTCGTCGTGCAGACGTCGACTCTGTGCCACGCAAAGCAACACAACGCTGTGCAATCCGTCGTGTGCATCTCCAGTCCGTCGCGTCGCCAGCCCGTTCGTCGTGCAGACGTCGACTCTGTGCCACGCAAAGCAACACAACGCTGTGCAATCCGTCGTGTGCATCGCCAGTCCGTCGCGTCGGCAGCCTGTTCGTCGTGCAGACGTCGACTCTGTGCCACGCAAAGCAAAACAACGCTGCAATCCGTCGTGTGCATCGCCAGTCCGTCGCGTCGGCAGCCCGTTCGTCGTGCAGACGTCGACTCTGTGCCACGCAAAGCAACACAACGCTGTGCAATCCGTCGTGTGCATCGCCAGTCCGTCGCGTCGGCAGCCCGTTTGTCGTGCAGACGTCGACTCTGTGCCACGCAAAGCAACACAACGCTGTGCAATCCGTCGTGTGCATCGCCAGTCCGACGCGTCGGCAGCCCGTTCGTCGTGCAGACGTCGACTCTGTGCCACGCAAAGCAACACAACGCTATGCAATCCGTCGTGTGCATCGCCAGTCCGTCGCGTCGGCAGCCCGTTAGTCGTGCAGACGTCGACTCTGTGCCACGCAAAGCAACATAACGCTGTGCAATCCGTCGTGTGCATCGCCAGTCCGTCGCGTCGGCAGCCCGTTCGTCGTGCAGACGTCGACTCTGTGCCACGCAAAGCAACACAACGCTGTGCAATCCGTCGTGTGCATCGCCAGTCCGTCGCGTCGGCAGCCCGTTCGTCGTGCAGACGTCGACTCTGTGCCACGCAAAGCAACACAACGCTGTGCAATCCGTCGTGTGCATCGCCAGTCCGTCGCGTCGGCAGCCCGTTCGTCGTGCAGACGTCGACTCTGTGCCACGCAAAGCAACACAACGCTGCAATCCGTCGTGTGCATCGCCAGTCCGTCGCGTCGGCAGCCCGTTCGTCGTGCAGACGTCGACTCTGTGCCACGCAAAGCAACATAACGCTGTGCAATCCGTCGTGTGCATCGCCAGTCCGTCGCGTCGAGGCAGCCCGTTCGTCGTGCAGACGTCGACTCAGTGCCACGCAAAGCAAAACAGCGCTGTGCAATCCGTCGTGTGCATCGCCGGTCCATCGCGTCGGCAGCCCGTTCGTCGTGCAGACGTCGACTCTGTGCCACGCAAAGCAACACAACGCTGTGTAATCCGTCGTGTGCATCGCCAGTCCGTCGCGTCGGCAGCCTGTTCGTCGTGCAGACGTTGACTCTGTGCCATGCAAAGCAACACAACGCTGCAATCCGTCGTGTGCATCGCCAGTCCGTCGCGTCAGCAGCCCGTTCGTTGTGCAGACGTCGACTCTGTGCCACGCAAAGGAACACAGCGCTGTGCAATCCGTCGTGTGCATCGCCAGTCCGTCGCGTCGGCAGCCCGTTCGTCGTGCAGACGTCGACTCTGTGCCACGCAAAGCTACACAACGCTGTGCAATCCGTCGTGTGCATCGCCAGTCCGTCGCGTCGGCAGCCCGTTTGTCGTGCAGACGTCGACTCTGTGCCACGCAAAGCAACACAACGCTGTGCAATCCGTCGTGTGCATCGCCAGTCCGTCGCGTCGGCAGCCCGTTTGTCGTGCAGACGTCGACTCTCTGCCACGCAAAGCAAGCAAAATTAAGTTAGATATATAGCTAAGACAAATCCTAAATATGCAGCAATGCATTGCTAAAATGGATTAAAGTAAAGAAAGGAAGCGATCTTAAAAATGGCATTAAAGAATATTTAGTCGAAAATTGCTTTTATCCTATAAAAGAAATCTGTGCATTGTAAATTTTAATCTTAATTATTGACTGTCTAATGACATGTATATGTTCAACAATGAAAATAAACAGGAGTAGGCTACGTGCCGGCACCGGGTTTCCCCTCCTCCCTTCTAGCCATAGGTTAGGTTCATCATCACCCTTTCATTCACCGACGCCGTTAGACCAGTGCCACAGGTCCAGTTGTCAAAACAGTGCGTCGTTAAACACCGGCAATCAATCAATGTGTCTAACGACGTGCTTTCCTCTGCAGAGCTCGTGGCGCTGCTCGATCTGCCGACGCAAGATGCAGTCGAGGAACCAGCCGGTGGTGGCGCAGGACTCTACGGACAGCCTGCTGGACGTGCCGGTGCTGGAGGCGTTGCAACGTCGGCACAGCGACGTGAAGATCGGGACGGGCGGCATCGCCAGCCTCGCCGTCGCCGGGGCTGCTGCCTCGCTGGGTGCCGGCCTCGCTCCACCACGCTCCCCCGAACTACGAAGACACTCCGACGTCTCGCCCGTCTCGCTCAAGGAGCTAGAGAAGGTAGGACCAGGACCACGAAGTCCAGCAAGCGTAGTCCAGCAAGTTTAGTCCAACAAGCGTAGTTCAGCAAGCGTAGTCCAACATGCGTAGTCCAACATGCGTAGTCCAACAAGCGGGGTCCGTGCTGCAACTACTCAAAGTTAAGTCGGACCGTCATTGAGTCTCCATCGGATCAGGTCTGACACACAGCATTGGGCAGAAGCCAGCGCCTTCGAAGCCAGGTCAGTAAGTATGAAGAGGCCAAACGATCGCATCGTATCGATGCTTCCTGCCACAGCGTGTGTCTCAGCAAAACATGGCCGCTTCCAACAAAATGTTTCCTGCATATTAACAGCAACTCGCGTCTGATTCTGTATTTGAAACAAACAAACAGCTGATAAAATGTTTCGCTGGGCGATGAGGGGCTCTTGCAGTTCAAAGGTGTCCAGGAACCAGGTCACAGGACCAGGAACCAGGTCCAATGTACAGGAACCAGGTCCCAGGTCCAGAAACCAGGTTCCGGGGAAGACGGGGCTATCAGGCTTCCGCACTGCAAGGCTTAAGAAAACTTCACAAGGAAATGAAGAACGCAAATCAATCTTATTAAAAGCCTGCACGACCCAGCACAGCTAGCTGGCTGCGAGACAAGACAGGGACAGAGACAGAGACAGAGACAGAGACAGAGATAGGGACAGGGACAGGGACAGAGACAGAGACAGGGACAGGGACAGGGACAGAGACAGGGACAGGGACAGGGACAGGGACAGGGACAGGGACAGGGACAGAGACAGGGACAGGGACAGGGACAGGGACAGGGACAGAGACAGGGACAGGGACAGGGACAGGGACAGGGACAGGGACAGAGACAGGGACAGAGACAGGGACAGAGACAGAGACAGGGACAGAGACAGGGACAGGGACAGGGACAGGGACAGGGACAGGGACAGGGACAGGGACAGGGACAGGGACAGGGACAGGGACAGGGACAGGGACAGGGACAGGGACAGGGACAGGGACAGGGACAGGGACAGGGACAGGGACAGGGACAGGGACAGGGACAGGGACAGGGACAGGGACAGGGACAGGGACAGGGACAGGGACAGGGACAGGGACAGGGACAGGGACAGGGACAGGGACAGGGACAGGGACAGGGACAGGGACAGGGACAGGGACAGGGACAGGGACAGGGACAGGGACAGAGACAGGGACAGAGACAGGGACAGAGACAGGGACAGGGACAGGGACAGGGACAGGGACAGGGACAGGGACAGGGACAGAGACAGAGACGGAGGCCGAACTCTCCATCGCACAATCTGTGCGAGGTGGGGGCGTTTGATCGGAACGGTTACCGGGACTTGGTTATCTTTATTGCTACGCCGTTGTAACATTTTGCCGACTTCTCTTCCGTCTCCGTGTTATTTTATCACCTCCTCCCCGCGTTGGCCAGCTTAAGTTCGAGCTCGGAAAAGTTTGTTGAAAGAAAATGCAGGCAACATCTGTTAGAGCCAAGGTTTTCCAGCCGTGCTCCCCTCCGTCGCATAATTATATTCCATCGTGACCGGCAGAAAGCCGATTCCCGGATCTCTAAATGACAACCTATCAGTTATTTGTGTTCACTCGGTGAAGACCTCGCGCTATTTTCACCGCGGTGATTCACCGGTGATCGTCACTCGGTGAGACTCAAGTGAAACCCGTCTCTAGGTTTTTATCAGAATGTGGTTCAACAAGTATTATTGTTGCAGCAAGATGATGTGGGTGCTGCGTCAATAAATAAATTGTGCAACATTAATAGCTAAAAGTTACAGTGACGCTGGCTAGAATACACAGCCAATAAATTATCAGTAAAAATTGTAGCTCAAATAACCCCAAAAAAAAACCATTTGTTTTTTAAAAAACCATCCTGAGGTCTATCACATCCCCCATACCCTTCAAAAAAAAAGGAAATGTCTGCTTTCAAAATTTGTGAAATCGGTTGGTAGCTGAGGTCTTCTCGGGACATGCGAAGTCAAGTAATCGGAAGGGTTGCATCCCTTGTAATCATGACCGCACAATCGTGAATTGTGGTGTTTTGCGATGCATATTAGCATGTTATCGGCATATTCTACGTCACTCATCGACTTCCTTTAGAGGGAATGCAATTTCGCAGATGAAACGCAATTTTGCAGATAAGAACATTGTACGTCTTGTGTATTAATATTTCGGTCCCCTCAATAACCCAACTTTACTTTCTGTTATGTAAAGTATACAGTGGTAACCTAGGAGTCGAGGGGTGTACAAGGATCGTGAAATTACCATCTCCCACAATCCGCAGAACAAGATTACGTCTTGGTGTTGCAACCCCTCTCAGTGCGTTGCCACACACTTGACATACTTTTGTTCAGTGTGATGTTTTCAGGAACAGGTAAGAAGCCGAAGCTTCGTCACTCGATCGCTGAAAGGAATATCTTTCGTAGACGTAATTCCTTGTGGTTAGCTGTATGTTCATTGTTCAGTGCGAAGCATTCCTTGATTTTAGTACAGAATTGTCTCCCTAGGTAATTAAGACTTGCCGCACGGGAAGATGACATGCAAAGGTCGCTCTTTCTGCAACTGCATTACAATCCACGAGGCTGTCAAACTGGTCCAGCCTTCTGCAATCAACTGTCGGCGTTGTGTGAGCTGCATTCCATGAATTCCATGCCACAGAATTAGCAGCAGTTGCTTGAAATATCATCGAATTGTTGTTTGTAAAGGAAACATTAGAACAATATCATGGCTTTTCCACGTTCTAGCGCTCTTGTCAGTTTCTGATCGAAACTTTAGGAAAAGTGCTGGTGCTTTTAAGAAGAAGATTAAATTTGAGTTGTACATTTTCACGGTATCATTGAGTGTGATAATGATAACCGTTAGCTGAAGTCCAAGGTGGCAGGGAAATTTTCTGTAGCCACGGTTTGCACTAAAGACTAGCAACCTGCCTGGCGCCTGCTACCTTGTCCGACTCGATGCCTGGCGACTTGGCTTCCCCAACGGGCTGAGAGAAAGAATAAATTACCGCTGCATTTGCAGAGTGTGCAAATAGCGAGGCTTGAAAGCAAGGACCATGTGGCCGACCGAGCAGAGTTGAGGTAAGTGCTTTTTTATCGGTGGTCTTAGTTCAAGATTACTGGCTGCCGAGAGACAAGGTAAGTCGATTAAATCCTGGCATTTACAACGTTCCTCAAGCCGAAGATGGAGCCTTCAGGTTCCTCCGCGAAAAACACTTGGCAAGAAATTAACAAGTAAGGTAAACTGAATTTCAAAACAGACTGTACTCCAAGCAGAGTTTACTCAGGCTGACCGAATAGCGCTTTATGACTAAAACTAGGGGCTCTGCCCCTGCGGCCTCCGGCCGCCAGCCCGCCCGGCGTGAAGCACCATCTGCTCGGAGCCCTCTTGCAGGGGGCTTCGCCCCCTGTCGGTTTTATTTGTTTCTTGAGTTAATTTGTTTTTTGGTAATTGGTCTTTGACCCTTCTGCCACGCCTGCCAAACACTTCATGTTTACCTACATATACACTGCTCAAATGCGAACTTATGGGTACTACTAATGATGGCTATATGTTTTCGTGACTCAGGTACACAGACGTCCACCATCAATTGGTTCAGGAATGGTTTTGCAGAATTCCTCACCCCCCCCCCCCCCACCCTCCAAAATCCTACCTTTCCTGACACCATTTTTCGTGACTCAGGTACACAGAGGTCCACCATCAGTTGGTGACCCAGGAAAGGATAGTTTTCATGTGATGCCGCTCACGCTGCTTCTAAGTCTTCCTTTCCTGACCCCACCCAACCTCCCAACCCAACCGTGTTGTATGTTTCCTGATGCCTTTCCTGCCTTTCGAGCGTAGTTTTTTGCCACTCCCCCTCCCCCCCCCCCCCCCCCCAACTAATCCTACAATTCCTCAACCCACCCAACTTCCCAACCTGCCTCTGCGTATTATTTTTAAAGCAAAAATATTGACTTTAGGACAGATGGGTTTTAGTGCATGTAATGTTTAGGACATTTTTTTCCCGTTTTCCTTTCCTGACCCAAACCAACCTCCCAACCCAACCGTGTTGTATGTTTCCTGCCTTTCGTGCGTTTTTTTTTGGTACTCCCCTTGCCCAACAATTAGTGCCTTTCTGCATGTTCTCTGCCCACCTGTTCATTGTTGGGTGTTGCTTAAAGGAGGGGGGTTTCATTTCGTGACACAGATACACCGATGTCCACCATCGCTTTGTGTCGCCACAGCATGAGTTTTCACGTGCCGCTGCACGTGTTTCTTCTATGTTTTCCTTTCCTGCCCCAAAGTAACCTCCCAACCATGATTTTGCAGATTTTCCCATCCCCCTCCCCCACCCCTCCACTAATCCTACCTTTCCTGACCCAACCCAACTTCCTAACCTTCCTCTGCGTAGAGCCCCCTTGCAGGGGGCTTCGCCCCCTGTAGGTTTTATTTGTTTCTTGTGTTGATTTGTTTTTCGGTAATTGGTATTTGACCCTTCTGCCACGCTTACCTAACACTTTGTGTTTACCTACATATACACTGCTCAAATGCGAACTTTAAAGTAAAACTAATGATGGCTATATATTTTCATGACTCTGGTACACATGCGTCCTCCATCAGTAGTTGATCCAAGAAAAGCGAGTGGTGTGGTGTCGCCGAACTTCGAAGCATGAGTTCTCACGTGCCGCTACACGTGTTTCTTCTATGACTTCCTTTCATGACCCAAACTAACCTCCCAACCATGGTTTTGCAGAGTTCCCCCCACCCCTCCACTAATCCTACCTTTCCTGACCCAACCCAACTTCCCAACCTTCCTCTGCGTAGGGCCCCCTTGCAGGGGGCTTCGCCCCCTGTAGGTTTTATTTGTTTCTTGTGTTGATTTGTTTTTCGGTAATTAGTCTTTGACCCTTCTGCCACGCTTACTTAACACTTCGTGTTTATCTACATATTCACTGCTCAAATGCGAACTTATGGGTACTACTAATGATGGCTATATGTTTTTGTGACTCAGGTACACAGATATCCACCATCAATTGGTTCAGGCATGGTTTTGCAGAATTCCTCCCCCCCCCCCCCCCCCCCCTCCACTAATCCTACCTTTCCTGACCTAACCCAACTTCAAGCCAGAGGCGATGAATTGCTTTGAATTTTGTCTCGACTTTGGACGAATTTCGGCCGCGTGAACCCCAATCAAGCCCTTTCGAGCCCTATCAAGCCCTGCTCAAATCGCTGCCTAAATATTGCAGCGCGCAAGTCCCCAGTGGCACGAACACAACGCAACTTGACCCACGCGTTTTCATCGCGTTTTCGCAATTTCTATAAAGAATTACGCGGAGCCAAATTTAAGGATTTTAGTTAAGGTGGATGATGATTGAAGGTTGATGTTTACTATGTGTGCTGTGTGTTTGCTGCTTTTCGCGAACCAACGCGAAATTGGTGTCATAACGCGCAAAGTTGACCAATGTTCGCGAACTCTCGATACCGACGCCTTACGAAAACAAATCACAATATCGTCAGTAATTTTCAGATTCATTCTTAGTTTCAATTAAATGTGCTCAAAAAAAAAAGCTCAATGTGTATGATCAGTTGCGTAATCACGGGACTTCCCCGAAATGCGGCTGGCTGTAGCGAGCCCCCTCTCTCCATGATGATTTATATGCACTTGGTGGGGCCATGTGTTTTTGGACAAAGTACTTCAAAAACAGACCACAGCGCTCATCTAGCTGTCAGCGTTGAACGCAAAGAAATAAGTTTAAGAAATTCATACATTTGAAGGGAAATAATGTCAAGATGAGCGCAATTTTACCATGCTACCAACGGACATGCACTTTTCAATATCTTCCAAAATGCCCACACCGCAAGTCGGGAGTTTTTGCGAAAAGACCCCCCCCCCCACCACCACCAAAAAAGGGCCCAATTTCGGGCTGGCTAATTTTAAGTCGTGGATTTGTAATAAAAATAGATGCTCAAATTTGGTGGTTGAACCCCCCCCCCCCAAAAAAGGGCCCATTTCGGCCAAACCATAGCGAGACCCCATAAGTGAGGTGTAGAATGTTGGATCGAGTTCGATTTCAAAGTTTCATATTGATAGGAGCATAATTGCTAAGTGTAGAGTCGCATCTTTTTGTTTTTGTGAAAAGACCCCCCCTAAAAGGGCCCAATTTTGGGCTGGCGGATGTAAAATTATAGGTTTGAATTAAAAATGAACACTTTTACACGGGTACAAATTTTCAATTCTATGTGTCCAAATTTGACCGGTGAACCCCCCCAAAAAAGGGCCCATTTTGGCCAGACCGAAGCGAAACCTCAACAATGAGTTGTATAATGTGTGATCGAGTGCGTTTCCAGAATTTCATAAAGTTAGGAAAATAACTGCCAAGTGTAATCGCAAGTTTTTGTTTCTGCTAAATAACCCCCTCAAAAGGGCCCAATTTTGGGCTGGCTGGTTTGAAAATTTCAATGTGAATTGAAAATGGTCGCTGCTACACGGGTATAAATTTTCAATCCTCCAAGTCCAAATTTGGTAGGTGAACCCCCCCAAAAAAGGGCCCATTTTGGTCAAACCGCAGCGAGACCCCCTCGTTGCACCCATTTATGATGTATCGAGTGCGTTTCCAAAATTTCATAAGAATCGGATGGTAACTTTAGGCGTGCATAGACATGTCTGAACGTGATGAAAACATACTGAACCACAGGGATAATATTAGTATAGGGATTTGTCAGACGTTTTCCACCGTTAACCCAACTTCCAAACCTAATTTATGTATTTGAATCATCTGTCGCTGATCCACCGGAATAACGACTGTAAAATGTTAGACGTCATCCCATAAACGTCCGTACAGCGTTGCACGATGTCTTAAAGTCTATTTAATTTATACTAACCCTGTCCGCTGAGCGCTAGTAGTCAATACCACTACCAACATGATGGCAAATAAATTTGCTGTCACCGACTTACCTTTATTTCTAACTGCACGAGTAATATAACTGTAATAATAAAGTTACTAGTAAAAAGCTTAAAGATATGCGAGTAGTAAATAAAACATCTAGCCACTGTTCTAGACTTTCATTTTGAAATTTTGGAACAGCGCCTTGTGGATTTAGTTTCATGGGTTGGTGAACTGTAAATGGCGGCCATTTTTTGAGTGTGACCTTTTCCTGGGAAGACTACAGTCGCTATTCCATTAGTCGCTATCCACCCCCCGTCCTTGCAGACATTTTGTCAACGTCTAGCACTCCCCTTTCCAGGTGGCCGGGGAGCGGCGTGAGGAGCTGCGTTGGGAACGCGAACTCGAGTGGCGGCAACACAAGCGTGGCGGCGGGGGCGGTGGGGGCGGTGGCGGTGGCGGGGCGTCCCCGGGGCGGAGCCGGGCCGCCAGCCCCGACACCGAGCGGCGGCAGTTCCTCGAGCGTCAAGCCGCCACCAGCCGGCGCCCGTCCGCCGCCCCCGCCGCCGCCCCCGCCCTCGTCTCGCCGTCGGACGGCGTCGACCCCGACGAGGAGTGGAGGCGGCACCGCGCGCACGCCGCCCGCCGGAAGTCGCACGTCACGCGCCAGCGCAGCTACGACGAGGAGCTCAAGGGCGACGCGGGGGGCGGCGGGGGCGGCGGCGGGGGCGGCGGGGGCGGGGACCCCGGGGGCCTGGGGCTGCCCGTGCAGCTGCCTCGTCGAGCCTCCGCCTACGACGTCTACGCGGCAAAGGGCGACGCGCCAGGTAAGCTTGCAGCCTCGCCTTCTAGACCCAGTTTCGCCGTTTTATTAACTACGATTACAAGTGTTAGTTGAGTTAAGCGACGTGGCAACAGCCAACCACGTGCAGTGAAATTCAACTGTTTCTGTTAGCTCTATCTCAACTGAGAGTTGAATTGGTAAAGCTGTCCCTTACAGGCTGTCATTACAGGCTTACAGGCTTACAGGCTTGTCAACTCGCCCTTCTCGAATGGCACGTCAACGAGTGCAAAATGCGTTGTGCTTACAAATAAACATGCGTTGGCTTGAAGTGAGCTTACAAAAAACTAGAAGCACCGTCTTCGGACGGGTGGGGGGAGAGGGGGGGGGGTGAGGTTGAGTAGCAAGGCACTGAGTGATACGGTGAATGGGTGACCTGAGACCATTTGGCTGGCTCTTGTTGGCTCTGTTAGAGAGCGACCGTTCGTCATGCAGACGAATTATGGCAATGTGACAGATTGCAACGCGCAGTACAGGCAAACAGACTAACGCTTTGCTAACGCCACTTGAGCCACTTTATCATGTCTTCCCACTGATCTCTAGCCATGGATAGCGCTTCGTACAGCGAGACTTTGATGCCGTATTGAGCCACTTTATCATGTCTTCCCACTGATCTCTAGCCATGGATAGCGCTTCGTACAGCGAGACTTTGATGCCGTATTGAGCCACTTTATCATGTCTTCCCACTGATCTCTAGCCATGGATAGCGCTTCGTACAGCGAGACTTTGATGCTGTATTGAGCCACTTTATCATGTCTTCCCACTGATCTCTATAGCCATGGATAGCGCTTCGTACAGCGAGACTTTGATGCTGTATTGAGCCACTTTATCATGTCTTCCCACTGATCTCTATAGCCATGGATAGCGCTTCGTACAGCGAGACTTTGATGCCGTATTGAGACACTTTATCATGTCTTCCCACTGATCTCTATAAAGCCATGGATAGCGCTTCTTACAGTGAGACTTTGATGCCGTATTGAGCAACTTTATAATGTCTTCCCACTTATCTCTATAGCCATGGATAGCGCTTCGTACAGTGAGACTTTGATGCCGTATTGGAACACTTTATCATGTCTTCCCACTGATCTCTATAGCCATGGATAGCGCTTCGTACAGTAGAATTTGATGCCGTATTGGAACACTTTATCATGTCTTCCCACTGATCTCTATAGCCATGGATAGCGCTTCGTACAGTAGAATTTGATGCCGTATTGGAACACTTGATCATGTCTTCCCACTGATCTCTATAGCCATGGATAGCGCTTCGTACAGCGAGACTTTGATGCCGTATTGAGCCACTTTATCATGTCTTCCCACTGATCTCGATAGCCATGGATAGCGCTTCTTACAGTGAGACTTTGATGCCGTATTGAGCAACTTTATAATGTCTTCCCACTGATCTCTATAGCCATGGATAGCGCTTCGTACAGTGAGACTTTGATGCCGTATTGGAACACTTTATCATGTCTTCCCACTGATCTCTATAGCCATGGATAGCGCTTCGTACAGTGAGACTTTGATGCCGTATTGGAACACTTTATCATGTCTTCCCACTGATCTCTATAGCCATGGATAGCGCTTCGTAAAGTAGAATTTGATGCCATACTAAGACACTTTGGGCCATCTTCTCTAACTGACGATACGCCCTGCTAACTTTTCTCACAGCGATGAGTCCTGCTGCGATGATGGCTGCCGTCGCGGCGGCGTCACGTGGCCAGCAACCGACGCCACGCTTCGGCGACGCCGACGCCGACGCCGGACTGGCGTCGATGCAGGTGGGCGGCGGCAGCCGGCGACCGTCGCGCTACGCGGAGGGCGACGGCGACGCCTCCAACCCGGCCAGCATCCAGGTGGCCTCTCAGGGAAGGAGGCCATCGCGCTACGGCAACGGAGAGGGCGATGCTGACGCCGGCGCGACGATACAAGTGGCCAACACGGGCAGGAGGCCGTCGTTCCGCGCAATCAAGGTGGCGGACGGCGAGCAACTGCAAGGTGAGAACCAGCCCTTGCTACACACTTTACACTTAAAACTTTACACTTAACACTTTACACTTTACACTTTACACTTTACACTTTACACCTTGCAGTCGAGCAGACGTAGTCGCAGTTGCAGACGCAGTTGCTGCGTCTGCAACTGCGATACGCATTCAAGTTCGCAGTTTGGTTTTAGTTTACTTTCAGTAAAATATCACTATTTTTAAGAAGAAGACACGACATGGATCAAAGTGTGTATTATTTAAATCATTAGAATCTCAAGCTGTGCTTGCATTTTGCCATTTTGATCGAACCCTATTTGCCACACGCAATCTTATTTCTTCCAGCAAAAGTTGCACCTGCTGCTCTTTCCCTTCGCTCGTTTAATTTCGTGCCGGAAGTTTCAACTTCTCGGAAAACCCTTTCAGCCTGAGTCGTCGTGTCAAGCGATTATTCATTGCTGGAAACAAATTGCGCCCCAACTCTTCAGACATTCATACTCAGTGAACGCTGTGCGGTAACCTTCGTCCCCTACCCAACCCTGTGCAAGCTACAATTGCATTGCGGGATGCTGGGTGCTGCGGGCTCCGAGCCCCACCTACCCGGATCGCACGGCGGTGTTGACTCATGGAAATGAGCCCTCGACGGCTCCGCGCCCTCGGCGCTGTTTGCCGCCGATCGTGATTCCACCGCCTACCGCGGCGGGGGCTGCTTTGATTCCACACCGCCTTCTAGGCTAAGGCGGCGCCGCAGGAATGGAAAGCTATGCTAATTCCGGGAAGGCTTACTTCCAAGAGCCACGACCTCCTTGCCGTCACCTTGCTGCTAGATTTCGTTTGCAAATCAACTTGAGCCAAGCAATAAGCATATCACCAAGCGTAGAGTAGAGTAGGAAGCTCTCGGCATATCACCCAGCGTAGAGTAGAGAAGGAAGCTCTCGGCAAAACGCTGCTGGTGAACCTTAAATTACAAGCTAATGTTTATTTGAGCAAGTGCAGTTATCACTGGTAAGAGACTCATTTATGGCTGTAAAATGCAAAGTTCTGCATTTCCTGCATCCTACAGTCTGGTGAGATGTTTGCTGGCAGAGTGTTCTGCATCCTACAGCCTGGTGAGATGTTTGCTGGCAGAGTGTCCTGCATCCTACAGCCTGGTAAGATGTTTGCTGGCAGAGTGTCCTGTATCATACAGCCTGGTGAGATGTTTGCTGGCAGAGTGTCCTGCATCCTACAGCCAGGTGAGATGTTTGCTGGCAGAGTATCCTGCATCCTACAGCCTGGTGAGATGTTTGCTGGCAGAGTGTCCTGCATCCTACAGCCTGGTGAGATGTTTGCTGGCAGAGTGTCCTGCATCCTACAGCCTGGTGAGATGTTTGCTGGCAGAGTTCCCTGCATTCAACAGCCTGGTGAGATGTTTGCTGGCAGAGTGTCCTGCATCCTACAGCCTGGTGAGATGTTTGCTGGCAGAGTGTCCTGCATCCCACAGCCTGGTGAGATGTTTGCTGGCAGAGTGTCCTACATCCTACAGCCTGGTGAGATGATTGCTGGCAGAGTGTCCTACATCCTACAGCCTGGTGAGATGTTTGCTGGCAGAGTGTCCTGCATCCTACTGCTTGGTGAGATGTTTGCTTCCAGAGTGTCCTGCATCCTGCATCCTGGTGAGATATTTGATTCATGGTTCAGAGAAGAGACACTTACTGATTCGCAGAACTGAATTAGCGTACGCCTCGCCAAAGGGTTTCGCGGTGTCCTGTGCAATCAAGATAGCAAAGGTCGTTGCGCAATGCGCATAGCTGCTTACAATATAGCTGTGCGGTGCTTTACTTATGATTGTACCAACGGCAAACAATGTTTCAATGTGGTACAAAAGATGGCGGCAAATTGGTTTCATAGACACAAAGATAAGAAAGATCAGCGAGAGGAATGCTTCATGTCAACTGTTAAGTCTTTCATGCGAGCTCTGAGCAAACGACGCTGAAACCACGTTTAGCCGTCTCGGAAAAGCTGGCTTGTAATTTCCTTCCGAAGCTGTTAACGCAGGCTTAATACGATGTGATGGAAATGGGAGGGATGTTTACAGCGAAATTTTAAGTAAACACGGAGAACGTTAAGTCCTGACGCAATCTCCTTGTCGAGCCTCGGAGAGTCGGGTCTCTTTCCAAGATATCTAGTTTGAGTCCTGCAGACTTTGCATGGGTCATTTCACGAAGTCTTCTATGCCGAAGCAGTAAGCATGCTGTTATCAAATTGTAGTTATCATAACTAGGCTATCTAAGACCCAGATAATTTATTAAAATTGGTAGAAGATTTATTGTCAAAAAAGATATTATGGTATAGGTAGGAATATCTAGACGGTTTCATGTCCCATTAAAATCTTGAATTCCACTCGAGCGAGTAGCAATTATATACGTCTAGTAACTAATTACTAACATTGGCTGTAAAATGCAATGACCAACACAATCTCTCATCACACAGCACGTCGGTGTAACCAATACGCTAGGCTGTAGCAGCAGCATTGACACAGCTAAACATTCCCGAAGCCATGGCCTCGGCTTCTCGTAATTGAATCTAGTTATCTCGCTGGAACTGGCGTTCGATTCAATGAATTAGCCAGGGTCTTGATTAGAACTGATAGCGGCTGCCACAGCGGGCTTAAAACATCACAATTGTCAAGGGCTTCCTGTTCATCCGCCATAGTGACCGTTAGAGCCAAAGATCCTATGTTAGAGCGTTAATGCATCCGCACGCTAACTGGCGCCTACTTCACACTCCGCCAGCAATGGAACGTCTGCTGCTGCTGCTGCTGCTGCTGAGTGCTGCTGCTGCTGCTGCTGCTGCTGCTGCTGCTGCTGCTGCTGCTGCTGCTGCTGCTGCTGCTGCTGCTGCTGCTGCTGCTGCTGCTGCTGCTGCTGCTGCTGCTGCTGCTGCTGCTGCTGCTGCTGCTGCTGCTGCTGCTGCTGCTGCTGCTGCTGCTGCTGCTGCTGCTGCTGCTGCTGCTGCTGCTGCTGCTGCTGCTGCTGCTGCTGCTGCTGCTGCTGCTGCTGCTGCTGCTGCTGCTGCTGCTGCTGCTGCTGCTGCTGCTGCTGCTGCTGCTGCTGCTGCTGCTGCTGCTGCTGCTGCTGCTGCTGCTGCTGCTGCTGCTGCTGCTGCTGCTGCTGCTGCTGCTGCTGCTGCTGCTGCTGCTGCTGCTGCTGCTGCTGCTGCTGCTGCTGCTGCTGCTGCTGCTGCTGCTGCTGCTGCTGCTGCTGCTGCTGCTGCTGCTGCTGCTGCTGCTGCTGCTGCTGCTGCTGCTGCTGCTGCTGCTGCTGCTGCTGCTGCTGCTGCTGCTGCTGCTGCTGCTGCTGCTGCTGCTGCTGCTGCTGCTGCTGCTGCTGCTGCTGCTGCTGCTGCTGCTGCTGCTGCTGCTGCTGCTGCTGCTGCTGCTGCATAATTCACCCAAATGTCGCCGCGGCTTGGTCTGCATCGCATTTCACCTGCTGTTTCGTAATCGTAGCTCCAACACTAACCTGTCACTTGACAAAAGCTGGAAGCAACAGGAAGCAGCTGGAAGCAACAGGAAGCAGCAGGAAGCAGCAGGAAGCAGCAGGAAGCAGCAGGAAGCAGCAGGAAGCAGCAGGAAGCAGCTGGAAGCAACAGGAAGCAGCAGGAAGCAGCAGGAAGCAGCAGGAAGCAGCTGGAAGCAACAGGAAGCAGCAGGAAGCAGCAGGAAGCAGCAGGAAGCAGCAGGAAGCAGCAGGAAGCAGCAGGAAGCAGCAGGAAGCAGCAGGAAGCAGCAGGAAGCAGCAGGAAGCAGTAGGAAGCAGCGGCGTGCGGTCGTGTCGTGCTGCGCGTGCGAGGAGCACATTTTTAGTCGTACTGAAGAAAGTTAAGATGGTACTTACAAACTTTCCAAGAGGCAGATAACCGCAACTCCGTTATTCTCATGGTCAAGTAGAAGCTTGTCAACTTGTTTGAATCTCCTGAACCCGGCACCTCCACCAAGCTATCAAAGCTATCGAAGCTATCGAAGCTATCGAAGCTATCGAAGCTATCGAATCTATCGAATCTATCGAAGCTATCGAAGCTATCGAATCTATCGAAGCTATCGAATCTATCGAAGCTATCGAAGCTATCGAATCTATCGAAGCTATCGAAGCTATCGAAGCTATCGAAGCTATCGAAGCTATCGAATCTATCGAAGCTATCGAAGCTATCGAATCTATCGAAGCTATCGAAGCTATCGAATCTATCGAAGCTATCGAAGCTATCGAATCTATCGAAGATATCGAAGCTATCGAATCTATCGAAGCTATCGAAGCTATCGAATCTATCGAAGCTATCGAAGCTATCGAATCTATCGAAGCTATCGAAGCTATCGAAGCTATCGAATCTATCGAAGCTATCGAATCTATCGAAGCTATCGAAGCTATCGAAGCTATCGAAGCTATCGTGGTGTCGGCTTAAAAGCCGCTCCGCTCCCCGAGTATTCATTCTTCTCCTTCCTCGGGGCTTCTAATTCCCGAGCTCGTAGCACGCAAGATAAATTACCAAAATAGATTAAGGAAAAGATCAAGCAATTTACTAAATTGAATTGATGAACTAAAAAATAATTACAAAAGCTTAACGAACAAGATTAAAAAGTTTGGTATAATTTTTTTTCAAGCAATTATAAAAAGCCATTCGACTAAAATGCGTTACTCGATATTTGGGAAGAATAAATGTTTTCATCTCTAATCTAATCTGTCATCGTCAAGTAGATGAAGTAATTTGAGTAAATCTACCCTTTGAACTTATACATCGAGCACTGGCAAACAGAAAATAAAATGGCTGCTTACTTCAAAGTCACGTGTCTCAAAACACTAGGATATTACCAAGCACGCTTTGCGATCTGCACCTTACAGCCTGGTGAGATGTTTGCTGGCAGAGTGTCCTGCATCCTACAGCCTGGTGAGATGTTTGCTGGCAGAGTGTCCTGCATCTTACAGCCTGGTGAGATGTTTGCTGGCAGAGTGTCCTGCATCCTACAGCCTGGTGAGATGTTTGCTGGCAGAGTGTCCTGCATCTTACAGCCTGGTGAGATGTTTGCTGGCAGAGTGTCCTGCATCCTACAGCCTGGTGAGATGTTTGCTCGCAGAATGTCCTTGCATCCTACAGCCTGGTTAGATGTTTGCTGGCAGAGTGTCCTGCATCCTACAGCCTGGTGAGATGCTTGCTGGCAGAGTGTCCTGCATCCTACAGCCTGGTGAGATGTTTGCTGGCAGAGTGTCCTGCATCCTACAGCCTGGTGAGATGTTTGCTGGCAGAGTGTCCTGCATCCTACAGCCTGGTGAGATGTTTGCTGGCAGAGTGTCCTGCATCCTACAGCCTGGTGAGATGTTTGCTGGCAGAGTGTCCTGCATCCTACAGCCTGATGAGATGTTTGCTGGCAGAGTGTCCTGCATCCTACAGCCTGGTGAGATGTTTGCTGGCAGAGTGTCCTGCATCCTACAGCCTGGTGAGATGTTTGCTGGCAGAGTGTCCTGCATCCTACAGCCTGGTGAGATGTTTGCTGGCAGAGTGTCCTGCATCCTACAGCCTGGTGAGATGTTTGCTGGCAGAGAGTCCTGCATCCTACAGCCTGGTGAGATGTTTGCTGGCAGAGTGTCCTGCATCCTACAGTCTGGTGAGATGTTTGCTGGCAGAGTATCCTGCATCCTACAGCCTGGTGAGATGTTTGCTGGCAGAGTGTCCTGCATCCTACAGCCTGGTGAGATGTTTGCTGGCAGAGTGTCCTGCATCCTACAGCCTGGTGAGATGTTTGCTGGCAGAGTGTCCTGCATCCTACAGCCTGGTGAGATGTTTGCTGGCAGAGTGTCCTGCATCATACAGCCTGGTGAGATGTTTGCTGGCAGAGTGTCCTGCATCCTACAGCCAGGTGAGATGTTTGCTGGCAGAGTATCCTGCATCCTACAGCCTGGTGAGATGTTTGCTGGCAGAGTGTCCTGCATCGTACAGCCTGGTGAGATGTTTGCTGGCAGAGTATCCTGCATCCTACAGCCTGGTGAGATGTTTGCTGGCAGAGTGTCCTGCATCGTACAGCCTGGTGAGATGTTTGCTGGCAGAGTGTCCTGCATCCTACAGCCTGGTGAGATGTTTGCTGGCAGAGTGTCCTGCATCCTACAGCCTGGTGAGATGTTTGCTGGCAGAGTGTCCTGCATCCTACATCCTGGTGTGATGTTTGGTAACATTTGATACCATTGGCTACGTCGTGATGCAAGTGTTTTGGGAAGCTCCCCAACATTGACTGGGTCGTGAAGTCCGGATCGTTATTTTCTGTCTGCAGGTGGCTTCGACGGATCCTCCTCGTCCCCGCTGTCTCCAGAGGGCGGCGGCGGCGGCGGCGGCAGCGGCGGCGGCGGCGGCGGCAGCGGCGGTGGCGGCGGCGCCTCTCCAGCCCTCGGCGTCGACGAGGACAGACGCCAGCGACGCCGCGGATCTGCGCTGTAAGTCCCTCGATGCACAGGTCGTCGGCTGCAGCATGCAACAAGCTCACCCTGATTCACACTGGAACGTTAAGGAACGTTATTTTCCTTCATCTCTAACAAGAGGATCTCTTCTAGCATCCAAGACAATCGAAACTAACTTCCTCCACAAGTATAAAGGAACTTATCCCTCCCGCATTTTCCTACGTAAGCATAATATGATCTCAACTGCATTCAAAGACAGTGCGCTGTCTTGCTAAGAAGGTGTCTTGCTAAGAAGGTGTCTGCTAGTTTGCCTGCCTGCCTGCCTCCGTGCATGTCTCGCTGGCTCGCTAGCCCTGTCTGAAGAAGGTGTCTGCTAAGTTTGCTTGCCTGCCTGCCTCCGTGCATGTCTCGCTGGCTCGCTAGCGCGGTCTGAAAAAGGTGTCTGCTTCTCTGTCCGCGTCTGCAGCCCCGACCTGGGCAACCGCGCGCTGCCCGCCCGTCCCGCCGCCGTCGCCCCCCGCGCCCTCGAGGAGCTCGCCGACCCCCCGAGGCGTCAAGCTTCCGTCGACGGCGAGGCCATCAAGATCGTCATCCACGACGTCGACTCCGACATCAACTTGAGTGAGTTGATCAACTCCAAACCTTCATGTGGGTGGAGGGGTCTTGTGCTACCAATAGCTCCGTTGCGGGTTTCTATCCCCGTTTCCTGGTTCGCTTCCCCTGCTGGCCTTTAACCAGGAAAACCAAGCCCTTGGTAATCTCTGCTTTGCTGCTTGTAACACAAGTCACAAAGGCCCCAGAGCCCCATGTGGCGGGAAAGGTCCATATTCTGGTGCATGAGCGGCCAGTTACCATTAAATTTGGGGAAGACATTTTTTTGTTCCCAACGACCATGTAAGTATCGGCCGACCGCCCATCAGTGAGTCAGTCTCCTCGGCACTTTATGTCGAGCACGAAAAATATCGGTCATCATCTTCCTCCTGCTGTCATCTGCGTGTTTGCACGAATGTATGTCCAGGGTTCGTTTCAAACTGCTGTCAACACAGCTTGCGTTTTGTACATTTGCATAAATGAGTTGCTCGCCGTGGACCGTTAATAGATGTAGAGAAGCCAACATCACGGGGAAAACTCCCTTCAAGTTCAAGAAGGAACTCTGTAAGCAGGGCTTAAAATATTAAACTCCATCCATGCACTACGCATGTTGCAAAAAAGATGTTTTATAGAAATTACTTATTTACGAGACCTTTCGAAATCGCTCCCCTTCACGCTTCAAGAAGGCTCTTACCGCGCTATTTCGGATCGCTGAATGCAGACTTTGACTTGCTTGCAGACTCGCGGCCGGGGCCGAAGCGCCGCGTGGTGCTGCGACGAGATCCTTCCGACAAGGCGCACAGGAGTGAGTACCCTGTTTCTATTTACCACCCGTCCTGTTTACCACCCGCCCTGTTTACCACCCGTCCTGTTTACCACCCGCCCTGTTTACCACCCGCCCCTGTTTACCACCCGCCCTGTTTACCACCCGTCCTGTTTACCACCCGCCCTGTTTACCACCCGCCCCTGTTTACCACCCGCCCTGTTTACCACCCGTCCTGTTTACCACCCGTCCTGTTTACCACCCGCCCTGTTTAACACCCGCCCTGTTTACCACCTGCCCTGTTTACCACCCGCCCTGTTTAACACCTGCTCTGCTCTGCACTTGATCATCAGCGTGCGAGCCCTCCACATCGCAAAGCTAACCACACACTCCCCCATCGTGTGGGCGTGACATTTTTAATATTTCCCAGCGTTTTGTAATTTATCCACTACAGTTAACTCTTACAATTTAACTAGTTTAGAATTGGTGATCGCTAGGACGGTGCAGGAGACACAACTTACCACTAAACAAAGGCCTAAAACTCGAGGTTAACAGGTTTTTAACGCTAGTTTCCGGAGGATGTGAAAGTGGCACTTCCAGATCCTGGCTGCCGATTTTGCGAGCGGAAGTTGTTAGCACCAACGCCTCCCGCCGCGTGTACTTCCTGTTAATTGTCAGCTAGAGCCAGCACCACGTCGTCCAAATGAGCAGCTTTTATCGCGCCGGCGACATCTCGCTGTGCGATCTTAATTCCTCTCGCCGCAAGCCGGCGGATTATCAGCAATCTCAAGTGTCTTGCTCGCTGCCGCCTTCTCTAGTTTGCACTGTCAGAGCCACAAGTGGCGAGCAGCTGCGTTTACAGCGACGCGAAACTTGTCGAGCGAAACGTAGACATTCGACGTAGGCCACGGCGCGAAGGCTACATTTGTGTCCACTGCGGAGCAAAGGGTTTGAGCGAATGCTGAATTTCTTCTAATTTCGTTGCCTCATTATCACCATGAGAAATAAAAACACTCTTGGAGATTATGCTTGCACCTGATTATATAAAAGACAGAAAAAAAGTAACTCAATACTATTTTTACGGTTTTTTCGATATGACTGGATTCGTCTCTGTTCGCAGATCTATTGCAATGTTGAAATTAAAAAATCGGATGAAAATTATCGATTTTAGATAAGACCGGCTTAAATCATGACATCACTACCAACTCTTTTCCGTCATTGAAATGTGCTATCATCAATAAGGGCACTAGAACTTTGATTCAAAGTAACATACAATCTGCAGACAAAGATGAACGCAACTGTGTCGATTAAAACACGAAAATCGGGAAATTGTGTGTTCTTTTCATTTTGATGGTTAATCTTGGTTATGCAAGAGTCGCAGAAGTTTCCATAGATTTCAATTTGCCACAGATTGTTGTTACTTCCGTCATCTAAATCGGATTAGAGGCTGTGCAGACTTTTTTGTTTAGACGGTGGTTACGACGCGAACCCTACGCTTCGCTCGGAAATGTTTGACACTGGCAAACTTTTTCGAAGGCCAAAAGCTTCGGTGAAAGGTTTCGTCGAACCTAGTCATGTGACCCGAGTTCTGAGTTTTGATTGGTTGAGGAACTACATTGCTGTGCAATGTGTCGGTTGTCGGTGTCGGTGCCAGGCGGCTGACTTCGAAGATGGTCTTGGTTATGGAGGTGAGTGTGGGACATGGGTTTCCGGCCGGGACCACGTGATTCTCTTCATCGCACGACGTGTCCTGCTTTCGAAGGAAGGGCCCTACATTTCATTGCATCGCCGCCAATCCCAGCAGCGTTCACCGGCATTCGGGCCAACCTTTCAGATCACCATCGTAACCAACTTGGCTCGATCCGCATCGCGTTGAACCCGAACGATATTGGAATGAGATTCCATTATATTTGACCCACTTTTGTTGTCCCATCTTGTAGGGGAGCAACGACGCTCTCGGCTGGTTTCCTGACAGTTTTGTGTTACTGTCGTTGGCTTAACACAAGACCGACAACAACACGATGCAAAACTTGTTCCTCTGCATCATTTTCTACCCCCTCCTTTGAATCCCGCACGGCCGTTGCAGCGGGAAATACTGGAAACGCTCGCCGGCATCCCAACATCTGAACAACGTGCGCTTCCTTTTCCGGTCCGGCCGGCCCACGCTAACACATTGAGTATCAACGCCCTTCCCGCCCCGGGGTCCGCCCCCGCCGTCCCCGCCGCCCCCGCCGCCCCCGCCGCCCCGGGGTCCGCCCCCGCCGCCCCCGCCGCCCCCGTGAAGCTGACAAAATCATCCCTGCATTGTCTGCCACCAGCCCGACGGGCAGAGAGTAGAGCTGATTGGCGAGGGAGAGAGAGAGAGAGAGAGAGAGAATCGCCATGAGGGATTAGCGAGATAAAGTCGCCGGGAAATAATCGGAATAATTTGGAGCATTGATTCGCGAAGCTTTGTGTTCGCTCGGTGTTGAATGAAGAACACTGAAATATGCATGGAGGTTGTTGGGGAAAAAAGTTTAATAGTCAAACATCGCAATATTTATCAAACATATTTCTGGTGCAAGTCAGAGGTCGGCTGGTTTTAGAGTCGGCTGCCGGACTTCCTGCCGATGGCTTCCGTCGCGTTGGCCGCGACCCGCCGCACGACCTGTGAGACCTGCTCCCCGATCTTCTTGATCGCCTCCTTGAGACCCTCGCCCTGGCTGCCCTGGCCGCCCTGGAGCCAGCCCTGGATCCGGTCCGCCAGGTCCTCGACGCCCCGCCTCCGTCTCGGTCGCTGCTTCGATGCGCTGTCTCCGTCAGCCATCCCAGCTGCTTGCCGTCCGCCCCCAAGCCTGCCCAACGCCTCCCCGGCACCAAGCCTGTCTAACGCCTCCCCGACCGGAGGACGCGTGTCACGCACGCCGCGCGACAGTCCCAGCTTCTGCGCGGTGCGGTTGACCTTGTCCAGCGCCACGTCCTTCATCCGCCGCAGGAAGTCGCCGGCGTCGCGACGCACGCGCTCCGGCGTCGGCGTCGACGTCGGCGTCGGCGTCGGCATCGTGTCCATCGCGTCCTCGTTCTGTGGCATGGTTTGGTTCTCGCTGCCCTGGCTGCCCTCGGTCTCGTTCTTCCGGCCGATGTGCAACAAGTCCAACACCTTGCGCCAGGCACGCTTCATGAACCCGCCCGTCTGATTGCCTCGCCGCGCCTCGTTCTCCGCCCGCCATTGGTCCAGCTCACTGGGCTCGATGCCCCGCCCCCAACGGATCTCTTCCCGCCCCTGTTGGTCACCCCTGGCTCCGCGGTTCCCTGGATCGCCCTCGCGAAACATTCCGCCCCTCCGCCCCCCCTCCTTGCCCTGTCCTCCGGCCCCCTTTCCACCTCGTCCCCGTCCTCCACCTTCCCTGCCCCCTTGACCCCCATCACTTGGTCCACGGCGCCCTCGATTTCCTCCGTCAGCATCCTCCTTGGCCTGCCCCCCTCTCCCCCCTCTTGTCCCACCCTGCCCCTCGGGCGTCCGCCAACCCCTCTCTACGTCACGATCCTCTCGTCCCTCCTCCCTCCTCACCCTTAACCTTGACCGAGTCTCGGCACCCGCCCCCCTCGCGCTTCGGCTCCTCCCCCTCTGCTGCACCCCTCCCCCGCCGCCCGTGGAGGTCCGTCCACCCCCACCGACCCCCCCTCCCCCAGCTTGAGCACCCCCTCCCACCCCTCCCCCTCCACCCCCTGACGCTCCACCTCCTACCCCTCCCCCTCCTCCACCTGCCGCTACACCTCCTAGTCCCGCCCCTCCCCCGCCTGCCGGACCTCCCCCACCTAGACCAGCCCCTCCCCCAGCGAGTCCCCCGCCCGCAGCACCCCCTCCCCCCGCTGTGCCGGCTCCCCCCGCCCCTACCCCCGCCCCTCCCCCCGCGGCGGCGCCGGCGGCTGCGCGGATCGTCGCCAGGATCTCGGCCACGATGGCCTTGATGGCCTCGACCTTGGCCGCCCCTCCCCCTCCCCCACCCCCGCCCCCCGCCCCCTGTTGCCGGCGGGGCGCGCTGCGGGGAGGGGCGGCGTTGTAAGAGGGATAGCAGCCGGCCGACGGCAGCGCCCGCCGCGCGCGTTGCGTCTTGCGTAGCGTCTTGCGTTGCGCCGCCAGCTCGGCGCCGTCGCCACCGTCGGCTTCTTCGACTTCTTCGGGATCTTCGTCCGGATCATCGGCTTCTTCAGAGTCGAGTTCCTCAGCGTCTTCTTCGGGGCTCTCGGTGGTGGAGGTTGTGGAGGTTGTGGAGGTTGGTTTTTTTGGCGGATGCCGACGTCGATGGAAGCAGCTGACGTGGTCCGGCCCGTGGCTGGGCACGTTCCACTGCGCAGGTCCGCTGCCCGTCCCACGCTTTGCTCTCCCCGCGTCACGCAGCAGCAGCAGCGTCCCAGCAGCTAGCCTCGCGCCGGGCACGTGCGTCGCCGCGAGGCTAGACTCGGTCTCGCCGCCGCCAAGCTGAAGGTCATCCAGCAGCCGGAACAAGCGCTGCCGGGGGGTGACCTTGTGCGTGGCGACGTCAGCTGGTTCCGCCACGGCCAGCCGGCCAAGGTCACTTCCTCCAAGGTCACTTCCTCCAAGGTCGCCAACTCCAAGGTCGCCGTCTCCAGCGCTCCGCGCCGATGCGGCTGTTAAATGCATCCTGTCAGCTTGAAAATATTCGTTTCGGCAGAAGTTGATTTGCTAACGAACTGTAATGTCTCTCAAGTTTAGGCCATTGTTAAAGCAGGCAGCACAGCTTTTCGAAACGCTGGGAAAAGTTTGAGTTTTGGGACTTGGAATTTAAAAAACCAGTTAAGAGCTTTTTTGAAAACTGTGATGCAGTTTGTTGTGAATATGGCAAAAGAAATCTTTCAGACAAAATCCATATCTCTGTTCAGAAGCTCAGCGCTGCGGGTTTCAAATCCTTAATTTCTTGGACATTGGGGAAAATAAATAAATAAATGTTTAGACCTTCGGCCCGTCTAGACGGTTAAGGCACAGGATAGATCTTTTCGGCCGTGTTGTTTGGCATTTGATACGCTTACCCGTCTCCAATCTCCGTCCACTTAACAAACGACTAGCAGGCCCGTCTTGTGCGCAAGGTAGAGCCCAAGGCGAACACCGGTGTTGCTGCGACACTAAGCATGGATAGCATCGTTCTAAAGCAACGTTCCCTGCGCTCGATGGAACGAGGCAATGGCTGCTAGCTTACCAGCGTGGAGATCGACGCAGACCCCGGCAGCGACGAGCAGCATGAAGACAACGCTCTGGCTGACCATGTTGTCGTCGAGTCCCTCCAGCAACAGCTCGCTCAGTCGCCTCTGCTCGTCCCTCCCCGCGGCGACACGCTTTATAACCGGCGAAGCGATTAGCAGGTCATTCAAACCTCTAATCACTAGCTTTGTCAACGATTGCACCGCTCTTTTTTGTCAGACTTGCAAAAAAACAGTTCGTTTCTAGCGAGGTATTAAATGGTAATGCACCGGAGCAACGGATGTAATTTAAAACAGATCATATTTCAATAATAAACCCACCCACCGGCGGCGACAAATGGAAGTAATCGCTGAAAAGGGAGCGGTTGGCGTTGAGCCGCTTTGCCTACTAATGCCAACGCTGTAATGCGCTTATTTCGATTAAGCTTGTGCAGCGAGGAGTACGTCGAGGCTGGGACAGGTGAGAGTCGAGCTGAGATTCGCCCTCCAAAGGTGCATTTCACCGGCAACCAGGCAGACATTAATCTTCCTTCAAATTCGCTTTTCAATTCACAAGCAGCGCGCGGGAAATCTTTTCCGCAAGCCTGTTCTGTCATTTCTTCGCATGCCACGGACAAATATGACCTGCCGTTGCCACTAAGCCATTCTATAAATGGTTGCACGGTTCTACGATATGTCCAGCAGTTCAAGTGTCGCTGCTGCTGCTGCTGCTGCTAGGGACATTCTGCAAGTGCAAGGAAAGCAGTCAGAGAACATACATAGTTACACCTCCACGAGCTCTGTTCTCTGAAGGTCCAAGCGATAGATTGAAACTCAATGCACCAGTATTGCTAGTTCGACGATATCGAGAGTTACTTGATCAGCCAGCCTCCGCCCAAGCAACAGAAAACCTACAAACTTCACGTTACGTAACCCTCGCGTCGTGACACAATTCCAACAAAACTCTGGAACCGTGGCTCGTGCTTGAGAGACAGATGAAAGATGATGAGAGCTTTGTGAAGCCTTACACCTGCCGTGTCGGCATCTCCTGGCTCACCATCCGACGCACGCTGCAGGTTTCTGACCCAGTTTCCCGGTGCCGCCAAACATGCCGAGCGGTTGCAAGCCGAGACGATTGCCAATCGATTCTTGGCGCAGAGGAGCGAAATCCCGCCGCCGTGGAATCTCTAATATCGCGAGCCGTGGTTTCTAGCGCCGTCTGCGTGGACGTGCTGTTCTTGTTGCTTCGACGTCTTCGCGATGTTCCAATTAGGGCGACGGTGAACATACAGGGCGTTCGAACGATGTCGTCTCGCCCTGGCTTCCATCGGTTTCATATAAAGCATACTTTCACAGAGCGTACTTTGGCAAGGGGTGGTCAAATTGACCAACGAAGATCTATGAAGCTGGGCAAACGACGGTCGTAACAGGATAGGACTATCCATTTACCAATCTTTGCGTGTTTTCATTTTATGCATCCTTCAAAATCCTAGAATAATTAGCCTGTGGGTGGGTCCACTGAAGGGAACTTTCTGTGGGTCAAAAACAAGAATCTCCCGGTAATTTCAGACCATTTGGCCGCATCGAGAGCGAACGACGAAAAATATACTTTTCACACAGCGTAAGCAATTATAAAATAGAAATCTCGTTATTATGAGGTTTCAGACATTTCTGCGATAAAACGCTCCACCCACCGACTCTTTGCACGCGGGTCTCTAGCCCCAACCTTCTCAGACGTCGACAGCGTCTCAATTATTTCCTCCCTGATGTAGATCACGTTCCCTCGATCTCTATAACGAGCAACCCTTTCGTGTGGAAACGTTGGTATGTCACCGCATCCCATACTTCCGCTAAACCGCTGTAACGCTTCCGCTAAACGCCAAATTATAACGCTGTGGGTTTGGGCGCCAAGTTATTTATTCCCAGGTAAAATAACTAAAACCGTGCTCTCTATTTAAACTTATTTATTCTTCACTCTACAAATACACTTGTTCGTTACACTTCAAAAGCTATATCCAGACTGACTCGCTCATACCGCCTGTCCCTCCTTTATATAAGTGACACCTTCTAGAATTATCCAAGCTCCTCGAATATTCCAGAAGGGTCCCGACCCAGGTAGTTTTGGCTACTCGAATGTTCTAAACTGGTTTTCGATACTGTTCGTATCGAAAACATGTAACTCGTTACATTACCCCCTATCTTAACAAAAATACAAAATACCATTAATGTAATACAAAAATAAACTATTCAACTTCTGACTCATTTTCTGAAAAGTCCTCTTCTTGGGCGATGTCGCAGTCATCTTCGGTTTCGACTTTTTGTACCGGCTTCAAATCTTTGGTATGCCAGTTACCAATTGGCTTACCCTGTTGATCGACCAGTTCATAGACCAACGGGGACCTCTTTTTCCTGACCACAAAAGGGCCGGTGTATTTCGGCGCTAAACTCGCGGTGAACTTATTAGCTGCGTTAGACTGTGCAAAATTCCTCTTCCAAACTTCTTCTCCGACTTCGAATTCCCTGTGGCGTCGTCGTAGGTTGTACACCTTTTGGTTGGCATCGTATGCTTTCTTGAGTCGGAGTCGGACTTCCTCGTACAATTCTTCTAATCTTCTATGTCTTTCGATCAAGTTTTGGCGATTCCCGACTTCTATAGGGGCATTTTCGGGTACCGTATCAGCATCACCGTGGAACTTCCCAGATAGATTAATCTCGCGTCCGAAGTTTAAGAGATTCGGGGTGCAACCAGTACTTTGGTGCTTGGCTGATCTTATCGCGTACCCAACTTCGTGGATGTGTTTATCCCATTGGTTATGCTTGTTTCGGATATAACTCCCGATCATAGTTTTAATAACCCGATTAACCCGTTCAGTTGGGTTAACTTGTGGGTGGTAACTGGGATTATAAATGATCTTCGTGTCGAACTTCTTCATAAAGGCCTTGAAGGTAGAGCTCGTATATTGTGGGCCATTGTCACACTGTAGATATTGCGGAGCCCCATATATCAGGAAAACTTGGTCCTCGAGGCGTCTCAAAATCGTAGCAGTCCTAGTTTCTCTCAGCGGGAACAGCAATGTGAACTTGGTAAAGAAATCTGATACAACTAATAAGTACTTGTTGTTCTTTGAAGACCGAGGGAACGGGCCCATTAAATCGGACGAAATCATTTGCCATGGCCTTGAAACCATCCGTCGGTGTCCCATTAATCCGGCGGGCTTGCATTGTTCCACTTTATACTGGGCGCAAACGTGGCATTTCCCTATGTACTTGCGAACATCACTCTTCATGGCTGGCCAATAATAACATTCGGCAATTCTTTTCCAGGTTTTAAAAATACCGAGATGCCCTGAGGTTTCGGCGTCATGGGATTCGTGTAACACTTTGTTCCTCAGATCTTTTGGGATGACAATTTTCCAATTGCTCCCTAATCCCATGTCAAGCTGAGAATTATCGTTGACCTTCTTATATAGATTATAATTTTCCACCCTCCAATCCGGGAAACTCTGAGGATTTCCGGTGACTCTTGACTTCATCTTGTTCCACCATTTATCCGCTACTTGCTCGTGGACGGTGATGAGGTCGAGGACAGGGCTTATCGCTCTCGACAAAGCATCCGGCACAACATGTTCACTACCTTTCCTATGCTTGATGTCAAAATCGAATTGTTGCAACCTGATAGCCCAGCGGGCTAGTCTTCCAGTGGGATCCTTTAAATTGTTTAACCACAATAAAGAATGGTGATCGGTAATTACCGAGAAACGGCTACCCTCCAGGTAAGGGCGCATCTTCTCAATAGCCCAAATGACGGCCAAACACTCCCGTTCGGTCGGCGAGTAATTCCTCTCTTCTTTCGTCAAAGACCGGCTATAATAAGCGATCACTTTCTCTCCATCTTCAAATTCTTGAGATAGCACACTCCCGATACCATAGGCGGATGCATCCGTTTGTACCGAAAAAGGACGATCAAAATCCGGGCAAGTGAGTATAGGAGGCGTAACTAACTTTTCTTTGACTTGTCTGAAAGCTTCTTCGGCCTCTGTAGTCCAGTTCCATTGGACGTTCTTGCGTGTCAAATTATGAAGTGGGGACATGAGGATGGCGAATGAAGGTATAAAACGCTTATACCACGACACCATTCCCACAAAACGCTTTACCTGCTTGCTTGACTTAGGTGCAGGATAGTCCAAGATAGCGCTGATCTTCTCAGGGTCGACGTGCAGACCGTACTGATCCACCACATAGCCGAGATATCTTAACTCCTTTCTTCCAATTTCACACTTTTCTCTATTGATCGTAAGGTTCGCCGCCCTTAACCTCCGGAGAACTTCTTCGAGGACTTCCGTGTGTTTCTCAAAGGTAGACGTGGCTATAATGATGTCGTCAAGGTAAACAAAGACATACGGTTCCAAGTCGTGACCTAACACTTGATCGATCAGTCGTTGCCAAGTCGCCGCACTGTTATGTAGGCCGAAAGGCATCCGGGTAAATTGGAACAGTCCTCTTCCTTGCACCGTAAACGCGGTTTTTTCTTGACTATCTTTCTCTAGAGGCACTTGCCAATAGGCACTCTTCAAGTCCAAAGATGAAAGATATCTCGCTTCTCGCAGGCGATCCAAAATAGAAGACACATAAGGTATCGGATATGCATCTTTGACGGTAACAGCGTTGACTTTGCGAAAGTCCACCACAAATCGGTAGGAACCGTCTTTTTTCTTGATTAAAAGCATAGGCGACGACCATGGACTCTTTGATTTTACCACTACTCCTAGCTTGATCATATTATCCAGTTCATTGTGGATTGACCGCAGTACTACCGGAGAAACTGGATAATACCGTTGTTTTATTGGCGAAGCGTTGCCTGTATCAATCCTGTGCTCGATCGACCTGTGACATCCCAAATTCTCGGACATCTTCGCCAAGTATCGCGTTGTTATTTCGGCGAGTTTCATTCTTTCTTCTTCGCGGATTGACTTTTCTTCTATGGAATCCACAGTGTTGTAGTCATCTTGTTCAACATTCGGGTTCGTAAAGGTCCAGGTCGCAGTGGTTACATTCGGAATGATACCCATAATCTTCCAAAAATCTATGCCCAGGGTTAGGATGATCGGTAAGCTCTTCACCACCAACACAGGTATCACTCGGAGGCGGTCTTCTAGTTCGAATGGGATATAGACGACAAAATCGACTGCGCATCGCTGTCCGCTCGCCACAGTGATGAACGTGTTTACTTTCTCCATGCTCCGCTTCAACCCTAATTGGGAGATAAACCTCCATCCTTCACCTCCAATCACGGTGCGATTGGCGCCACTATCCAATAAACCCTTTAAATGAATCCCCATAATCTTCACGAAAAGGTAAGCTCTTGCATCTTTTCCCATAAAGAGTAATTGGTCTAGTTGCATCTCTCCTCCCGTCAATTCTTGTAATGCGTCCTCTTCTCTGGTCGGAGAAAATTGCCGAGGACCTATCGCAAATTTTCTCCCCTCTCGTTTTCCGAATTATTGCAATTTTTGCAGGATCGGCGGATAACGCCCACCGCCCCACAGCCGTAGCAGAAGGTTTTCCTTGCCTTTTCTTGAGGGATGTCGTACTGTTTTCTGGCTTCTATAGCCAGCTTGCTGCTGCTGCTGCTGCTTGCTGCTGCTGCTTGCTGCTGCTGCTTGCTGCTGCTGCTGCTGCTGCTGCTGCTTGCTGCTGCTGCTGCTTGCTGCTGCTGCTGCTTGCTGCTGCTGCTGCTTGCTGCTGCTGCTGCTGCTGCTGCTGCTGCTGCTGCTTGCTGCTGCTGCTGCTGCTGCTGCTGCTGCTGCTGCTGCTGCTGCTGCTGCTGCTGCTGCTGCTGCTGCTGCTGCTGCTGCTGCTGCTGCTGCTGCTGCTGCTGCTGCTGCTGCTGCTGCTGCTTGCTGGTCGCTTTGGAGTGTGTCCCAAAGGGGCTCAGCAGGAAGCGCGTCGTCGTCAGTGATTTCCTAGAACTAGAACTTTAGGATGATCTGGCGAAGTTGTGTGGAGAAGGGTGGAAGGGGGTTCCGTGCAAAGGGCGGCTTTGCGGCTTCCGTTTTGCTTGAGACTAACTACATTCTGGGTTTTAGGGCCAGTTTCACCGATTTGTTTCAGCTTTCGCTATTTGAGCTAGTTGTAATATTCATCTGTATTAAATTGTTGGCATGACATTGAACAAAACCCTTCACAACAATATTGTGGTTTTGCAATTACACATTTTCAAGTTTAAAACGGGAATAAAGTTCATACACAGCCGAATAAAATACACAGTTTACATTTCAAAACGGACTTACAAAAATGTAGTGTTACTCTTAACAGACAATCAGACCTAGAGCCATCTTATTTTATTGACTTAACTTTATAGACAGGGCCTTGGGAAATTCAGTTGAGGCTGGCTTTAGCGTGGAAATGTGAAAAAC
Source organism: Nemurella pictetii (assembly GCA_921293315.2). Taxonomy (NCBI): domain Eukaryota; kingdom Metazoa; phylum Arthropoda; class Insecta; order Plecoptera; family Nemouridae; genus Nemurella; species Nemurella pictetii. The sequence continues at coordinate 15,750,831 of OV121121.1, forward strand.
TGAAGTGAATTCAAGTTGGCTTCTCCCACCACCCTGGACTTCCAGCATCACGGCGACGGTGATCCGGATCCCAGCGTGCATCAATATCGTAGAGGACCTCGTCGCATCGTCCTACCGTCGAATAAGAAGGTCCTAGCTCTACCTCACCATGCCCACCCTTCGCAAGTCCCTCAACATCTTCCCATAGCGTTCACTGCGTGCGTGCATTACACGCGGCTCGTGCACTACGCCTGGGGCCTGGCCATGTCCGTGCTGCAGTACAAGAAGTTCTCCAGCCTGGTCGGCTTGACCGCCTACTCGCACTTGCTTCTCCGTGATTGCTGTTTGTGATCTGCTCTCATGGGACGTGCAGCATCACTTGGACCCTTTACAAGCTGACGCACTACATGCTTTAGTTGGTGCATGTCCTGGTCATCACGTTGATCAACTCCGGGCTACTGATCGTGTTCATACGAAACATCACCAACTGTTGCGGCCGTTGGGACGATGACCAAAATCAGAAACACGCCGGCTTAAGGGTGGAGGTTGTCAAGCGGCAACCCAAGCAGGTTGTGTCGATGTTCTTCCTGTTCGTCCCGGAAGTGCATCGGTAACAGCGATGTCTCAGTCTTCAGCAGCGAGATCCTGAACCCTATCCAGAGTTTCATGAAGTTCCTCTTCGTCCTCGAAACACGGAGAACTCTCGGCAAGCGGCGGCAACCACGCTGCCCGGAAGACGGTGAAAAAGTTCTGCTCAAGCCAAAGATTCCGAAGAAGGCAGTCATTAAGTTCCGTTGCGAACGACTTGACTTTGACAAGGCGAACGTTGAACTTCATAAACCGGCTCAACAACATCTCGCTGCTAAAGTCCGTGCAAACCGTGAAATCTTCCAGCAAACCAACAACAAGATGTCAGCGGGGTTCTTGTCGCTAAGGAAAAAGTCTTACAGCCATCAAACTGCCCGTCGGGTCTCGAGCAATGAAGCCTCGAAGGCAAGGAGGGGGTGAAGGAGGGTGAAGGAGGGTGAAGGAGGGTGAAGGAGGGTGAAGAAGGGTTAAGGAGGCGGCGACGCTGAGTGGCCCACAGAATAGTGAGGTAGTATTGAAATTTGAAACAAATGTTTGATATTCTTCGGGAATGAACCCTTCTCGGATAGGAATAAAAACAGCACAAAAGCCCCCGATTCCTGCTTCGCATCGCTTCCATCGCTGTCCCCGGAGTTGGCCACTCCCTGCCTAACACAGCCCTCTCTGGCGACCGACGCCGACGCTCGGACGTCCCTGTGGCGTCGCGACGTCGATCAACAGTTGGTCCATGACGTCATGAGTTAGCGTAGGCGTCGGTTTTACAACGACGCTCGCAGACATCCCTTCATACTCTTGCAGTCGGCGTCGTGAAGGGATTCAACAGGTTTGCAAGTGTAACGATTCGATGCGATGCGATGCGATGCGATGCGATGCGATGCGATGCGATGCGATGCGTTGCGATGCGATGCGATGCGATGCGATGCGATGCGATGCGATGCGATGCGATGCGATGCGATGCGATGCGATGCGATGCGATGCGATGCGATGCGATGCGATGCGATGCGATGCGATGCGATGCGATGCGATGCGATGCGATACGATGCGATGCGATGCGATGCGATGCGATGCGATGCGATGCGATGCGATGCGTTGCGATGCGATGCGATGCGATGCGATGCAATGCGATGCGATGCGATGCGTTGCTATGCGTTGCGTTGCGATGCGATGCGATGCGATGCGATGCGATGCGATGCGTTGCGATGCGTTGCGATGCGATGCGATGCGATGCGATGCGATGCGATGCGATGCGATGCGATGCGATGCGATGCGATGCGATGCGATGCGATGCGATGCGATGCGATGCGATGCGTTGCGATGCGATGCGATGCGATGCGATGCGATGCGATGCGATGCGATGCGATGCGATGCGATGCGATGCGTTGCTATGCGTTGCGATGCGATGCGATGCGATGCGATGCGATGCGATGCGATGCGATGCGATGCGATGCGATGCGATGCGTTGCGATGCGATGCGATGCGATGCGTTGCGATGCGATGCGTTGCGATGCGATGCGATGCGATGCGATGCGATGCGATGCGATGCGATGCGATGCGATGCGATGCGATGCGATGCGATGCGATGCGATGCGATGCGATGCGATGCGATGCGATGCGATGCGATGCGATGCGATGCGATGCGATGCGATGCGATGCGATGCGATGCGATGCGATGCGTTGCGATGCGATGCTAGGGGCTCCACGGAGCGAGGGTTACTCCCAGCCAGCGTCTTATTGTGTTAACCGGCGGACGCAAGAGCCTCTGAGTCTAATCGATAAAGAAAATACGTTCTCTTCGTGAGTGTTTCCATTGCTCGAGTTTCCCTGGTCGCTGTAAGCCAGGCACACGCGTGGCGCCGGGAACTCGAATTTCCTTGAGGCGAAGCTGTCACCTTTCCTTGTGTGTTTCAAAGTTGACAAGCCAATTCGGAGCAGGCGGGACCTAAGAATGCAAGACCAGCGAGACGTGCCTCATTTTTACATGCTTCTTTTTTTCACCAAACATTTCCTCCTCTAACCATTTCATCCTAGAACTATAATTTATTTACCTTGAACTTGAATTTTCTGCCAACAGAAAACTAGCGCAAGCCGGCAGAGAGGCGGAGAGGCAGAGAGGCAGAGAGGCAGAGAGGCAGAGAGGCAGAGAGGCAGAGAGGCGGAGAGGCAGAGAGGCAGAGAGGCAGAGAGGCAGAGAGGCAGAGAGGCAGAGAGGCAGAGAGGCAGAGAGGCAGAGAGGCAGAGAGGCAGAGAGGCAGAGAGGCAGAGAGGCAGAGAGGCAGAGAGGCAGAGAGGCAGAGAGGCAGAGAGGCAGAGAGGCAGAGAGGCAGAAAGCGGGCGGCGTCCCACGCGGAGGCTAGGAAAAGTCTTAAGCAGGGCAAAGTGGGGCAGCCAGCAACCACCTGCTCGCTTTCCGATATTCATCTGTTCATCAAATATACATTGCAAACTCTTCCATTACCTGTCCCAATTATGCAAGCCAACTCGCAAGTTGGGTAAGCATTGCGTTTCTTCTCAAAGTGAGTCCTTACATTTATTTTAGTTTGTTTAGCTCTTGGTTGCATGAAGAAGTAGGTTGTTGCTTGCTGCTTGCTGCTTGATGCTGCTGCTGCTGCTACTGCTGCTGCTGCTGCTGCTGCTGCTGCTGCTGCTGCTGCTGCTGCTGCTGCTGCTGCTGCTGCTGCTGCTGCTACTGCAATCACTAACCACTATTCACTTACCACTATTCACTAAACAAAAATCACAAATCACTAAACACTAATTACCAACCACCAACCACTAACTACTAACCACATAACCACTAAACATAAAAGTGTCCGCACAACGGCATGAAGCTCACTCCGAGGTGGGCCTGCCGAAGCCCGAGGTGTCGGTGCTGCCCCCCACTCCCCAATCACTCCCCATTAGCATCTGCTCGAGACACGGAGGTTCATCAGGGATTTCATTAACTTTGTCTTCATGCAGAATATGATATGTTTGCAGCGAGCCAGCCACGCGAAAAGTTATTTCAAAATTCATTACAAATTTATTATCTCGTGGGTCGATGCGTTGCCTGTTTAAAAATGTGCGCCGCTTGCAAAGGAATGCCTTTGTCTTATAAACTCTCCCTCCCCCTCCCTGCCCCCCACCCACCCCTCGCCACCCTCCCCTGGCGCAACCTGGCGGAACTTTCATTCGGGGCGAAATATTCTACAGCAGTAACGAGCCGATCCTTCTCTCAGACGTTTGATTAACTTTTATTATAAACTTGCTCGTATTTAAGTGGCTGGGTCCGTTGCTTGCACGCTGTTGCTAGGTTACCAAGCAACAAGGAACAAGTAACAAGTAACAAGTAACAAGCAACAGGCAACAAGTAACAAGTAACAAGTAACAAGTAACAAGTAACAAGTAACAAGTAACAAGTAACAAGTAACAAGTAACAAGTAACAAGCAACAGGCAACAAGTAACAAGTAACAAGTAACAAGTAACAAGTAACAAGTAACAAGTAACAAGTAACAAGTAACAAGTAACAAGTAACAAGTAACAAGTAACAAGTAACAAGTAACAAGTAACAAGTAACAAGTAACAAGTAACAAGTAACAAGTAACAAGTAACAAGTAACAAGCAACAGGCAACAAGTAACAAGTAACAAGTAACAAGTAACAAGTAACAAGTAACAAGTAACAAGCAACAGGCAACAAGTAACAAGTAACAAGTAACAAGTAACAAGTAACAAGTAACAAGTAACAAGTAACAAGTAACAAGTAACAAGTAACAAGTAACAAGTAACAAGTAACAAGTAACAAGTAACAAGTAACAAGTAACAAGTAACAAGTAACAAGTAACAAGTAACAAGTAACAAGTAACAAGTAACAAGTAACAAGTAACAAGTAACAAGTAACAAGTAACAAGTAACAGGCAACAGGCAACAAGTAACATGTAACAAGTAACAAGTAACAAGTAACAGGCAACAGGCAACAAGTAACAAGTAACAAGTAACAAGTAACAAGTAACAAGTAACAAGTAACAAGTAACAAGTAACAAGTAACAAGTAACAAGTAACAAGTAACAAGTAACAAGTAACAAGTAACAAGTAACAAGTAACAAGTAACAAGTAACAGGCAACAAGGAACAAGTAACAAGCAACAAGCAACAAGTAACAAGAAACAAGTAACAAGTAACAAGTAACAAGTAACAAGTAACAAGTAACAAGTAACAAGTAACAAGTAACAAGTAACAAGTAACAAGTAACAAGTAACAAGTAACAAGTAACAAGTAACAAGTAACAAGTAACAAGTAACAAGTAACAAGTAACAAGTAACAAGTAACAAGTAACAAGTAACAAGTAACAAGTAACAAGTAACAAGTAACAAGTAACAAGTAACAAGTAACAAGTAACAAGTAACAAGTAACAAGTAACAAGTAACAAGTAACAAGTAACAAGTAACAAGTAACAAGTAACAAGTAACAAGTAACAAGTAACAAGTAACAAGTAACAAGTAACAAGTAACAAGTAACAAGTAACAAGTAACAAGTAACAAGTAACAAGTAACAAGTAACAAGTAACAAGTAACAAGTAACAAGTAACAAGTAACAAGTAACAAGTAACAAGTAACAAGTAACAAGTAACAAGTAACAAGTAACAAGTAACAAGTAACAAGTAACAAGTTACAAGTTACAAGTAACAAGTAACAAGTAACAAGTAACAAGTAACAAGTAACAAGTAACAAGTAACAAGTAACAAGTAACAAGTAACAAGTAACAAGTAACAAGTAACAAGTAACAAGTAACAAGTAACAAGTAACAAGTAACAAGTAACAAGTAACAAGTAACAAGTAACAAGTAACAAGCAACAGGCAACAAGTAACATGTAACAAGTAACAAGTAACAAGTAACAAGTAACAAGTAACAAGTAACAAGTAACAAGTAACAAGTAACAAGTAACAAGTAACAAGTAACAAGTAAGGGAAGGAGGAGAGAGGGAAGGGAGTGTTCCACTCGGAGGCGCTTAAGAAGTAAATTCGAACAGTTTTTCTTTGAGTCGATTTTTTCGTATAAATATATTGAAATAATTTCACGACACTAAATCATGATATTTCCAGGTAACGAATGTCATTGAGAAAGCTGCTAAATAAACACCGGACATTATAAATTGATCATAAAAGCCTCTAGGCTATGCGCACGCGCAATATAATCGCGTTGTGGGTGAGCGTAAATATAACGCTCATCCACAACACGATAATAGTAGTGTTCGCATAGCCTAGTGTTATCCTGACAAGTTTGCATGAAACGAACGGCTGTGTCCAGTGGCGGCTGGTGACTTTTTTTTTAGCCGGGGCAAAAGTAAATTTTATTAAAAAAGGTGACCCAAAAAGAAGGGAGAAAAGTTCAAGGTCATTTTAGACGCAAATCTATGCGTTTTAGTAAATAAATTTGGGCCAGGAGACCTTTCTAAAACACGTAGTTGATGTCTCCTACTGCAAAATGATTCCTTAAAACGAGGTAAGAACACACACTTCGAATCGCATGTTGTGTCGGCATTTAGGAACAAAATCGATTTTATTGGGGTCTGCAATAAAATTAAAACATACCTTGCCGAGTTCATAATCTGTGACAAGTTGGTTGGGTTGTATATTCATATTTTCTCGAGTCTGCACCCTCCGTTTACGACCTTTGTGGAGAGCAAAGGTAGCCAGCCTAGCTAATGTTTTTGGTCTGTGTAATACGTGCAAGCTCGGGGCGACGCCGGGTTCTCCCCATAAAGCCCATCTTGCCTAGCGTTAAACCGTAGATCCACCGTCCGCGCTGCCTGCCGATTTCCTATACCGATAGCATTGGCGCGTTCGGGGCCAAAAAATGTGGCCCCGAGGTCCGGACGAGCCCGCGCGGCGTTGCGCTAGCGGCGCCGCTCCGCGCCGCGCCACCAGGCGTCACGAGCGAAACGCCGTCCTAATTGATCTGGACAGTTGATATTAAGAAATTGATTGCAAAATATTAATATCAGCACAAAATTGCAAAATTTGAATTTCCACAAAAAAATTATGTCTCTTTCCTTCCCTCCTTTCCCTCTTTTCCCGCCAGGGCGACGCCCTGCCTGCCCTTATGGACGAGCCGCCCCTGGCTGTGTCCGAACATAACGAAACATAACGAACATAACGTCCATGGTGAGTGTTCCCTCCGACCGGGGGCAAATGTTCCGACGGATTATCGGCCAGTCATCATCATTTTATCTGCTATTTGCACTGCGCTGCTTCGCGTGACGCGGTTAACCCCCCCCCCCCCCCCCCCCCCTCCCCGCCCCTACCCTTCCCACCGACACTATGCTAAAATGCAGATCGCAAAACCGTTCGGTGTTTGAAACTGGTTCCGAGAGCGGATAACTGCTGTCATTTGTCGCATTGCCAATTTCTGCGTCGGGAAATTGAAAATTATCTGTTCGTTTTGGTATTAGCAGACGACGCGACGTGACGCTACCGCCGGCTGCCTCGGCCCGGATCACTATGTTTATGTTGCGCCGGAATAATGCCTGCAATTCAATCTGTTGATTGCAAACCACTTACCAGTCGGCTGCAGCTAATGCCTTGAAGCCTTGAAGCCTTGAAGCCTTGAAGCCTTGAAGCCTTGAAGCCTTGAAGCCTTGAAGCCTTGACGTGACAAATAGCGACCATTACGTCGGAATTCGCTGCCTCGCCCTCGACGCTAACAAAGTTAGATTCTAATCGCACCTATTTATTCTACGCCGGTTCTAAATTAACCCCCCCCCCCCTTCTTCTCCCTCCCCTTCTCCCTCCCCTCTCTCTCTCTCTCTCTCCCTCTGCAGTTGTGCGGCCTGGTTTCCATTTTCTGTACTTCTTCGCGGAGTTGATTGAAACCATAGCAAATAATTAGTTAATTGCTGGATATTTACACGGCTGTGTGAAAAGTGGTGGTGTGACGTCACTTCAGCTCGGTTGGCAAACAGGGAGCCAGCCACAGCCTCAGCGTCGGCGTCGGCGTCGGCGTCGGCGTCGGCGTCGGCGTCGGCGTCGGGCAGTCATACGGGCTGCTGGGTCCATTGACATGTTGTCTCATCGCATGCTTCTAGTCATGATCGTGTTGTCATGATCGAGTTGTCATGATCGTGTTGTCATGATCGTGTTGTCATGATCGTGTTGTCATGATCGTGTTGTCATGATCGAGTTGTCATGATCGTGTTGTCATGATCGTGTTGTCATGATCGTGTTGTCATGATCGAGTTGTCATGATCGTGTTGTCATGATCGTGTTGTCATGATCGTGTTGTCATGATCGTGTTGTCATGATGCTCTAATGCTCAATCTCAGTTGTCAACTGACAGTTCACATTTAAAAGACCAGCGAGGATCTTTGCGGTATGCGGTATGTGATTCACTTCTAGCTAGCTAGTTTCGTCGGCTGCGTTTTGTCGGGCGATTTTGCAGTTACTTCCTTCGTTGTAGAGCCTGGTTGGTCAATTGGTCGGTCTGTGCTCGCACCCCCTGACTGACCACCATCTTGTGTTTGTCTTCCAGCGCGCGGGTTCGGTATGCGGGTGGTGGGGGGCAAGACGGGGCACGACGGTCGCTTGTTCGCCTACATCGTGTGGACCGTGCCGGGGGGGCCAGCGGAGAAGGGCGGACTTCAGCAGGGTGATAAGGTAAGCCACGTGCTCATATCAACCCTTAGCGCACTCGACGTGTCCTATGCCAAGCGATGCATTTCATGCCATACATACTTCCATTTATCTTGATTGTGTTTATTTATTGAGAGAATGTTTGTTGTGTACTTCGCTTAGTTATTGAACGAGTATCATCTCAAAGTTATGGTTCATCATTCGTTTAGAACAAAGGCAAAATTAAAACATTAATATATCATTGGGTTTTTGTGATAATAATAATATCTTTTCCTTAATTCCAAATTTCCATGGGTCAAGGGGTGGGATAATCCACCTAAATCTAGGGGCTCAGGTGATGCAACCGGGTGGCCACTCCGGTCGCTTCTCTTGTTTCTTCTTCATCTTCCTCTTCCTTGTCCTCTTCTTCTCCTTCATCTTCTTCATTTCTTTCCTCATCCTCTCTACTCATTCCTTCCATTGCTCTCTGTTCTCCTTCAATCTATTATCATCAACATCACTCCACTTTCCACGTTTTTCTACATCCTCTATTATCTTCTCTCTCCATCTTTCCCCACGTCTTCCCACTCTTTTGGATGTGAAGAAAAAATTGAATGGCTGATATGAATAAAATATTTATTATTGACACCGGTCAATCAGGAAAGAAACAAAACTGCGGAATTGTTTTGCATTTCAAACGTTACCTGAGGGAGCATTCCATGTCGGAGGTGAATGAGACTTCACCACGCGGGAGTTTCCTAACTCTTTGCGTCTGCGGCTTTGCTACACGTCGAGGTGTTAAACTCTTTATCTTGCCCCGGACTTCCGGCCGGAGCCAGTTCCTTCCGAAGCTCCCAGGGACTTGCAGCTTGACCTTGAATGAGAGCAATGGATGCTCTCCGATCACGATCAAAGAAACGATCTTCCATTCCCCGCTTTTCCAACCTCTCCACGCATTCGTGCAAAACATCCCGTCTCAACATCCCGTCATCGAACATCCCGTCTCCAGCAAAGCGGGCTTCGGGTTGCGGCTTAGCTAAATGGAAATAGAAGTGGAAGTGGAAATGGAAATGGAGGTAATTTGCTAATCCTGCTTGTAATTACTTTGCACTCCGATGCTGATAGACTTTTGATTAAAGCCGTAGCTCAAAGCTCTCAGCGCTGCAACTGCTCGCGTGTCTTTACTGATATTTGAAGGGAACACCGACTTACAATATTCATCACCGCTCGCCCGAAAAGCAGATAAAATCAGTTTTTTGGATGAGCGAGCGAAGCGAACGAAATCCTTCAATTTCACAACGGAAAGAACGGAAAGAAAAGCGTTTGGATTTTTTACTTTTTTTTGTTTGTAACAAAATCGAGCAGGCCTACTTAAAGGTCACAGATCGTTACGAAATTTGGCAAAATCGTTCGTGGTGACTCAGCGAGGTGCTGTATGGTTTTTGAGCAAAATCTGGTCAGCCATTTTGTTTTTCTGAGCAAAAACCCGTACATTTTTCAGTTTTTTGGTACTAGCTTCGTAACTAATTAACCGATCCGCACCAAATTTGGATTGAATATATATGATAACAAGTTAAACGCATTGTCTTAGTTTCAGATTCGTGCATGAAGTATTTTGCTAATCAGAAAATAAAATGACTTAATAATTAAAAAAATATATATACTTGATCATTAAAGCACCGTTTTCAACAAAATAATTGTCAAATGTTTCCGTTTGGATTTCCTCACGGAGATAACGGCTCGCTCATCCTGCAACGAGTGTAGGCTCTACGAATCGTTTACCTAGTTAAATGCAAGAGTTAGTAATAATCGCTAAGTATTTGAACGAGTGTTTCGATGCTCACGGTGAGAAGAAGCCGATACCTTGGGGGTGGGGCGGGGTGAAATATCGGTCCCCAACGCTGACCGTGGGCCCGCGGAGGTCACGCCGTGACGTGGGAGTGCAGTCGTGACTTGCGAACAACGAGGTGGCTGGAGTCGCCGCGTGATTCAGTCCCCACGTCGGACTCGGTTGCAAACATCCAGCCTTCTGATTGGACGAGACAGAGCGTCGAGCATCGAACGCACAACTCGAAGGAGCGGGGCACGAAACCCACGACAAATGCGCGAGCAAACAGCGCCGCCATCAATCGAGTCCCATTCAAATCAATCCACCGCCGACGCCGACGCCGACGCCGACGCTGACACCGACGCAGACGCCGACGCCGACGCCGCACTTTTCGCGGCTAGACAAATTTTCCTTCAAGTGGCTTGAAGTTTACTCGGTGCTTGCTTCGTGATCTCGAGCTCGCGTAAACCAGCCTGGGATTTAATTACTCGCATGGGAAAAAATTAACTAATAGTTGGAACCATGGACTTTTGAATATTTTTTGGATAGTTTTTTACTGCGAAAAATGCCTGTAATAAACAACAGCCCATAATGTTATTACCGCGTCACGCTTGAAGTCAGCATTGGCCTCCGGGGTTCACTTGTTCCCGTCGATTTCAGTTTCTAGGTTTCTATGTCAAAAACAAGCGCCTTTCCATCCATGTGTTGGTGCTAGCCGCACTCTACCACACTCTACCACACTCTACCACACTCTACAACACTCTACCACACTCTACCACACTCTACCACACTCTACCACACTCTACAACACTCTACCACACTCTACCACACTCTACCACACTCTACCACACTCTACAACACTCTACCACACTCTACCACACTCTACCACACTGTACCACACTCTACCACACTGTACCACACTCTACCACACTCTACCACACTCTACAACACTCTACCACACTCTACAACACTCTACCACACTCTACCACACTCTACCACACTCTACCACACTCTACCACACTCTACCACACTCTACCACACTCTACCACACTCTACCACACTGTACCACACTCTACCACACTCTACCACACTCTACCACACTCTACCACACTCTACCACACTCTACCACACTCTACCACACTCTACCACACTCTACCACACTGTACCACACTCTACCACACTCTACCACACTCTACAACACTCTACCACACTCTACCACACTCTACCACACTCTACCACACTCTACAACACTCTACCACACTGTACCACACTCTACCACACTGTACCACACTCTACCACACTGTACCACACTCTACCACACTCTACCACACTCTACAACACTCTACCACACTCTACCACACTCTACCACACTCTACAACACTCTACCACACTCTACCACACTGTACCACACTCTACCACACTGTACCACACTCTACCACACTGTACCACACTCTACCACACTCTACAACACTCTACCACACTCTACAACACTCTACCACACTCTACCACACTCTACCACACTCTACCACACTCTACAACACTCTACCACACTCTACCACACTCTACCACACTCTACCACACTCTACAACACTCTACCACACTCTACCACACTCTACCACACTGTACCACACTCTACCACACTGTACCACACTCTACCACACTCTACCACACTCTACAACACTCTACCACACTCTACAACACTCTACCACACTCTACCACACTCTACCACACTCTACCACACTCTACCACACTCTACCACACTCTACCACACTCTACCACACTCTACCACACTCTACCACACTCTACCACACTCTACCACACTCTACCACACTCTACCACACTCTACCACACTCTACCACACTCTACCACACTCTACCACACTCTACCACACTGTACCACACTCTACCACACTCTACCACACTCTACAACACTCTACCACACTCTACCACACTCTACCACACTCTACCACACTCTACAACACTCTACCACACTGTACCACACTCTACCACACTGTACCACACTCTACCACACTGTACCACACTCTACCACACTCTACCACACTCTACAACACTCTACCACACTCTACCACACTCTACCACACTCTACAACACTCTACCACACTCTACCACACTGTACCACACTCTACCACACTGTACCACACTCTACCACACTGTACCACACTCTACCACACTCTACAACACTCTACCACACTCTACAACACTCTACAACACTCTACCACACTCTACCACACTCTACCACACTCTACCACACTCTACCACACTCTACCACACTCTACCACACTCTACCACACTCTACAACACTCTACCACACTTTACCACACTCTACCACACTCTACCACACTCTACCACACTCTACCACACTCTACAACACTCTACCACACTCTACCACACTCTACAACACTCTACCACACTCTACCACACTCTACAACACTCTACCACACTCTACCACACTCTACCACACTCTACCACACTCTACCACACTCTACCACACTCTACCATACTCTACCACACTCTACCACACTCTACCACACTCTACCACACTCTACCATACTCTACCACACTCTACCACACTCTACCACACTCTACCTCCTGTCACCGAGTCTAGAAAGTGTTTGACACCCCACACACCCCTGTGTTAGGCAACAACCCTTGAATCCAGCCCGTTGTCTGCAGCCCCGGCATCGCAGCCCTTGTTACAGCATCGTGACTCCAGACACAGTGGCTCATAACCACCACCACCACCACCACCACCGACGGCCATTTTAACAGAAACTTTCAACTTTAACGGGACTTGCTATTTCTTCGTTTGCTTTCCAAGATCAAAGTTTCATAAAAAGAATGCTCCGTAAAGACAAACTTCTTTGATGTGCAGAAACTATAAGCTAATTAAATCTGTTCAACAAATTTTCTTAAAACATTTCGACGCAATATGAAGATACATTAATATTCCAACAGAGTGAAGAGAGGGGTGCCGAACTTTTCCAGCGAGAAACTTCCTTGATACACGCTATAAATTAGTTCACCGTTTCGCCGTTTGTTTGTCTTTTCAAATATTAATGGACAGGCTGATTTCTCCTCCCTGCCTTTCCCACCTGCTGCTGCTGCTGCTGCTGCTGCTGCTGCTGCTGCTGCTGCTGCTGCTGCCTGCGTCACAGGTCGCGTCTTGCGAGTGTTTCATTGCGCCTCGGCTGTCAGTGTTAATTAACAACTCCGCCGCCAGGATCACTAATTAGCAGTGTTATTGTTTGCCGCTAGGCTGCGTGCGATTGCAGTCGCTCTCCTGGCTCGAAAGTGGTTGACAGAAACTAAATTTACAAGTTTGAGCGCCGGAACGTAGCGAGCGTGTGACAGTTCGTCGTGCTGGCCTGGTTTCGAAGCTGGCACTCGAGTACCGTTCTGTGCAGGAGAGTTTCAACACCACCCTTTCCCGCACTCTTGCGTGATCTGCTGTGGAAAGTTGGGCGTCGCGGCGAAGATTAGCGAATCTAATCGAGCGCAAAGAAGCAGTGGGTTGTAAATGGATTGGCAAGCAGACAAAGTTTCCTTCGCTCGATGCGTCGCCGTCTACATACAAGGGACGACCCAGAAACCTCGGAACATTCGAACTCGAACGTGACACTGAAAGAAGCCACGGAACAACTCTACAAAATGCCGCGATGTGATCGCGTCTTACATCATCGACGAGGGAATTTCTTACGAAACACCGGCACCACCTATTCCTAGTTTTGTCATGTTGTTGTCATTGTGTTGTCATTGTGTTGTCATTGTGTTGTCACTGTGTTGCAGGTCTTGGAGTGGGACGGGCTGTCGCTGGTTGACCGGAGCTTCGAGGAGGTTTGTGCTGTCATGGATCGCACCGGGGAGGTGGCCGAGATCCTCGTCGAGCACGCCACTGACTTGTGAGTCCGCCCGCCACTGCCACACTGCATCTGCTTCCTTACAGAAAAACTTCTACAACTTTGTAGCTCACAAATGGCATATTAATTCCACATTCACAATGTGCCCATTGCAATTTGAACGACCGTAACTCATTCGCAGCTGCAAATGGGCTTTAGGGCATTTTGACCAACTTTAAACAGATCTGTTGCCAAAATGATCTCTCACCCTTCTTCCTAGATGCAATACAAAATATATGATGAACAGTTCAGTCAATCTTATTTATTTTGAGGTTTTTTTAGTAATTTATATTCACCAGGTTGACCTCGATGGTAAAAGTCAGGTCACACCTGTACCCAACCCCGGTGCACCTGTGCGTAACCCCGGTGCACCTGTACGCAACCCCGGTGCACCTGTACGCAACCCCGGTGCACCTGTACACAACCCCGGTGCACCTGTACCCAACCCCAGTGCACCTGTACGCAACCCCGGTGCACCTGTACGCAACCCCAGTGCACCTGTAGAGTCGCCTGAATAGCGCCATATGGAATAACGCCATATCGGCCATTTTCTGTCCCACCGGAATAAAGCCATAAGTCGGATGGCGTTAATCCAGTGGATTAACGTCATATTGTGAGATGACTTTGTTCCAGTGAGAGCTGCACTGTAATAACGCCATCTGAGCATATGGCGTTAATCCAGTGGATTAACGTCATATTGTGAGATGACTTTGTTCCAGTGACAGCTACACTGTACTAACGCCATCTGAGCATATGGCGTTAATCCAGTGGATTTATGTCATATTGCAATATGGCTTTGTTCCAGTAAAATGCACTGTACTAACGCCATCTGAGCATATGGCGTTAATCCAGTGGATTTATCTCATATTGCAATATGGCTTTGTTCCAGTCAAATGCACTGTTCTAACGCCATCTGAGCATGTGGCGTTAATCCAGTGGATTTATGTCATATTTCAATATGGCTTTGTTCCAGTCAAATGCACTGTACTAACGCCATCTGAGCATATGACGTTAATCCAGTGGATTAACGTCATATTGTGATATGACTTTGTTCCAGTGACAGCTGCACTGTACTAACGCCATCTGAGCATATGGCGTTAATCCAGTGGATTTATGTCATATTGCAATATGGCTTTGTTCCGGTAAAATGCACTGTAATAACGCCATCTGAGCATATGGCGTTAATCCAGTGATTACTGATTACTGAATTACTGATTCAATTTTCCTTAGAAATTGAAAGAAATATAAAGGATTTAGTTTTACATAAATTAACATGGGCTCTTATGGGAGATGTGAGCGCGTGCGGGGTAATCGATGGTGCGGGCGAAAGGGCAATCGGCGGGAGTTGAACTGCATATTTATGGATAGTCCCGGTGAATGCGCATCGGTTTACTTTGATTCAATTTTGCGGAGAAATTGAATTTAAGGGAGTTATTGAAGATTTAGTGTTTTCGTCGGAATTGCGGCTAAGTCCATTAACATGGGCTCTTATGGGACTACGAAAAAATGTGTTAGTGCGGGCGAGAAGACATTCGGCGGAAGTCGAACCGCATACTTATGGATAGCCCCGATGAATGTGCTTCTTTTATATAGTCTAGCTTTTTCCTTTGAAATTGAATTTTCAAAAGTTATAACGATTTCAAAATACCAAAAAACTTAAAATCGCCATAAAAAGAAAAATTAATGTTAGATTTGTTTCAAATTTCTAGAATAGATGACAGACCACTAGAGTTGTGTGATTTTGCAATTTCATTCAAATCCATCATCGGGAAAAATTAAAAAAAAAAAACGTTTTGAAGTCTCCAAAGTTTCATCATGCCTATGTTACCCCCATCATTTAACCTATGTCTTGACGATTATCTCGATTTTACGAAAACTACTTCTAAAGTAATGAACGGATTTAAATGAAATTTTAACTGAGAGTACAAAATAGGTGGGTGAGCTTAAAAATAATTTGTCGGAAAATTCGTTCGGAAAATTTGGCCGCAAAAAAATAGAAACCTTCTTATCAGTTATAACTCAATAAATAATGGTCCGATCAAGCTGAAATTTGGAAGGTGCATCCGTATAGTGATTAGGCAGATTCTATTAGAGTTAAAAGAAAATCGTTAGGAAAATGCGGAAAATATAAAGGAAAATATGTGTTATCAACTTTTTTAGTATGTTGTGATAACGGCAAGGTAGATTTGGGCATAAAGGTGGATAACCCTTATCAATACGCATCTTTTATAAAGGACTCAATTTTCATTTAAAATTGAAATTGAAAGAGATATAAAGGATTTAGTTGTACGGTAAATTAACATGGGATCTAATGGGAGTTGCGGGGAATTTGAAAGTGCGCGCGCAGGGACATTCGGTGGGAGTAAAACCGCATACTAATGGATAGCTCCGTTGAATGCACATCTTTTAAATCTGATCTATACCGGAATAAAGCCATCCTTCAATATGGGATAAATCCACTGGATTAACGTCATGCTCGGATGGCGTTAGTACAGTGCATTTTACCGGAACAAAGCCATATTGCAATATGACATAAATCCACTGGATTAACGCCATATAGTCAGATGGCGTTAGTACAGTGGATACTGGAATAAAGCCATATTACAATATGACGTTAATCCACTGGATTAACGCCATATGCTCGGATGGCGTTAGTACAGTGCATTTGACTGGAACAAAGCCATATTGCAATATGACATAAATCCACTGGATTAACGCCATATGCTCAGATGGCGTTAGTACAGTGCATTTGACTGGAACAAAGCCATATTGCAATATGACGTTAATCCACTGGATTAACGCCATCCGACTTATGGCTTTATTCCGGTGGGACAGAAAATGGCCGATATGGCGTTATTCCATATGGCGCTATTCAGCTCCCCCCACCTATACGCAACCCCGGTGCACCTGTACGCAACCCCGGTGCACCTGTACGGACATCGACGGCTGGTTCGCCAAGTAACGCCTGTTTTCCTGTTCTTTCTCGGCTCTGCTTGGCTCTGCTCGGCTCTGCTCGGCTCTGCTCGGCTCTGCTCGGCTCTGCTCGGCTCTGCTCGGCTCTGCTCGGCTCTGCTCGGCTCTGCTCGGCTCTGCTCGGCTCTGCTCGGCTCTGCTCGGCTCTGCTCGGCTCTGCTCGGCTCTGCTCGGCTCGCTGCTTGCAGACGGATGTGCGACCTGCTGGAAGACCAGTGTGCCTTGGGCCTCGGACCTCGCAAGCCCGGCGACTCTCTGGCGATGGGTGAGTGCCACTCTCCACTCTTCACTCTTCAGCTCCATGAAGGCGGTGAAGATTTTCGTATTGACTGTGAGCCAGCTTTGCAATTTTCCCAGCTTGATGCGTTACGGCAAGGGTTTTGTTGAATTCTGTGAGATTTCCCTCAGCGACAAGTTCAAATCAACTTCCAGGATATGCAGGGTAGTCTCTGTACAGAGGGAAGAAGCCGAGCTTACACAAACGCTTTTGCACAATATATATACAATATATAATATATATACAATAAAGCTTCGCACAAAGAAGTACCCATAAAAAAAAGACAGCAGAGAGGAAGAATTGGCAACTAAATTTATAAGTCGCAATGTTTAGTGTCGCATAGTTTATAAGTCGAATTTATGAGTCACAAGCAACGCTATGAATTGGCGTGGATAAGCTGCAACTAATGGCCGATCTTGCCAGTGTTGCAAGCTCTTGCCAGTGTTGCAAGCTCTTGCCAGTGTTGCAAGCTCTTGCCAGTGTTGCAAGCTCTTGCCAGTGTTGCAAGCTCTTGCCAGTGTTGCAAGCTCTTGCCAGTGTTGCAAGCTCTTGCCAGTGTTGCAAGCTCTTGCCAGTGTTGCAAGCTCTTGCTAAGGACATGGAACTGACTCCCAGTCAAGGTCACGAGTAACTTGAGATGCACTTGTCCAATCGGAGCCTGTTCGTCATCATCATACAACGAAGTGAACTTCTTTAGCGGATGGGTGGAGCAGGAAAATGACAAACTGAAACAGGATACAAACCCGCGGTCTTCCGCTTACCAGGTGGCTGTTCCACCAACTTAGCAACCTAGCTCCTGCTTTGCTGGGTGAGCAAACAACTCAGAGAGAATTATATTATCTTTTCTCTTTCCTGTGGACGTGAAAAGCACTTGCAAAATTAGCTTGTGTAATTCGCTCGCAACGATTCGCTGTTTCCCCTTCTTCCCGAAGAGCCCTTCCTTCGCCCAGCGAAGCGTCCATCTTGTGCTGCCAGGTAGCTCAGTTGGTAGAACAGCGGTCCAAGAAGCGGTCCAGACTTTCCTGTCCCTCCACCGATTGCCTGCTGTCAAAAGCGTCCACTAAAAGAGGCCAACTTCTCGTAAACTTAATTGTCGCAAGTATATTAGCCGGACTTTTCGCTCATGCGCTGTTGATCGTGTTGCAGAGCCCGAGGACAAGACGCCGTTGTCGCCCACCAGACGGAAGCTGCCGAAAACTCCGGTATAGACCCGACTAATTCACTATGTGTTAGCGCATCTTTACTTCTATTCACGTCACGTGGTTGTCTGTGTTGATGTACATACCTATCTACCAACTCTGTGTCGCTGCGCTATGCGGTGACGCAACGCGTGCGACCGGAGGGCGACTTTCTGCAGAGCAGAACACGTGGCCAGCGCCCTGTTACTTGTAAACGATGATGTTAACTAGGAACTAAGTTGCGACGGTGACTAATTGTCCAAAGCACTTTTACCAAGGCACTTTGACAAACATTGGGGGACGAATACGTTTGAATTTGATATTAATATTAGAAGCCCAGCGGTCGACAGATCGGGCGGCATCGATTACTTAGTTAAGACCTCGTGTAAATATTATTAGAATGTGTGTGCCAATCCAGGGCCGGTGCCCGATGACTCGAACTAGGAACACTAAACTTGCACAATTTGCTGTCGCCTGCTGTTAAGTGTTGAGAGACACGCCACGCGCATTGCAGGAGCTAGACTAACGGGCTGCACAACTCTCTTGCGGCTGGTTCTCATTGGGCTTTCAGGTTTCAAGCGATATTTTAAGGGTTTTCTAAGGAAAATGTTTTTGAGTCGCAATATCCAATCCCGCTGTTTCGAGCTCGTCGGTGTTGCCTGACGTCCTCGACGAACATAAAATAAGGTAGAAAGTAGTGTGTCCTTTTCTCCCCGAGCCCACCCACCCCTCCCGGAAGCATGCTCCTTGCCCTGCGCCGCGGGGCAGGGCACCCCCGGACCGCGTCCCCTGCCCCGCTTGAACCCAAGCTTGCAGCTCCCAGCGCCCTCAAGGCCAAAGCCTCAAGGTCACCGCCTCAAGGCCACAGCCACGTCAAGGAGGTCGCCGACGCTGAGTTCGACCCCCGCGTGACGTCAACTTGACCCCGCCCCCTCCCCCACCCCCGCCCCCGCCCCCCCCCCCCCCCCCCCCCACCCAATGAGTGTGATCGCTGTGATACTATTCTCTAAAAACCGTGTGTTCGATGTTTTTTAATTTTTTGGTGTTGCATTGTTGGCTTTGTTGTCATTGTTGAACGTAAAGAAACCGATTATTTGAAACAGATGATAAATGTCTTATGGAATGCTTCCGTACAATCAATGAGTAGATCATTTTAATTAAAAACTAAATTAAAATGATGAAAATAAACGGAGAAAACATTATTATAAATTAGAATATTTTAAATTTAGTCGATTTTGTCGAGAGAATTTCATTGTCATTGATGATTTATGTAGGAACATTGATTAGGAACTAGATGCGATATTTTCTGTCTATAAAAGGATTCTCTCGGTCGACCTTTCGATCGTTCACCATCTTGTTTACAAATATTTTCAGACAGGACACAATTTGGTGAAATTATTTCAAATTGCAATCTTTGCACGACGCTTTTTTGCACACACCAACACACACAGAGCCAGTCAGCAACAAGTTTCGCTTGACACACAGTGTGCGTGCTTGTAACGCAACGCAACGCAACGCAACGCAACGCAACGCAACGCAACGCAATGCAATGCGACGCTGGTTCGCTTGGGACCCAAAAAACAATGAATTTTTTAAATGTACATCTTGACCATTCCCTGCATTTCCAAAA
Organism: Nemurella pictetii; assembly: GCA_921293315.2. Taxonomy (NCBI): domain Eukaryota; kingdom Metazoa; phylum Arthropoda; class Insecta; order Plecoptera; family Nemouridae; genus Nemurella; species Nemurella pictetii. The sequence goes on from OV121121.1 coordinate 15,770,781, forward strand.
AGCATTCTCTGTGTATTATATCGGTGTGAATCCCAAAATACCCTCCCCTTTTTCTCTTGCCATCTTTGGTTGTTTTTTGGAATTTGCAACAAAATTGTACGAAAAAAAAACTCGTTTATCAAAAAAGGTAGGTGACGTAATTAGACAATATTTAAGCGTCGTTTGAGAATTTGTAAGAGCTTGGTGTAACAAGTGACGTAATCGCTGAGCAGCTAGACGCGTGTCAGATAGGACATTGGGGTGTGTCCCTGGGCGCTGCAGAAACCGGCCTACTTCAAGCGCTAGCGCTCTCCACCCTTTCGATGAGTCACTACGACAGCTACAGGTGTCCCCCAACCCCCGAAACCCACCCCCTGCCGCCAACCTTGTGACCGAAGCAACGTTTTATATCATTGCTATCAAGATCGACAGGTTGATGTCTGAGATAATATATAAAACTAAATAATATTTATAAAATATAAATAAAACTAATCTATTCTTCCTCCCTATAACCTTCAAAAGTATAATGAACAGCCAAACATATTTTTCTAAACAATTCCTATTAATATTATTGTCATTGAACATTTGCGATATAATTTTAACGATCATTTTCGACTATTTTTGTATTTTGAAATACGTCATAGTTTTTTGTATGATTATTTACTTGACTACATATCAAGTCCGGCACAATTTTCTGACATGCGTAATCTCGAGCCCGGTTTCCGTTGCAGGATACACAGAACATGTAAAGCATACAGACACGCAATGATTCGATAGCGGTACAGCCAGCCTGCTGTACCACGACAAACCTGCTTTAAACACAGCTCAAACCTCTCTTGGTTTTCTCATCTCAACACACTTCTCTCATCTCTCTGCGGAGACATCTAGATACGAGTAGAGGCTCATGACTATTGGTGTAAACTAATAATAAATAGGGTACTGTATCAAATATATTTAACTTTGTTTTCTTATTCGTTCACAACTCGATTGACATGGTTGTCAAGTGAGCTAGGATTTCACATCTAAAACATACTACTCGTTAATCATCACTCTGCGTTACTTTGTGATTCTGTGTTACTATTTTATTATTATGATTATCATAAGTATAAGTAATAGTATTGTTTTTATTATTACTATTATCATTATTATTATTAGTATTATAAATATGATTATTATTATTAGCATTATCTATACACGTTACTATATCAAAATAAAAATAAAATGTTAACTCTCGAGTTTGAATCTGCTTGCAAGAGTGTCTCGTGCACTTCGAAGCCCGTAGAACGCCTCCCTCAACCCGTCGACGCTCTCCAATGTCCTTGCTGGCACGACTAGGCTTTTCTTTCTCTCTCGCCGACGCGGATTCAGTTGCTCTCACTCTTTCATTTAACAAGCTGCTATTCACGACAAACAATTCTTCTTTAAAACTCACTCGACTTCCACTCAATCTTTTGCCTTTTTTCAACCTTTTCCTCCGCGTCCTTACAAAATTGGTTAACAAACCATTAAAAAGAGACTCGAAACTCCTTCGACCAAGAATAAAACTACTTCTTGATTGTACGAGGCTGTCCACCGTTCTTTCACATCTGGAAACTCTAGACACACATGAGAAAAGAAAAATATAAACACAAACTTTCTTTTTTCTGTGAATGCAGCATGAAGCATCTGTGTTAGTCCGTAGCTATTTCTCAAAGGCGATCGAAAAGCAAAGCCACGATTGTGCCAGTCCCTCCCACCAACGTCCGCTTCCTGCTTTGCCCGCCGCCCGCCAGGCGCGCTGCCCGTCAACGTTGGAACTCACCGTGGCCTCGGACAGAGGCTCAGCCATTGGCTGCTGCTGGCTGTCAACAAAAGAATAGCTTACTTTATCTTTCCTTCCTTGCTTCCTGCTTCCAAATTACTAGTCTTTACTCGAAGGCATTTACACAGGGTGCAGATGGCCGATCATTTCAAATTTACTACACGCGTGCCCTGAAGTGCAATTAATTCATTCTAGAAGCCTCGTAGATGACACTTAAAATCGTTCTCCATCCAATCTGAACTAGCAGCAATTTTTCTTGTTTAAGATTAATCTCGAACGTCATCACTTTGTTGATTTCGTTGGTAAAAAACATAAAAAAAACTATCAGCTCTAACTCTAAGTCTAACTCTAAGTAGAGTTTCAAACATAATTAAATTATCGACTTTAAATTATCGGCATTGTCCGTCGTAAGTTAGCATCCCCAACCCCCATTTTGTATGCATTCTACTAAATGATCACTTTAAGTCCCTTGACGTCTGGTTCCATCCCGGCAGCTTCCTGCTTACTAAAACAACCCCTGCGAAGCAACGGCTCGAGCTGTCTCCTCGAGGCTTTCAGGGGCTTCCTGTCAGCCAAACCCCGACAAACTGATATCTTGGCCAAATTTCTTGGATCCATTTGCATTTCTTAAATAGAAAAAAAAATCTCCCAATAAAATAGTTTAATAGACTCCCTCAGCTCGCACCAGCTTACTACCCCAATGTGTACGGATTTTAATTGTCCTGAAAAGCCTGTCACGTCAAAAAAAAAATGCAGTGCACTTATTTGAAGGCCAGGGCTGACAGAGGGCCGTTCCCCTAAAACTTTCCTACTTTCTGCCTCGCCCACCTGCTTATTTTCATCGGTGCCCTCGTGTCTCTTTCAAGTCGGGAGAAGCGGAGGTTGCTTTCCACCACGTAGTCAGATGGTCCAGCTAACACCCTCCGATCCAACGCGTGACGGACCGCAAGATGCTAGCAAGCAACTGGCTAGCCGATGCCCACGTGACTGACCCGCATGTCCACGCCCCCGGCCTCGCCCCTCCCCCGCCCCGCCCCCCGCCCCTCCCACAGGAGCAACTGGCGCGCGAGAAGCAGGTGAGCGGACGCGTGCAGCTACAGGTGTTCTACCACGACGCCGCCAAGGAGCTGGTGGTGTCCGTCATGGCCGCCGACGACCTCGCCCTGCGCGAAGACACCGGCTTCGGCTCGCTGCCCGAAGCCTACGTCAAGATGCGTCTTCTGCCAAACACGTGAGTCCGGCGCAGGGGTCCAAGCGCAGCGCTCCTGCCCTTCTGGCGGGCCAATGGTTGGAGTTATGTTGGAGTTATGTTGGAGTTATGTTGGAGTTATGTTGGAGTTATTTTGGAGTTATGTTGGAGTTATGTTGGAGTTATGTTGGAGTTATGTTGGAGTTATGTTGGAGTTATGTTGGAGTTGTGTTGGAGTTATGTTGGAGTTATGTTGGAGTTATGTTGGAGTTATGTTGGAGTTATGTTAACGACGCGACGACGCTTAGACGTTGTCAAAAATTACTGGTGCATTTTTATCGGCACCAACGTGAAATAAACCATGTCCAATCGGCCAATTGCAGCCACGCACCGTGTGAAGTGCGAGCGAGCTGCTTCATCGCAGCCAATGTTAGGTGACAGTGCGAAACACTCATCATAATAATATTTCAAAAGTATGTTGTTTTCCGAGCGGCTTTACGTTTAATCGTAGCGGCGGAAATCAGTAAAAACACTGGGCGCATGTTCCAGCTGACTGACAGCTTGTTGCTTCTCATTTGCTAACCTAGTAAAGCAAGAGTGCTAGGTGTCGAGTGCTAGGTGTCGAATGCTAGGTGTCATGCCACGTGGCTCGTTGACGGCGGCTGCAGCAGCTTCCAGCCGCCGTCAACGTGCGCCATGCGCGCCGGCAAAGTTTCCCTGGCCCACTGCGCTGGCCTGCACTGTAGCTTGTGTCACGTCGCACGCACGCGCAAGACAAAGCGCGAAGCTGTAAAGCCGGCTTGGAAGGCGTGGTGGTGGTTGGGGGGGGGGGGAGCATAGACACTTCACCCTTCGCCCGCAGGCAGCGCCAGCCATGCGAAACTTTGTGGTGGAAAATTGAAACTTTCCCGCATTCCGCGCTCGAATAAACATCGTAAGACGGAGTGTATAACTTGTGGAGCAAACATTCCACGTGCGGCAGTTGCTAACAGTGGGTCCCCTCCCCCCTTCCTCCTTCCCTGACTTCAAACAGCGGCGAGCAGGCGGCGAAGAAGTCTGCAGTAGCCGAGCCTTCGCAGAACCCCGTGTGGAACGCCACCATCGACTTCCCCAACGTGCGCGGGGACGAGCTGATGGAGCGAACCATCGAACTCACCCTCTGGGACTACTGCCCGGACCGCGACAGCGTCTTCCTGGGTGAGTGCATCGTGCCTAGTGCATCGTGCATCGTGCATCGTGCATCGTGCATCGTGCATCAGTGATTTTCCTAATCATTTTTTTCTTTATTCCATTAAATAATAGAAATAATAATAGAAATAATAATAATAATAGATATAGTAGAAATTTTTAGGTACAAAAGTGAATACGTAAACTAATTCATTTCCAGTCTTATAGTTCTCTCATGAAATGCGTCACAGCTCCACGGGGTTTATAAGATTTCTTGGCCTTCACACCTGACCCCTATTTGGCCTTTAACGTGTCGACGATGCGTCGGATCCCAGCCGTGCAGTCGTAGGCAAGTGAAGTGAACGCTGAATCCTGCCCATCGCAAGGTTAAGATTGGAGGCTTGTTGTATCGGTTAGGTTAGGGTTAAGAGACGGTGTCCTTGACCGCTGCTTTGTGCAGGCGAGGCGACCGTCGAGCTGCAGAAGGCGTTCGAGGACGCGCACCCCGCGTGGTACCGCCTCGAGGACCCTCGGCAGCTGCGCGGCTCGAAGACTCCGCACGCGTCGCCGCGCGGCTCGCTCGCCAACGACCACGCGCTGCGCATCATCAGGCGCAGCGACTTCGGCGGGCAGCGCTCCTGCTCAGGTGGGTCGCGTCGGAAGCTCGCTGTCTGTCCTTTGCCAAGCTGGCAAAGGCTGTATTATTAAGGAAACTCTGCCGCAGCGGCATCGTTGAGCTGGTGACAGGATCGTTAGCGTCGTAAATGGCTTGGTCACGAATTTAAGCACTAAAGCCATACGTGTGACTTTTGAGGATGCTCTGTTTGTCACTTAAGCTCAATTTGGAGGATTTATTTACAGGTGTATCTGTTTGCACTAACTTGCTGAAACTTTTAGAAGCCCGCCAGGTTCGCCAGTCGCCACCAGTGTTCTTTTGCTCGATTTCGTTGGAGTTTCTTGTATTTTAGAGCACAGCTCTGTGTTTGGTACAGGGATATAGTTCAGGGTTAATGCATTTAAAGGGGTAATGCATTGCCCGATTCTAGCCAGCTCGCTGCTCTACACGACGTGAAAATTCTAAAAGTTAACTGCAACGTGGCCTTGGCGATGTTCCGTACGATTGATTCATTGCAGCCTCGTGAAGACAGAAGCTAATGAAGATGCCGATGTTTGATGGCTAAAGCCAGCGCTAGACAACCAGGCATTACCTACAAGAAGTCCACCCTGCTTCTCAGGGAACTTGATGAGATGCTCGGTGTTCCTTTCCACAGTCCCCGCTCATTGGCATCGACCGCCGGGTAGCATTAGTCTCTGCAGGCACCTCAAAGAGCATTGAGCCTTTGCGAGCGCCCGACCTACAAGGGTTTTCAAGTGTTTGCAAGTGTTTGCAAGTGTTTGCAAGTGTTTGCAAGTGTTTTCGGCCGAGCTACAAGTGTTTGCAAGTGTTTGCAAGTGTTTGCGGCCGAGCTACAAGTGTTTGCAAGTGTTTGCGGCCGAGCTACAAGTGTTTGCAAGTGTTTGCGGCCAAGCTTCAAGTGTGTGTCGTCAAGCCCGCGGGGCACGCATGTGCAGACGAGCGAGCGAGCGACGAGACGCCAGGCAGCCCCGAGCTAAACATGCTTCATCCCCACCACGCATGTGCAGACGAGCGAGCGAGCGACGAGACGCCAGGCAGCCCCGAGCTAAACATGCTTCATCCCCACCACGCATGTGCAGACGACCGAGCGAGCGACGAGACGCCAGGCAGCCCCGAGCTAAACATGCTGCACCCCGACCACGCGTGGATGGTCGGCTCCGGCGCGGGAAGCCGCCGAGGGTCCAGCCAATCAGAGCAGCTCGAGCCAGAGCAGTATCAGCTGACAGGCGACTTCTCAAGGTCGGCGCCCGGCTCGCGTCGCAGCTCTCTGTTGTCAGCGCAACACTCCGAAGACAAGGGTGAGTGGCTCGAGCAACACGTGGCTGCGTGATTACATGCAAGAAGTTACAAGACACTAGCCATGTTAGCCAAAATCACCGATTTTATATCATCTTTTCCAACCTTCATTTGCCAAGACAACTCTTAAACATGTTCCCTGCTCTCGCACGTTGAATCTCGGCCATCAACTGACTCACCAAAACCATCCAAAACCTAACTTATCGTGTTTTTTCACGCACTGACAGCAAGTTAGCGCTGATAAAATGATGAATTCAGGTCGTAACTAAGACCTACAATCCTACAATATGTGTATTCGATGAGACGAGCGGTGTGTTGGCCTCTGTGATTGGTTGCTGTCTTGAAAGTCCTACTCGCTGATTGGTTGCTGTCTTGAAAGTCCTACTCGCTGATTGGTCGCTGTCTTGAAAGTCCTACTCGCTGATTGGTCGCTGTCTTAAAAGTCCTACGCGCTGATTGGTTGCTTGGTTGATATCTAGACGCGGATCTGCCGCCGCCGAGTTACAACCGAGAGCGTCGACGCAGTTCTGCGACGCGCGGGTCACGTGACCCGGACGAGATCCTGAAGAGCTTGAAGGCTGTCAAGGGCGAACTGCTGGGCCGCACGATGAGCCTCACTGGCGCCGACCCCCGGCTTTACCGACGTGAGTCTCCCCGGACCAAGTCAGCGACCTTCACAACAAAAGCGAGCATCGAGCTTGCTGCTGCTTGCTAGGAGCTTGCTGCTTGCTAGGAGCTTGCTGCTTGCTACGAGCTCGCTGCTGCTTGCTACGAGCTTGCTGCTGCTTGCTACGAGCTTGCTGCTGCATGCTACGAGCTTGCTGCTGCTTGCTACGAGCTTGCTGCTGCTTGCTACGAGCTTGCTGCTGCTTGCTACGAGCTTGCTGCTGCATGCTACGAGCTTGCTGCTGCTTGCTAGGAGCTTGCTGCTTGCTAGGAGCTTGCTGCTTGCTATGAGCTTGCTGCTTGCTACGAGCTTGCTGCTTGCTATGAGCTTGCTGCTTGCTACGAGCTTGCTGCTTGCTATGAGCTTGCTGCTTGCTACGAGCTTGCTGCTTGCTAGGAGCTTGCTGCTTGCTAGGAGCTTGCTGCTTGCTACGGGCTTGCTGCTTGCTACGAGCTTGCTGCTTGCTACGAGCTTGCTGCTTGCTATGAGCTTGCTGCTTGCTAGGAGCTTGCTGCTTGCTAGGAGCTTGCTGCTTGCTAGGAGCTTGCTGCTTGCTAGGAGCTTGCTGCTTGCTAGGAGCTTGCTGCTTGCTACGAGCTTGCTGCTTGCTACGAGCTTGCTGCTTGCTAGGAGCTTGCTGCTTGCTACGAGCTTGCTGCTTGCTAGGAGCTTGCTGCTGCTTGCTAGGAGCTTGCTGCTTGCTAGGAGCTTGCTGCTTGCTAGGAGCTTGCTGCTTGCTAGAGTTTTGAGCTAAGGCGAGTTCCAGCTGGCTATTCGATGAACTGAGTTTGACTATCATATCATCTTGAAACTCGATGTCAGTCTTAGGACGGACTACGGATAAATAGTATAAGTTATAAGTTATAAGTAAACTTTATAAAAGAAAATTTCTCGGTAACACGATATGAAAAGTCATAAATTTAGGAACAATGTATAAAAGAGTTGCGAGGAAGTTTGAAGTTAAGTGGTTAAAGTTTGAATATGATAAAATATATTTAACGCAAGAAGTTTGTCTCTTTGTCAGTGAAGCGGATGATAAAAATGACAGGGAATTGTAAAACGAACCTAATCTCTTGATCGCTTTCAGCTAGGATGTGTTCAACTGACATAATTTCCCCAGGTTCATTTCGCTGATCATCATAATACGCTCGGTGTGACACAATACTAATCATCAACACCCACACACACTCACATGCTCACAACACATCGTGCGTTCAGTTTTCTTTTTTATTTTTCAATTCGTTTCATTTTTCCTAAAGTACGATCGTAAGCGGACAGTTTTTTCAAATAAAATCTCATCAAGTCTTCTAAGGTATCGTATGAAACCATTTTTCATATAAATTTATAACCCATTTTCTGGATGTTTTCTATCTTTTGCCTCTCTCAACTCATTCTTTATTCCTTCCATGCAACGTGCCAGCAACATAATACCTGTGAGCTCGACTTCATGATTACCTGCCTGATATTGCACAAGTCTTATATCACAAGTGAACTGCACGCCAGATCGACAAATTACATCGTATCTCTTTCCTGGGAGAGCGGAAACGGATAGCGTGATGAGACTCCGTGGCTGCTGCTAGCTGACAGCTCCTAGCAGCTGATGCTTCGGTGCTCGCCGTTGCAACATCTCGTGGTCTGCATGCACCGACGCCTCCCTCGGGTCCTGTGCTACTCAAGATTGCACATCTCTCTCAGACTCAGTCTCAGAGCTGGCTTAAGGTCGGGGGAAACAAACAGATTGATCGTCAGCTGCTTTAATTTTAGTAAATGCTTCCTGTCAGTTAAGAAAAGAAGGAATTGACATAAATTTAACATTCAAATTTTAAACTTTCTTCCCAAATTGTTGAATAATGAACAAAGTTAAAATTCTTGGGCTCCCAACTCTCCGGTGAATTGATCCTCGCCGCACCAGCAGGATCTCAGGTTAAGCAACACTGTCAGGAGTCCGTCTAGAGATGGGTTACCACATCCTGGTTGCCAACTTCTTTGCTGGTAAACGACACTGCTCCCTGCGTACTCGGTTTAACAGTGCTTTTCCTCTTCTCTTTCGACTCATTTACGTTCATCAACCTTATATAATTTACAAGAGGTTTGATCTTCAGCTGTTTTTGTACCTATCCGGGTTTCTGGGGTTGTCTTCCATTAATCTTTTATAGAAAAGGTGAAAAATGGACGAAAATTGATGGGGTTTTTTTCAAAACCTTGGTAATTCCCTTCCCAACAACACTTTCGTTTTTGAGCGAGATCTGTGACCTTTTTCTAATTTAATTTTGAAGAAATCTAATTTCGTCTAGGCTGAAAAAAAAACAAATGCAACCGACGGCCGGCCAAAATGCATCCACTATAAAAATGGAAAATATCACTTTGGCACTGGAATGCAACAAGTACACAGTAGTTTACGATTTCATGCAATAAAGACACATTGCGCCACTAAAACTCTTGCCACGCACGCGCATTTTGCCCTATGGGCATATTGTTTGCCCTATGGGCATATTGATGTTGTTTTGCATGTTTTTATATGCCCTATGGGCATATTTATGCCTTATTGGCATAGGGTTTTGCTCTATGGGCATATTGACATGTAATTTTGCCAGCATTTTGCCCTATGGGCATAGGGTTTTGCCTTATTGGCATAGGGTTTTGCCCTATGGGCATATTGACATATTATTTTGGCAGCATTTTGCCCTATGGGCATAGCTTTGCGCTATGGGCATCTACATGCCCTATGGGCATATTTTTTGCCCTAGGGGCATAGTTATGCCTTATGGGCATAGGGTTATGCCTTATGGGCATATTCAAATAAAATAATAAAGCATTTTGCCCTACGGGCATAGCTTTGCCCTATGGGCATATACTTGCCCTATGGGCATATTTTTTGCCCTTGGGGCATATCTTTGCCCTATGGGCATATTTTTGCCTTATGGGCATAGGGTTTTGCCTTATTGGCATAGGGTTTTGCACTATGGGCATATTTTTGCCTTATGGGCATAGGGTTTTGCCCTATGGGCATATTGACATATTATTTTGGCAGTATTTTGCCCTATGGGCATAGCTTTGCCATATGGGCATATACTTGCCCTATGGGCATATTTTTTGCCCTTGGGACATATCTTTGCCCTAGGGGCATATCTTTGCCTTATGGGCATATCTTTGCCCTATGGGCATATCTTTGCCCTATGGGCATATTTTTGCCCTATGGGCATACATTTGCCCTATGGGCATATCTTTGCCTTATGGGCATAACTTTGCCCTATGGGCATAACTTTGCCCTAGGGGCATAGAAGCTGCCCGCAGGGCCTAGCTGGGTACCAGCTAGTCAACCTTATATAATTTACAAGAGGGTTGATTTTCAGCTGTTTTTGTACGTATCTGGTTATCTGGGTATCTGGGGTTGTCTTCCATTATTCTTTTATAGAAACGGTGAAAAATGGACGAAAATTAGTGGGTTTTTTTTCAAAACCTTTGATATTCTCTTCCCAAATTATTTTTCGTTTTTGAGCGAGATCTGTGACCTTTTTCTTATTTAATTTTGAAGAAATCTGATTTCGTCTAGGCTGAAAAAAAAACAAATGCAACCGACGGCCGGCCAAAATGCATCCAGTATAAAAATGGAAAATATCACTATAGCACTGGAATATTCAACAAGTACACAGTAGTTAACAATTTCATGCAATAAAGACACATTGCGTCACTAAACCTCTTGCCACGCACGCGCATTATGCCCTATGGGCATATTGTTTGCCCTATGGGCATATTGTTTGCCCTATGGGCATATTGATGCTGTTTTGCATGTTTTTTCTATGCCCTATGGGCATATTTTTGCCTTATTGGCATAGGGTTTTGCCCTATGGGCATATTGACATATAATTTTGGCAGCATTTTGCCCTAAGGGCATAGGGTTTTGCCTTATGGCATAGGGTTTTGCCCTATGGGCATATGGACATTAAATTTTTCCAGCATTTTGCCCTTTGGGCATATCGTTTTGCCTTATGGGCATAGGGTTTTGCCTTATGGGCATATTGATATATTATTTTGCCAGCATATTGCCCTATGGGCATATCGTTTTGCCCTTTGGGCATATTGACATATTATTTTGGCAGCATTTTGCCCTATGGGCATATACATGCCTTATGGGCATATTTTTTGCCCTAGGGGCATAGTTATGCCTTATGGGCATAGGGTTATGCCTTATGGGCATATTGACATAAAATACTGCAGCATTTTGCCCTACGGGCATAACTTTGCTCTATGGGCATAACTTTGCCCTATGGGCATAACTTTGCCCTATGGGCATAACTTTGCCCTATGGGCATATACATGCCCTATGGGCATATACATGCCCTAGGGGCATAGAAGCTGCCCGCAGGGCCTAGCTGGGTACCAGCTAGTCATCTATAATCACTCCACAAACGTACGTCCACCAGCATCATCAAGAACATTGCTTTACAATCATTAACTTCCTCATCATAATAATAATACTGATGATGATGATGATGACAGTGATAGAGATCTAGCAGCCGGTAGCTTGCGAGGACCAACTGTTTGGTGTGTCGACCCCGTAGGGGTCAGCGAGGACGACATGACGAGTCCCCCAAGAACACGTGTCACCCTGAAGGCAAGCCCTCACCGATCTCACAGCCGCGATGCCATCTTGCCGAGGCAACCCACGGCGTACCGGGACCAATGTAGGTCATCGCTCTCTCTCTCTCTATATATCTCTATCTATCTTTCTCTCTTTATATATGTCTGTCTCTGTCAACTGTTACGTTGTCTCTTCTAACACTGCTCATCGATGCTGGGTGCTGATTGGTCGGCTGGAACTCGCTGCAAGAGCACTGCATCTTTTCTAATCTGCGCGCTTCTTTTCAAAACCAGTAAAAATGCTCGGAATTTGATACAAACTCGAGTAATTTATGGGAGGGAAATTATCATTTAATCGTGGTACGGAGGTAAACCACAAATTTTCGTACAATATGCGCAGATACTGTTGGTATCAAGTTTATTCTAATCTTCAAAATTGTAAACACTAAATTGGTTCGTTGCGGCTAGCTGCTGCCAACGCGTGCCTCCCAGGAATACAGCAGGGACGGGGTTTCGCCACCAAACAGCACGCCGCTATGTTAACTTGTCCGAAGGGTGAACAGGCTGCACGCCGCTTTCCGCTTACAGACGTGAGGGGTAAATGTCGTGGAGAACAGAAACTTTGTTATTGCTTCCTTCTACTACCTCAGCTGCATCAAAACCGCAAGAGTTAGAAATTCAGAACTGGAAATTATTTCTGATGCTGCACCACTGTTGGCAAGCAGATGATAAGTTGGATGGGCGTTGTTTCGATAAAGTGATGCAGCCTGTTTCGCATTAGCTCTGACACGATGATGATGGACTCTTCTCAGAAATCCACTCGGACGCTGCTCTTGCCCTGGCTAGCTGTCATCGCCAATTGAATTATGCATGACGTGCATGATTGACAAGGATTGATTCGCGGGGAAGGGGGTCATTGCTCCAGCTACTCGTTACTGTGGCTGGCAGGAAATTAACATAGTACGTCGTGTCATGATCACGCAAGATGCGATAGACATGATTTTGACGGGTCCGAGGACAAGGTTTTTCAATGGTTTGGTCGCGCTATTTTCTAGCACTTTCTTCTCTGTGTGTTTCGACACTAGATCCGAGATGATGGGAAAAGAAAGAGAGTGGTAAGATTTTGACTCCTTTTCGCTGCACCGTCGCTTTCATTCGCACAGATTCACTGATTCGTTGTTTCTGTACGCGAAGGCTTTGTATAAACTAAACCAGCCAGGCTCCTTTTAGACTAGTTCGGCTAAGTGCACATAGGTAGCGTTGATGATCACTTTCACATCTGAATCGCACTCACACTCGTTATTCACAGAAATGAGAAAGCAATTAAATTTAAGAGCACGATAACGAAAGTACGAAAGCATAATGATTTGGGATTTTTAGAAACCCAAATATACAATATTGCTCACTCATTTTGAAAATGCAACACGTTTAATATAGTTAGAAACAATATTAATGATAATAATATCACCACATGCATTTAACAAATTACACCAGCACTCATTTACCATTTGCATAATCACGTTGTAGCTCTCATCTCTTTTTATACTGTAGTTCTGATATAATCTCACATTTTCTCTTCTGTTTTTCTTCCAATCTTCTACTAAACACACAGAGGACAAAGTATAAACACAGACAAGTATCAGAAGCAACTTTGGTAAGAACATGATAAGTAAGAAATGCTACTAATTGCAACTCTCTGTCGTCTGTCGTCTGTCTTTTGATCTGTTAACCCCAGCTTCTTGTGATCGGTAACCCAACCCAATCCTCGAACACGAACTATAACCGTCGCTTTTTGTTCTAAACTATCGATTGAAGTCCTACCTTCACTTAATACAGCTTGCTCCAAAGCATGAAAACATACCAATGAAAAGCAAATCACACAAACACTCTAAATATGCAAAACAAACAACAAATTAGTTTGAAATTTCTAGCTGATTTTTCTTCTGGGTTGACTTCAAACGATTGGTAATGTCGTCACTGTTTCGTGTTAACTCTAAGTCAGGCTTAAGATGTCTGCATCAGTGTTCAATGTTTGCCATTCAAATCAATCAAAGAAATTATCAACTCCTAAATCAAAGTAGACTCGTTGACTTCACGAAGCGAAACTGCAGCGCACGGACGACATTTTGCCGCCTCGCCCGGGAAATGCCCTACGAATGTTCCTGCTATTTCCAGCACGCAAGGAGCGGAAGTTTTCCGTGCTCGACTTGCCAGAGAAATATACGACTGGATACGTCAGCCCGTCAGAAGAGGAAGATAAATGGAGGTAAGATTTTATTGTTTAACACTTTGCCCGCCTATATTCGTCCGAGTGTGTGGATTCGTGTTGTGTTGTGTTGTGTTGTGTTGTGTTGTGTCGTGTTGTTTAGCCACGTCGCGTCCGAAGTGCATTTATCACGTTCAACACAATTACGCGAGCAAACGCACAGCATGAAATGTCTTGTCAACGGCTCCTAGTTATTTACTGGCTTCAGCCCGGATCCACGCCACGGGACAGGCTGTGGTTAGATCTTCATTTCCACGCTGAGCAAGCAGCTGGCTTGTTTTTGCTCGGGAACTCGACCCTTTCTCTTTCTAGCCGCTCTTTCTAGATCAACTCATCGAGCTGGAAGGTGCAGCTAGCTGGAAATACTTAACAGAAATTCACACACGATTTTCTAAATTGAAATGACAAATTAATTGAAATTAAATTGCTTGACACGGTTATAACTGTCACTAAAACAACTGAATAAATTGGATTTCGCTTGGCCCGTCAGAGTAAAAACAAGATATCCCACGCGATACAATCTCAAAATGTTGCACGCAGCAGCTGCTCTGACCGATATTTACAAAGTGTGGCTTGGAATAACGCTCTCGGAGAGACTCTAGTGTTTGTGACTTAAGCAGTGGCGGCGCCACGGGGGTGCATGGGGGGGCAAGAGCACCCCAAAAATTGGCTTGCCCCCCTGCTTGCCCCCCCCCACCCGCTGAAAAGTCCCAAATTCCAGATCTCTTGTGAACAAAGTAGACGTCCGATCGACTCGAGACTTCACGTTGCGAGTTAGAATTTCTTTCAACTCAATTGAATGTTTTTCAGAAATATAGTGATTATTGTAGGGGCAACTAACTGCTTTTACGTGGAACGCTGCACCAGCAAAATTTTCCGTGTGACGAAGCTATAAGCTTTTACAGATTAGACCTTCTGAAAATAATCTTCCAATTGAACTGCCTAATTTACAGCATGAGAAATAAAAACACTCTTCAGGTAATTCAATCTGTGTGGGCCCGTGGGGGGGGGGGGGGTTGTTTTTTGCCCCCTTCACCTATTCGCTTGCCCCTGCTTTGCCCCCATACTGATTTATTTCTGGCGCCGCCACTGGATTTAAGAGTGAATGTCATCCTGCGATGGCCGATTAGACACATGAAAATTCCAGCAAGCTGCAAGCTTGTTTCGCTTGGCCACGAGATGTTGAGTTGGGGAGTGTTGAAAGTTGAAAACAATGACTCAACCAACACTTGTGCACGTGCATCGTGCATCGTGCATCATGCATCGTGCATCGTGCATCGGGCATCGTGCATCGTGCATCGTGCATCGTGCTTCGTGCATCGTGCATCGTGCATCGGGCATCGTGCATCGTGCATCGTGCATCGGGCATCGTGCATCGTGCATCGTGCATCGTGCATCGTGCATCGTGCATCGTGCATCGGGCATCGTGCATCGTGCATCGGGCATCGTGCATCGTGCATCGTGCTTCGTGCATCGTGCATCGTGTATCGTGCATCGTGCATCGTGCATCGTGCATCGTGCATCGTGCATCGTACATCGTGCACGGTGCATCATGCATCGTGCAACGTGCAACGTGCATCGTGCATCGTACATCGTGCATCATCCATCGTGCATCGTGCATCGTGCATCGTGCATCGTGCATCGAGCATCGAGCATCGTGCATCGTGCATCGTGCATCGTGCATCGTGCAACGTGCATCGTGCATCGTAAATCGTGCATCGTGCATCGTGCATCGTGCATCGTGCATCGTGCATCGTGCATCGTGCATCGTGCATCGTGCAACGTGCATCGTGCATCGTGCATCGTGCATCGTACATCGTGCATCGTGCATCATGCATCGTGCAACGTGCAACGTGCATCGTGCATCGTACATCGTGCATCATCCATCGTGCATCGTGCATCGTGCATCGTGCATCGTGCATCGAGCATCGTGCATCGTGCATCGTGCATCGTGCATCGTGCATCGTGCAACATGCATCGTGCATCGTGCATCGTGCATCGTGCATCGTGCATCGTGCATCGTGCATCGTGCCTAGCATCTTGTTGTTGCCTAGAAACGCTGCGTGCGGCGAGCAACAGGGCGTGACGCAGGGAGGGCTGCAACTGGGTCCGGGGCAAGTCCATCCCCATGGTTACCGGCTGTTCACCAGCAAGCAAGGCTCTGTCAAGCTCGGACTCATCATGACCAAGGGACAGCTCGAGGTCGAGGTCATGTGCGCGCGCAACATCGCCTGCGAGGCGCGGGAGAGTCTGCCAGGTGAGTACTGCTCCAAGGTCACTGCTCTAATGTCACTGCTCCAAGGTCACTGCTCTAATGTCACTGCTCCAAAGTCACTGCTCCAAGGTCACTGCTCCAAGGTCACTGCACCAAGGTCACTGCTCCAAGGTCACTGCTCCAAGACCACTAATCCTACGTGTCGCTACCTGTTGCAGACACCTACGTGTCGCTACCTTCGTGTCGCTACCTACGTGTCGCTACCTGTTACAGACACCTACGTGTCGCTACCTGTTGCAGACACCTACGTGTCGCTACCTTCGTGTCGCTACCTTCGTGTCGCTACCTGTTGCAGACACCTTAGTGTCGCTACCTACGTGTCGCTACCTGTTGCAGACACCTACGTGTTGCTACCTGTTACAGACACCTACGTGTTGCTACCTGTTACAGACACCTACGTGTCGCTACCTTCGTGTCGCTACCTTCGTGTCGCTACCTGTTGCAGACACCTACGTGTTGCTACCTTCGTGTCGCTACCTTCGTGTCGCTACCTGTTGCAGACACCTACGTGTCGCTACCTACGTGTCGCTACCTACGTGTCGCTACCTTCGTGTCGCTACCTGTTGCAGACACCTACGTGTCGCTACCTTAGTGTCGCTACCTACGTGTCGCTACCTGTTGCAGACACCTACGTGTTGCTACCTGTTGCAGACACCTACGTGTTGCTACCTGTTGCACACACCTACGTGTCGCTACCTTCGTGTCGCTACCTGTTGCAGACACCTACGTGTCACTACCTACGTGTCGCTACCTACATGTTGCTACCTGTTACAGACACCTACGTGTTGCTACCTGTTGCAGACACCTACGTGTCGCTACCTGTTGCAGACACCTACGTGTCGCTACCTACGTGACGCTACTTCGTGTTGCTACCTGTAACAGACACCTACGTGTCGCTAACTACGTGTCGCTACCTACGTGTCGCTACTTCGTGTCGCTACCTGTTGCAGACACCTACGTGTCGCTACCTGTTGCAGACACCTACTTGTCGCTACCTTCGTGTCGCTACCTTCGTGTCGCTACCTGTTGCAGACACCTACGTGTCGCTACCTACGTGTCGCTACCTACGTGTTGCTACCTGTTACAGACACCTACGTGTTGCTACCTGTTGCAGACACCTACGTGTCGCTACCTTCGTGTCGCTACCTTCGTGTCGCTACCTGTTGCAGACACCTACGTGTCGCTACCTTCGTGTCGCTACCTGTTGCAGACACCTACGTATCGCTACCTGTTGCAGACACCTACGTGTCGCTACCTTCGTGTCGCTACCTGTTACAGACACCTACGTGTTGCTACCTGTTACAGACACCTACGTGTCGTTACCTTCGTGTCGCTACCTTCGTGTCGCTACCTGTTGCAGACACCTTCGTGTCGCTACCTTCGTGTCGCTACCTGTTGCAGACACCTACGTGTCGCTACCTGTTGCAGACACCTACGTGTTGCTACCTTCGTGTCGCTACCTTCGTGTCGCTACCTGTTGCAGACACCTTCGTGTCGCTACCTGTTACAGACACCTACGTGTCGCTACCTTCGTGTCGCTACCTTCGTGTCGCTACCTGTTGCAGACACCTACGTGTTGCTACCTGTTGCAGACACCTACGTGTTGCTACCTTCGTGTCGCTACCTTCGTGTCGCTACCTGTTGCAGACACCTACGTGTTGCTACCTGTTGCAGACACCTACGTGTTGCTACCTACGTGTCGCTACCTTCGTGTCGCTACCTGTTGCAGACACCTACGTGTAGCTACCTACGTGTCGCTACCTTCGTGTCGCTACCTGTTGCAGACACCTACGTGTCGCTACCTTCGTGTCGCTACCTTCGTGTCGCTACCTGTTGCAGACACCTACGTGTCGCTACCTACGTGTCGCTACCTGTTGCAGACACCTACGTGTCGCTACCTGTTGCAGACACCTACGTTTCGCTACCTTCGTGTCGCTTCCTTCGTGTCGCTACCTGTTGCAGACACCTACGTGTTGCTACCTGTTACAGACACCTACGTGTCGCTACCTTCGTGTCGCTACCATCGTGTCGCTACCTGTTGCAGACACCTACGTGTTGCTACCTGTTGCAGACACCTACGTGTTGCTACCTACGTGTCGCTACCTTCGTGTCGCTACCTGTTGCAGACACCTACGTGTTGCTACCTGTTACAGACACCTACGTGTTGCTACCTGTTGCAGACACCTACGTGTCGCTACCTTCGTGTCGCTACCTTCGTGTCGCTACCTGTTGCAGACACCTACGTGTCGCTACCTTCGTGTCGCTACCTTCGTGTCGCTACCTGTTGCAGACACCTACGTGTCGCTACCTGTTGCAGACACCTACGTTTCGCTACCTTCGTGTCGCTTCCTTCGTGTCGCTACCTGTTGCAGACACCTACGTGTTGCTACCTGTTACAGACACCTACGTGTCGCTACCTTCGTGTCGCTACCATCGTGTCGCTACCTGTTGCAGACACCTACGTGTTGCTACCTGTTGCAGACACCTACGTGTTGCTACCTACGTGTCGCTACCTTCGTGTCGCTACCTGTTGCAGACACCTACGTGTTGCTACCTGTTACAGACACCTACGTGTTGCTACCTGTTGCAGACACCTACGTGTCGCTACCTTCGTGTCGCTACCTACGTGTCGCTACCTGTTACAGACACCTACGTGTTGCTACCTGTTGCAGACACCTACGTGTCGCTACTTCGTGTCGCTACCTGTTACAGACACCTACGTGTTGCTACCTGTTGCAGACACCTACTTGTCGCTTCCTTTGTGTCGCTACCTTCGTGTCGCTACCTGTTGCAGACACCTACGTGTCGCTACCTACGTGTCGCTACCTACGTGTCGCTTCTTCGGGTTGCTACCTGTTACAGACATCTACGTGTTGCTACCTGTTGCAGAAACCTACGTGTCGCTACCTACGTGTCGCTACCTTCGTGTCGCTACCTTCGTGTCGCTACCTGTTGCAGACACCTACGTGTTGCTACCTACTTGTCGCTACCTTCGTGTCGCTACCTTCGTGTCGCTAACTGTTGCAGACACCTACGTGTCGCTACCTACGTGTCGCTACCTGTTACAGACACCTACGTGTTGCTACCAGTTGCAGACACCTACGTGTCGCTACCTTCGTTTCACTACCTTCGTGTCGCTACCTGTTGCAGACACCTACGTGTCGCTACCTACGTGTCGCTACCTTCGTGTCGCTACCTGTTGCAGACACCTACGTGTCGCTACCTACGTGTCGCTTCCTACGTGTTGCTTCCTGTTGCAGACACCTACGTGTCGCTACCTACGTGTCGCTACCTACGTGTTGCTACCTGTTAAAGACACCTACGTGTTGTTACCTGTTGCAGACACTTACGTGTCGCTACCTTCGTTTCGCTACCTGTTGCAGACACCTACGTGTCGCTACCTGTTGCAGACACCTACGTGTCGCTACCTTCGTGTCGCTACTTCGTGTCGCTACCTTCGTGTCGCTACCTGTTGCAGACACCTACGTGTCGCTACCTGTTGCAGACACCTACGTGTCGCTACCTTCGTGTCGCTACCTTCGTGTTGCTACCTGTTGCAGACACCTACGTGTCGCTACCTGTTGCAGACACCTACGTGTCACTACCTTCGTGTCGCTACCTTCGTGTCGCTACCTGTTGCAGACACCTACTTGTCGCTACCTTCGTGTCGCTACCTGTTACAGACACCTACGTGTTGCTACCTGTTGCAGATACCTACGTGTCGCTACCTTCGTGTCGCTACCTTCGTGTCGCTACCTGTTGCAGACACCTACGTGTCGCTACCTACGTGTCGCTACCTTCGTGTTGCTACCTGTTACAGACACCTACGTGTTGCTACCTGTTGCAGACACCTATATGTCGCTACCTACGTGTCGCTACCTTCGTGTCGCTACCTGTTACAGACAACTACGTGTTGCTACCTGTTGCAGACACCTACGTGTCGCTACCTTCGTGTCGCTACCTTCGTGTCGCTACCTGTCACAGACACCTACTTGTGTTTACCTACGTGTCGCTACCTACGTGTTGCTACCTGTTACAGACACCTACGTGTCGCTACCTGTTGCAGACACCTACGTGTCGCTACCTTCGTGTCGCTACCTACGTGTTGCTGCCTGTTACAGACACCTACGTGTTGTTACCTTCGTGTCGCTACCTTCGTGTCGCTACCTGTTGCAGACACCTACGTGTTGCTACCTGTTACAGACACCTACGTGTTGCTTCCTGTTACAGACACCTACGTGTTGCTACCTGTTACAGACACCTACGTGTTGCTTCCTGTTACAGACACCTACGTGTCGCTACCTTCGTGTCGCTACCTTCGTGTCAATACCTGTTGCAGACACCTACGTGTTGCTACCTGTTACAGACACCTACGTGTTGCTTCCTGTTACAGACACCTACGTGTCGCTACCTTCGTGTCGCTACCTTCGTGTCGCTACCTGTTGCAGACACCTACGTGTCGCTACCTACGTGTCGCTACCTTCGTGTCGCTACCTGTTGCAGACACCTACGTGTTGCTACCTGTTGCAGACACCTACGTGTTGCTACCTGTTGCAGACACCTACGTGTTGCTACCTACGTGTCGCTACCTTCGTGTCGCTACCTTCGTGTCGCTACCTGTTGCAGACACCTACGTGTTGCTACCTGTTGCAGACACCTACGTGTTGCTTCCTACGTGTCGCTACCTGTTGCAGACACCTACGTGTCGCTACCTTCGTGTCGCTACCTGTTGCAGACACCTACGTGTTGCTACCTGTTACAGACACCTACGTGTTGCTACCTGTTGCAGACACCTACGTGTCGCTACCTTCGTGTCGCTACCTTCGTGTCGCTACCTGTTGCAGACACCTACGTGTTGCTACCTTCGTGTCGCTACCTGTTGCAGACACCTACGTGTCGCTACCTTCGTGTCGCTACCTGTTGCAGACACCTACGTGTCGCTACCTTCGTGTCGCTACCTGTTACAGACACCTACGTGTTGCTACCTGTTACAGACACCTACGTGTCGTTACCTTCGTGTCGCTACCTTCGTGTCGCTACCTGTTGCAGACACCTTCGTGTCGCTACCTTCGTGTCGCTACCTGTTGCAGACACCTACGTGTCGCTACCTGTTGCAGACACCTACGTGTTGCTACCTTCGTGTCGCTACCTTCGTGTCGCTACCTGTTGCAGACACCTACGTGTCGCTACCTTCATGTCGCTACCTGTTGCAGACACCTACGTGTCGCTACCTTCGTGTCGCTACCTGTTGCAGACACCTACGTGTCGCTACCTGTTGCAGACACCTTCGTGTCGCTACCTTCGTGTCGCTACCTGTTGCAGACACCTACGTGTCGCTACCTTCGTGTCGCTACCTGTTGCAGACACCTACGTGTCGCTACCTTCGTGTCGCTACCTGTTGCAGACACCTACGTGTCGCTACCTGTTGCAGACACCTACGTGTCGCTACCTACGTGTCGCTACCTTCGTGTCGCTACCTGTTGCAGACACCTACGTGTCGCTACCTGTTGCAGACACCTACGTGTCGCTACCTTCGTGTCGCTACCTTCGTGTCGCTACCTGTTGCAGACACTTACGTGTTGCTACCTGTTGCAGACACCTACGTGTTGCTACCTACGTGTCGCTACCTTCGTGTCGCTACCTGTTGCAGACACCTACGTGTAGCTACCTGTTACAGACACCTTCGTGTTGCTACCTGTTGCAGACACCTACGTGTCGCTACCTACGTGTCGTTACTTCGTGTCGCTACCTGTTACAGACACCTACGTGTTGCTACCTGTTGCAGACACCTACGTGTCGCTACTTCGTGTCGCTACCTGTTACAGACACCTACGTGTTGCTACCTGTTGCAGACACCTACGTGTTGCTACCTACTTGTCGCTACCTTCGTGTCGCTACCTTCGTGTCGCTACCTGTTGCAGACACCTACGTGTCGCTACCTACGTGTCGCTACCTACGTGTTGCTACCTGTTGCAGACACCTACGTGTCGCTACCTTCGTGTCGCTACCTACGTGTTGCTACCTGTTGCAGACACCTACGTGTCGCTACCTACGTGTTGCTACCTGTTACAGACACCTACGTGTCGCTACCTACGTGTCGCTACCTACGTGTTGCTACCTGTTGCAGACACCTACGTGTCGCTACCTACGTGTTGCTACCTGTTACAGACACCTACGTGTTGCTACCTGTTGCAGACACCTTCGTGTCGCTACCTGTTGCAGACACCTACGTGTCGCTACCTTCGTGTCGCTACCTGTTGCAGACACCTACGTGTCGCTACCTTCGTGTCGCTACCTGTTACAGACACCTACGTGTTGCTACCTGTTACAGACACCTACGTGTCGTTACCTTCGTGTCGCTACCTTCGTGTCGCTACCTGTTGCAGACACCTTCGTGTCGCTACCTTCGTGTCGCTTCCTGTTGCAGACACCTACGTGTCGCTACCTTCGTGTCGCTACCTGTTGCAGACACCTACGTGTCGCTACCTACGTGTCGCTACCTTCGTGTCGCTACCTGTTGCAGACACCTACGTGTCGCTACCTTCGTGTCACTACCTGTTGCAGACACCTACGTGTTGCTACCTACGTGTCGCTACCTTCGTGTCGCTACCTGTTGCAGACACCTACGTGTCGCTACCTACGTGTCGCTACCTTCGTGTCGCTACCTGTTGCAGACACTTACGTGTCGCTACCTTCGTGTCGCTACCTTCGTGTCGCTACCTGTTGCAGACACCTACGTGTCGCTACCTACGTGTCGCTACCTTCGTGTCGCTACCTGTTGCAGACACCTACGTGTCGCTACCTGTTGCAGACACCTACGTGTCGCTACCTTCGTGTCGCTACCTGTTGCAGACACCTACGTGTCGCTACCTTCGTGTCGCTACCTTCGTGTCGCTACTTCGTGTCGCTACCTTCGTGTCGCTACCTGTTGCAGACACCTACGTGTTGCTACCTGTTGCAGACACCTACGTGTCGCTACCTTCGTGTCGCTACCTACGTGTCGCTACCTGTTGCATACACCTACGTGTTGCTACCTGTTGCAGACACCTACGTGTCGCTACCTTCGTGTCGCTACCTGTTGCAGACACCTACGTGAAGACGTACCTACGCGACGGAGAGCGCTGGCTACAGAAGCGCAAGACGCGCGTTGTGCGACACAGCGGCGAGCCTGTGTACCAACAGACTCTGCGCTACGCGGCGTGCGACGTGCTGGGCCGGTCGCTGCTCGTCATGCTGTGGGAGCGACAGAAGGGCTTCGAACACAACCAGGGTCTCGGCGGCGCCGAGGTGGCGCTCGATGCGCTTCAGCTCACGCAGCTGTCTTCCGGCTGGTACCCGCTCTTCCCGCTGCACAGTCTCGGCGCCGACCACGCTGCCTCGCCATGACCCGCTTCCGCCGGAAGCGTGGTGTGGCGGGGTGGCGTGCACCCCTACGTTCAGCCTCCCAGACTCACCTCTCTGTCGGGTCGGAGCGTGGTGCAGCGTGATTCCTTGCCGGGGACTGCTCAAGACTGTTGCTCGAAATATCTACCGGTAGAAATTAATGTCGCAAGCCATGTATTTTGGGTGGCGGTAAACTTTCATCTGGTCACGAGCGATGGTTGGTCTGGAATATAACAGCTTCCGCGCACAATCGAGGAACAGGGTCCGGCAGACTTCCCTGGGCAGGGAACGAAGGTAACCAATGAAGGCTGGGCTTGAAGGTACCTACTTGAAGGTGCTTGAAGGTAACCGTGCTCTGTACACTGCTCTCCCCGGACAAGCGAATGCCTGCGTGGCCTCCGAGCTTAGCTACAAAGTACCTACCGTCGTATATTTACTCAGAGCCAACGCCACACAGAACTACTAAACTTGAAACTAAACCACATTAAATTGAAAACAATTTTGCTCTAGGTAAGTCAGGATAAAATGTTTTCATAAGATAGCCGGTTGGTCCTGTCTTGTGTGAAGCTGTTGCCAGGCTGTCAGACTGCTTTGTGGATTATTGAAGCAACACCAATCATAGGAGATGGACGGAGGCTGGCTACAGGCTGCTTCCTGAAGTCTGTCGCGTTGGGTTCGTTTAGCTCCGATCAAGCCTAAGTCTTCGTCTAGTGGGCTCTAGTTAGGTCCACTGACCGACTAAGTGTGGCCTAGTTTGCTATTCATTCGGATCCCATTGAAATTTAAATCAAAGCTATTTCATTGGCACTAACTTTAAAATAAATATTTTTCACATGATTTTTTTTGTAGTGTTAATTTTTTAACAAAATAAAGTTGCCAAAAGAAACATCGACTGCTTGGTTGACTTCTGATCTTGGTCTATGCTCTGGATGTGGAATACAGCATCGTGGTATTTGTAATCGACAATCGCTCTGTCGCATGGTAAGCGTCAAATTGATTCTAAATAGTAAATAAAATCTAATGAGATTGTAAAAACACTTTTTCATTCAAATCACATATTAACGCTTAAGTAATGATTATGATGTAGCACGATTGATCGTAGTCCGTGGTTCTAATTAAACTGTGTATCTAATTGATTATTGCTGCAATCACCTTCAATGTCTCTTATACGCCTTGCTGTCGCTGTACTTTACACTCTGAGGCTGGAAACGGAGGTGTTGAGACGTGGACAAGAAAATGTGTTGTCTGCTTTGTTCGAGTTTCTAGATGTTAAGTTAGATATTGCCAACCTGGCCTGTTATCACAAATACATCAGGGAAAGAGTAGCTGCTAGCTAGCTGTAGTGTGTTGCTAGAGTTTCTAGTGTGAAGGTAACTTCATTCCTGCGTTGTGCATATTTCATCACTTGATTGTAATTCAATTCTGCGTAAGTAGGTAGCGATTGAGAGAGTTAGCATGGAGTAATGTAGGTATTATACATGATCAATGATTATATTAATGTTAAGTTCATTTTACGAATATCACTGTGATAGGTCACTGAAGCAACATCAACAATTACTTAATATGACGTTCAAACAAATTTTGTCAAGCCCATCAAGAATTTGAGAAATAATCAAAATATTTCGTATATCGTAATATTAAGTAGGTATATCAAAATATTAAAATAGATTATAATCTGTTTATTCAGGTACTTAGCTGATAGATATAGCCTAGGATAATCAATTAGGAATAGCATTAACACTAAACAGATAATTGCAAAACTTGTATATAAAATACCTGAGCGTAAAAATAATCATAGTAATTTTAATTTTTGTGACGTACAATCGCTAATAGCAAATAGTAAAAATATAGTCCAGAATACTAAAATCTTGAAGCTGAAATGTAGCATGTATGATTTCATCTCTTACTCCGATGAAAGATTCGGTCACTCAATATCTAGGCAACAAATCAGCTGGCCTTCCCAGAAACTTTCTTCCAGCATATTACAGATTTTGTAAAGTGCTTTGGTGCATTTTTTTAAGCAATATGGCACAAGGATTGATTCAAATCAAGGCACGTTTCCTATGTCAAATTCAAGCAAATCGCCAACCAGGGAAACGGAATAAACGCATAATGCTACACACTGATTTCTCTACGACAATATATTGTAGTTTGAAAAGCAAGGTTTTGTGCTCAAACCCTGCTCCTGTCATGTGGCTATACGATTAGGTTGAAGAAGAGTTGAAATGGAAATTACCGATGCGTATAACAGCGGAATATTTGGCATTGGAATAGCTTCTGGCAAACCTGAATGGCAAAATGGCAAAATGGCAAACAAAGTGAACCTAACCGATTACTGGATGTTTTTTCAGTAAGTGAAACACGGCACACGGCGTTTCTTTCAAATAAAATATAAGGTTATTTAAATATGAGAAGAGATGAAATTTTTGGGGTAAAAAAGCAAAGGTGATGCAAGAATTTGTATGTAGCCACTGTTGGGCTGCGGTAAAATGGCGTGCTAAAATCCTTGGACAAGATGTGCTGATGTTTGCACATCGTACATTATTTATACTACATGCTATTCTTCTCCACTAAACATTGTGAACTACAGCGTGCATCCACTTCCGAGATACATCTGCTACAACTATATTCTAACAACAAAATATCGCTTTCAAATCGACAATCTCTAATAAACTAAAATACGCTTGCTTTTTAATATATTTCATTAGGTCTCTTCTAGCGAGCGGAAGGGAAATAGATTAGAATTAGCGTATATTATTATAATAGCATGTTAGGCAAATAAGACAAATTGTAAAATATTATGCAAATTGAGGATTGTGTTTGTTTCACAAATGATTTATCATAAAATGCTCATCTGACAATATTATCGCGTAGCCAGCTGTACATTGCAGCGTGTCAGATTTTACCCATCTGTCGACATTGATCTAGATGTTATTATATTGTCTCCAATTTTTTCGACTTTATTTCGTATGTTCGTGTGAAAACAATTTATTTCAAATATGAATTCAAATTAATAAGTTTCTCCCCGAGAAATCAGCTTTCAAATCAGAGCGTCACAACCCATAATTTTAAAGTATAAGGGAAAGCAAAAAACGCTTAGAATTGAAGAGTCTACGTGTGTAGGTATTTGTCGTAGTCCGTAGTGCGTAGTCCGTAGTCCGTGTCTACGTCTCTAGAGCCAACCTTCAAGCGATAAGCGGCAAGTTCGTCGACGGACGGTAAAAATTCAGTCGATTTCTGTCAACCTACTGTAATTATGTGCTATGCATTTCAATAATTAGTTGAGATCCTTTTGGATACGTTCTCTCAAACGTCTTAACGCAGCATTACGCAAGGCATTTTTAATGAAGTTGCAACGCGAACACAGGTCACAGGTACGTTGTACGTACCGTTGTACGTACCGGTACCTTGTTCGGAGAGAGGCTTCTCTACGTGTCTCAAATACGGCCTATTCTTCTGTGGTAATTATTGTGCATTGACACAATCTGTGATTTTCTCGAATACACTTCTTGTCCAGGCTTGTCAACTGTTTGTGATGTATACCTAAACCTAGGCTCTTGTCTACTTAAAATAAATATTGTACGGTGTTTCCAAGGCATGAGAAAGGCTAATCGATAAGGGAAAAATACAAATTAAGTGTGAAAGATTTCGGATCAGGAGTTTATAAATTCTAGAGAAATGATTTTTAACTGTATATTTTGACGTTGATTTGTACCCTGGATAAGATGAAAGAAATAGCCCAAAATAAAAATGATAAAACGCAATATTTATTCAATTAGTTTTAGTACTTAGGTAGGTGTAAGGTAAAAGAAGCATTTTCCTAAAGTTTTCAGTAGGTATTTGCAAACGTTACAATGGGTGACGTCGTAGACCCTGCCTGGTTTTCTGTGCTTCATAATAGTGCAGTGTTCCATTAAAGGGTGTCTGGAATCGACTCATGCTGACACCCTTATTCAACGCTCGTTTTCTGACACTCTGTAGGGTGTGCTCGAATGTCCTTCGTTGGTTTTGTGTGATCCGTTGGGTGTGCACAAGATCAAAACGCAAGAAATAATTATGTAGCATTCACAATCGAATGAAGATTGGAGGAAAGGGAGCGTAGATAATTACTTAGAATTTTAACCAGTTACTATAATTTTAAAAAATCGCAAATATTTTAATCTCGTCAGCTTCGTTTTCCACTCCCAAGCCAAGTGACAGCCTCCGGACCCACATTTCCGAGATAAGAAGAAGTGTATGTCCCCAAGTCCAGCCACGGCCGCCTCCTTTCAACGCAATAGACTTGAGATTATGGTGCTACCCTGGTTATCCGTATTAAATTAAAAAACATCTTGGAGTTAAGAAACGTGCTAGGTAAAATATTGAATGGGTGACCGCGACTGCACGAAGTGTGCGAAGACATTATTCCTGGCGAGGGCTGCGACAAAAGTGGTAAACTTTAGGCGGACATCATTCAGTAGGTCTGACGACCATTGATCCTGAAAGTTTAATCAATTTACCCCCCTCAGGTTATTGATGAGCGTAATCCAGCGAAGCGAGTGAAGCGAATCTTCAATTACACTTACTGCTGAAAACTTTGTGTGTGTGTGTGTTTTTTTGTTTGTACGCTTTCAACAGGCCAAAAGACATCGCGGATTTTGATGAAATTTTCAAAATATCTTTTATTTCTCTCAAATTAGACCCTGTACTATTTTCAGCTCATTTTATTAGAAACTTTTCTTTTAAAATAAGTTTTACGAAAATTATCAGTTTTTTTAAATCACGTTTCTCACTCTTGAAGCCAAGCATATGAATATAATTCTGCCAAACTTTCTAGATGTTGACCCTCACGATTTCATGTTTGCGTGAAAATTTTATTGACTTTTTGTTTGGCACTTTTCGTGAAAGTGACGTTTTATGACGCTTTTTAAGCGTTTCTTCAGCTTTTTTGGAACTGATCAACTTCATCTTCAGCTGAAGCAACTTCATCTTCAGCTGATGCTGACAAAATTGACTGTGTAGATTAAAAATCGTAAAAAGAGTATACTGTGCTTTATTCAGACAAATCAAGAAAACAGTGCGCCTTTAAAACGATTTATTCGTTTTAAAGAATTTCTCGGTGACTATATCGTGATATTTTCAGGTCACTTACGACATCAAGAAAGCTGCTAAATTAACGCCGAGTATTTTAAACTGATCTTATGTCTTATGTCTTATGTGGAGGTTAAATTTAGCTTAACTGGAGGTTGTAAAACCGGCCCTTAGTTGTAAAGAAAATATCTTGGTGGCACCAAATCCTCCCTTATCTGCAGGCAGGCAATTACAGAAAACCCTTAAAACAACCATTTGGATTCTTAGGCATGAGACATTCCTATCTCTAGCTTTTGCCTTGGTTCCTCCGTGCATTCCTTGCCATTCCGTGCTAGTGCGCTAGCTAGGTTCACGGTGACGTTTCGTTCCAGTGTCAAAATGTTGATAGAATTGCGACCAGATAGAGATTTGTTGGACTCTGACTTTAATGGATACAAACTTTCATTGGAACCAGTCCCTATTTTCCAGCACACCTTACAATCTCGTAAGTAATAATATTCAATGCTACTGACATTGCTATTAACACTTACTTATCTACTTCTAACCTGCAACGTGCTCGGCACCCCACGCTATAAACATTTTTTTTTCTGTGATCAGATCCTGATCATCTCCTTCCGAGTGATGATCAGTATTCGTTTCTTCACGCCAAAGTTTTTGGCCTGCATAACCATTTGTATGGCGATCCGTGGTCCATGGACGACATCTACTATGTCGACAACAAATGGCGAATGCAGAAAAGTGTCTCCAGTCCAAATGTAAATACAAACACTAAAAAAAAAATCCTAGTCCATTTCCAAGTCGATTATTGACCAAACTCAGCTGAAATTTTGATTATTTTACAGTCAGGCCGTCCAGAAGGGATGATCGACGTTTGGGAGCTCCCAAGCCATCATGAAAGAAAGCCAGGCCATTTCAACATCTCAATGAGTTTTACGTCAGCCACACTAGCAGTGGTTTCGGATGGGGCCGGGACATTGCATTTAGTCGACACGGGCATTAGGACTGAAACTAACTCGTGGAAAACACTTTACAGCGATGAGGTTTGCGGCAAAGAAAAGGGATACATAGTCGTGGACTCTCGCCTCCACACCACCAATCAAAAACGTTTCGTTCACTGCCTCCTTCAACACATAGATGAGTCGACATTGACCAGCCCCGCTGGAGAAGTCCCGCTTTTCAAAACCATCCTCGAGTGGGTGACGCTGTCTGAAGGCGAAAACAAGTGGTCCATTTCGAGCGTGAGAAAACTTTCCAGCGACGGCGGCTTCGAGTATGCAGCTTTTGAAGAGGGCTGCGAAAGCATCTACGTGGCCAGCACGAAACCGTTCAAGTTCATCATCGACTCTGAGCACGCGGTGGAGATGAAGTGCCCGATGGAGCCCAACGAAGAGAAGACCTGCTTCTCGTGGCAGCAGACGGGTACCGAAGTCACGGCCTGGATCCCGACACCGGGCCAAGACCTCGACATGGCCACGCTCTCGGTGGAGATCCAGGAGGCGTGGCTGCGCGTTGCCCTCGGCGACCACGTCTTGCTGGAAGGACACACCTGGCAGACCGTCGATGCAGCCTCTTCCTCGTGGAGCGTCGACAGGACCAAGTAACTACAACAATCAACTTCTTTCATTCAGCTAACTGTAGGTACTCTCATGGGACCATTTAGCTGCTTTTGTTTCCAAATGAGGAATTGTCGTTGTAAATGTAACATTCTTAAAGGCATTAAGCAACGTAGAATATAGATCCTTCAGAAAGCGTGTGATTGGCTGGCAAGCAGCGTGTAACTGCCTGTGATTGGCCAACAGCGTGGAGCTGCGACTGAAGAAGGCGGGGCCGGCCGTGCAGTGGGCGGAGCTAGTGGTGGGCGTGGCCGGCGAGGAGGTGGGGGAGGCGCCGGTGCTGATGCACCTGACGACGGCCGACGAGGTGACGGCCGAGGAGGCGGGGGCGTTCAACGCCGGCAACGCGTTCAACGGCGAGCAGCTGGAGGAGTGCGACGCGCTGCCCGACCTGTCCATGCTGGCTCGTCTCGACACGCAATCTCACGCTGCCACCCACCAGGTCAGACCCTTCACCCTTCACTTCACCCTTCACTTCACCCTTCACTTCACCCTTCACTTGTAACATTGTTACATTGTAAGGTTTTAACATCTAGAAAGACACATAAAATTATATGAAAAGTTTGGCATCTGGACTCTGGAGTGAAAAACCTAATTTGAAGAAACTTAAAATTTTCATAAATAGGTACTGAATTTAAAAAAAGTTGGTCAGGGTGGTGTCTACGTTGTGATATTTCAAAGATATCCTAAAACCTTCAGGTGAAATTTCTCGAAAGCGGGCTAAGCTGTGTTTGTTTGGTTGTGAAAAGATGGCTGAGTATTTTTCACTTAAGAAATACTTCTCACGATACAACGTGTCGTGAAATTCAACACTTTATTCTCCCGAGGTACCAGAATATGGTACCAGAATATGGTACCAGAATATGGTTGAATCGCTGAAAACACTAAAAATCCTGAAAAAACAGTTGGAAAAGTGAGCAGGCAGGCAGACACGAACAGGTGAAGGCTACCAAAATAGGGATTTAATATGCTGGTTAAATTGTTTGGTGCAGGTGAACCTGGGCGGACACCAGCTGCTGTTTTCCGCGCGTCTTTCCCCGAGCGGCAGCCCCGCGCTGTGCGTTCGGCACGACGTGGACGCCTGCGTGTGGCAGATGTCCCCGCCGCCCCCCGCCCCCGCCCTCGACGCCCCCGCCCCCGACTGGCCCAGGGCACACGTCGGAACGTTCCTCGCGTTCGGCTACGTGCTCGCCTCCAAGACCCAGCGCAAGTTCACTGTCTGCGCGCCCGGTGAGTCGCACTTGCCGTGAAGCCGCCGTTGTTTGGTTTTTCTCTGAAGTACATCACACCATCCTACCAACCACGGCTCTGAACCACTCTGCCTCTCCAGACGTGTGATTGTTTCCCGTGTTTTGCAGACCTGTCGTTTGTTGCGGTATGCGAGGCAAGCCGGCACCTGTACCTGTACCGGCAGCCGGCCGCAACGGGAGGAGAGCTGCGCAATCGAACGACGGGCCAGCGCGTTCACTCGGTGGCCAAGCAACAGCTCGTCACGCTGGAGCTGGCTTCACAAGTGCTGGGGGTCCACGCGTCCGCACGCTACGTCTACGTCCTCGCCCACGACACGCTCTTCTCCCTGCAAGTCAACTGCTAGCTGCTCGGCACAAATGGGCTGCCGACGCGACGGGCTGCCGACGCGACGGGCTGCCGACGCGACGGATTGCAGCGTTGTGTTGCTTTGCGTGGCACAGAGTCGACGTCTGCACGACGAACGGGCTGCCGACGCGACGGGCTGCCGACGCAACGGGATGCCGACGCCGCTGCAGCTTTTAATACAAACAAGGACCTAATACCTGGGACTAAAACTGAACCCTTTTGGGTTTCATTTTGGGACCAGGACCTGTTTCTTTTTTAAAAAAATTGATTGAACCTGAACCAAAATTGTAATTTTATTTGGGACCGGGGACCAAACCCAAAACCGCTTTGTATTTTCATTAGCGACCAAGACCGAAAAAGAACCTGTTTTGGTGTGTTTTGGGACTATATGGACTAATGTGGTGGATGCTTTCTGCAAGGTGACAGGACAACAGGAGGGAAATCGTCGCTCATCCTGGCCGCTCTGCGATGCAAACGCAATTCAACCGCTTAACCGACTTTGGCGTTGGGTGGGTGTATGCGATTTTTAAAATCTATTTTGGTCACTTTGGTGGCTGGTGGCTGCAAGGTGGTTTCAAACGGCGCGTCTCACCGATCTCATGTGTGATAGCGATGATGCGGTTTTAAGTCCTTCGGGGTGCAGGGTAATCCAATCTCAGGAGGGAGGCAGCAGGTTAATAGAACCTTCAGTCACTACCTACATGACTAGTATAGGATAGCGATCGAATTGATGCAACTCAGTCTTTGTCATCGTGAACTTAGCTCGGAACGTAGCACTGGGTAGCTCGGAATACACGGAGGAACCAAGACAGAAGTTAAGGAGAGCATTTACTATACAAAATGTTCCAATTAGTAATTTTAACTAGATTAGTTAAGCCTTACTGATGATATCTGCGATGGGTACATCAATGAAACCGTTCCCTAGAGGCTTAGAACCATCTAAGAGATGAGGAGGTACCTAGTTCATCACTATACTTTCCAGCTCTGGAAGCGAGCCTATTTCAATTGATTGATGCGCCCTAGAATCACCCAAATTAAGTTTATATAGCATGGACGCGTGATCGATTTAATTGCAGAAAAATTGTGATGGGTTCATTGGTGAAACTTTCAGGATCTATGGTCCTTGGGACCTGCTGAAGTTTTTTTCTAGTTTCTACTTTGCCCCAACTACAGAAGCTTGCCTTTTTTCATTTGAATTATTAGCCCACATTAGACTTCATCGATTTAATTGCAGAAAATCTGAAATCTAAAAATTTGATTCTTGAAGCACAAACTGTAACGATCACCGGTCAGCTAAGAAAGGAAACGTGAGCTGCGGCAGGATTTTATCAGCATCAGTCAATATCAAACAAACTAGTGCATTTAGCATTTATTTTTTCCCCCCATTATAAATGACTAGACCAATGGCTCAGTCATATGAAATGAGATGAAACCCTAGGAACCGACAACCAACCAGAAAAACACCAGCCGAGGGCAACTTGCAGATCACCGGCTGGCATCAACCGGCGCCAGCTGACGTCAACTGGCAATTGTGAACTGGCGCAAGCTGACATCGTACTATTTACCAACTGGCGGCCAGTTGACTTTTGCAAGCTGACGTCAGTTCAGATTTTTGCTAGGGGGGGTACATCGATGAAACTGTATTATTTAATAGATTAAAAACTCCAGGACCTCTTCACCGAGCACTTCGCCGTGGTTCAACTAGCTGGACCACGTGACACGAGGCAGCAGGTAAAACATCTTGGAGTTAAGAAACTCCGATGCTAAAATAGTGAAAGGGTGACCCCGACTGCACGCTTTTTGCGAATGCACTTTTCCTGGCAATAGGACGGGGGCAAAAATTGTTAACAAACACACAATAAGCAGGTCCAGGGACGGCTTATCATAAAAATTTCATCGATGTACCCCTCTCAGTTTTTCTGCATCTAAATCGATTTAGTCCGATGGATCATAAATATATAGGCTAATCAATCAAATTAAAAATGCTGGCTTCTGGAGCTGAGGAAAAAGTTGACGGTTGATTTGATTACTGGCGGTCTGTGATTTGGTTGAATCATTGATGATTGATTGATTAGCTGTGTTTAACGACAACTGGCCCTTTGGCACTGGTCTAACGGCGTCGGTGAATGAAAGGGTGACGATGAACCTAACCTATGGCTAGAAGGGAGGAGGGGAAACCCGGTGCCGGCACGTAGCCTACTCCTGTCGAAAAGCACCGAGGGGACCACCGGCTTTACGTCCCTTCCGAAGGACGGTGCAACTCGAACGACAGGATTCCTCCGCTAATCCGTGCTGTCGAGAGGTTGACAAGCAAGGAGAGTTCGGTTGGAAAAAAATTAATAAATGTGGGAACCACTGCATATTTTATGATGTCCATTGATCCTGAGAGTTTCATCGATGCTGAACCCCTCTCAGTTCTCCCGTAATTCAATCGATTCCCGGTCTTTTCGTAGGGTCCACTCGACTCGTTGCTCCGTGGAATACAATGCGGTTGGTATTATCTTTATTGACTTGACTTTACAAACAAGACTAACCCTCGACATTAGGGGTGGTCAACTCTTAGCCGGCCACAAGGCAGCTGCATTCAAACACAAAGCCATACAAACGCTCATGTGGAGGTGCCGTGAAGTGCAATGCTATAATATTATGTACTAGTGGCTCCGCCCCTGCAGAGTGCAGGCTCGGAAAAATTGCCATTTTCTGATATACCAAAATGTGAGTCGATTCGCGAGTTTTTGCGAAAAGACCACTCTCCCCCCCCCCCCCCTCACCCCTCCAAAAAGACCCATTTTGGCCCAACCAAAGCGGGGGGACCCCAACAGTGTGTTAGAAACTTAGAATGTTGGATCGAGTGCGATCCCAAAATTTCATGTAGATATAGGAAAGGCATTCATGATAGAAAGTGGTGAAAACACAATGAACCATCGGGATAATATTAGTATAGTAGAATAGGATAGGATAGGCTAATCACATCAAATGAAAAAGGCTGGGGAAAAAGTAGGGAACTACTACATCTTTTAAAAGTCCTATGAACCCTTGATCCTGATAGTCATTTATAGGTAAATTTCTATTTTGGTTATTTTGTATCGTACATTTTTTTTTGCATTTTGCCAAGGTTCCTCCGTTCATTCTGTGCTCCTGGCTAGTGCTACGTTCCGTACCAAGACTAGTGTCAGGTCAAAATATAGGCAAAATAGGTTATGGTTATGCAGCAGCATCGTAATCATTCAGTTACGACAAATTTAATAAACCCTTAGTTTTATTTGAAGGGTACCGTCAGTATATTATACACAATGGGAGATTCTGAACTTGATCAGTTGCGAGCAAAGAGGATGGCTCAACTACAATCTCAATACCAGGTATTATTCCAGGTGTTTCACCAAACTAAACATTGGATGAGAAATTGGTTTCACTGGTGGAAGCTTACACCAGTAGGCAATTTTTGGTGGGTTAGCTAAGCAGGAAAAATACGCGTCCGAATCGTGATACGAACCGCTTGCCGGGCGGTTGCTCTTACCACTGAGCTACCTATCCGGCCGAACAAGATTCTTTCTTCAAAGGGCTCTCTCGGGAGAGAAGGGGAAGAAGCGACTTGTAACCGGACGATTCTACACAGGCAACTTGTGCAAGTGTATTCGACATCCCCGTGACAGAGACACGGTTCTGACATTTTTCACCTTGCCTCATTCTCAGTATACCTAGAGATGGAATGAATGGGAAATTGGTTTCACTGTTGGAAGCTTACGCCAGGAGGCAATTTTCGGTAGGTTAGCAAAGCAGGAAAATGTTGATTCTGGCAGAAGCTTCCACCAGTGAAACCAATTTCTCATCCAATACATCTCTACTGAAAAGGTCCAGGGTTCATATCCCGGTTTGGATGCGCATTGTTTCTGCTTAGATTCCACCAAACTAAACATAATTTTCTTATTACGAGAAAAGACTTACGAAAATAACGAATGAAAGCCACAATTGACCACCATTCTAATACTCTACATCTTGCATATTATATTTCCTCTAGTTCTAATAAATTACGATTTATTAAGTGTCATGTCTTGTGATTTTTAATCATTTTTATACTCACATGGCCATAGTTCATTGATTTACTATGTACTTTGGCCTTAAATAATAACCAAAAATGTACCTAATTAAGTATTTGTAGGAAATAGCTATATTGCAAATAAAATGATTTACTACTACCTACTAGTACTACTATACTACCTTCTCTCGGTCGAGGTTTTCGTGATGAATTGGCTGTACTATTGCCTCTCCAGTCTCCACGCAAGAAGGCAATTATCAGATAAAAACTAAAATGTTTCGTCGCTCCTGAAAACGCCTTGGATAAGAACGTTTTTTGCGAGTGATTTTGAAGGATCACGGCGTTTGAATGTTACCGTCCCGGGAATTTGTCCGTGTTCTAGGGTCAAGGAGGTCAAGGCAGAGGAGCCGATCAGCAGAAAGCAGCGGAAGATGAACAACGCCAACAAGATGACATGAAACATTCGATTCTCACACAGATTCTCTCTCAAGGAGCTCGGGCTAGGTGTAAGTCAAAATTGTCACATGTCAGCAACTTCCAAACACCAGGGGCCAAATTCAGAAAGAGTACTAAGTCCTAAGTAATACGTACTGAGTTTAGTACAGTGGCGGTTCGTGCATGAGGCAAGGGAGGCTGTGCCTCCCTAGAAAAAGGAGAGGAAAAGAGGAGGAAAGAGATGATTCCGTATCAGTTTTTCATTGGGTAGGTAATGGTATATTTTCCAAAATGCATTATTTTGAAAATTTTCGCGCAACTTCGTACCCCTCCGCTCGGCCATGATACCACCCGCAGCACACCTGCAGCTTGCTAGGGCAGACGGGGAATGGCCAGGAGCAGCCAGGAGGCAGGAGGCTTGAGGCGAGAAGCCTCCATGACCTTTGCAGCAACAAGCCAGGGGAATATGTTGAAATGCTCTGTCTCTCTCTCACCACTGCACTGGAATAGCCGGCGCTAAAGCAGTGAAAATGACGTAGAAGGGAGGCTACGAATTATCCCGAAGAATTGTCATTTCTTACACGAAAATACTCGAAGATTAGGCGAGGGAGGCGAAAATAACTAGAAAAAAATGACCGGACGTCGTAAGCGACAGGGCGAGCGCATAGGGAAACGATAAAGAAGACCCCCACAGAGTGGAGGGAAGGTGACATCGACACCGTACCGATACAAGCAACAGGCCAAGTGTCCTGCTTTGTTCACGTCTGTAAGACATTATGAGCCCGTCAAGTTGACCGCTCGAGCCTGGGGTAACATCCGCGAGCTATTACCACTAATAAACCTTTTTTTGTGAATTGGAACATTTGTCCAACATTGTATCAACCTGATTGCCTTCTTGTCGCATAAAAGCACGCGTTATTTAATTGATTGTGGATTTCGATTAAATTTTAAGTTATATAAACATTCTAAGTAAAAAAAAGGGGCGTAAGTAACGATTCACGGCACCTCCACGTGTGTCTTTGTGAGCCTTCACTATTTATTTTCTTGGAAGTCGACCACCCCCAACACCGAGGGTCAGGCACACATGTGCAGCTTAAGACTGTGAGGCAGTGATCTTCGGACGCTTGAGTTGGCCGGACATACGTGTAAATTGTGTCAACGTAAAATGTGTAAATTGAGCAAGTATAAACGCAATTTGTAGTTACTATGGCGCCGATGCCAAATATAGTGCGATTTACTGCGACTTAGTGCTGCGTTACTGCGACTGCGACTTTTAGTGCGACTGTGCGATTTACATCTCTCAAAGCTCGACTTTGCCGGAAGAGTTGCTATAAAACGGCTGGTAAGTGGTAGACCTAAGCCAAAACTCAACTTTATTCAGTGCGATGGGAATAGATACAATAGAGCATTTTCAACCTCCAAATACGAAGATTGCGCTTGACTGACAGGTCAACTGATCAGCCTCCTCACTTTTTGACCTCACGAACCGCCACTGGTTTAGTACGAATTTGAAGGTAATACAAGAATGGCCACTAACCCATATTCACAAAGAGTACTACCTAAGCAAAGGTATCAGCACTATATACGGTAGTTATTTGGTTTAGTACCATCTCAGACTGGTACTAGCGAAGATAATACCGTGACATGAAAATTTAAGAGCGTTATTTTCTGTGATATTTTTGTTTATCTGTTCACAAATACCTTGAAAATCATGTAACAAAAAAGCACAAAGTTTACCTATTTGTTCATATTTCTGCACTTTTCAAACAAACTTTGTGAAGTTGCAGAAATATGCAATCAATATATTACAAATCGGTAGATAATGATTATTATAGAAACGAAATATCAATTCCGGTCACTCATAGTCCTGAATCTATCTCCATGGAGCCCAACAACTCAAATAAACTTAATATCAATTCCACAGTTGGTTGTCCGTATAGCACAATTGGTCGGTGCAGTGTCCCGGATAGACAAAGATCCGGGTTCGAATCCCGGTACGGATATAAATTTTGGAATTGATAGGTATTTCGTTTCTAACAATCAAACTTCAAACCAATTCTGACAGCTGCGGAAGGGCGTGCCTGTCACCCTGTGGTAAGACTCAAGATGAAAGTAGGTTTCTCTGCTCAAGATATCCAAATTGTAGAATAAGAAGAAAAAATAACAATCATGGAAGTAAAAGCTTCATTTCTGACAAGTTATTATTTAAGCTTTTAATTCATCTGGCAAGAAATTGGACTGCAAAGCAGCTCTGCAATTTGCATGCAAAATATTTCTCTGTATTTCCAGTGAACACGCTAATGCTGGGCAAACCGGAGAAGGGGCGAATGGTGGAGAACATGCTCGTTCAAATGGCACGCTCGGGCCAGCTTCAAGGAAAGCTTGGGGAAGGCGAACTAATCGGCATCTTAGAAAAAGTGAATGAACAAATGCAAAAGTCAACCACTGTTAAGGTACCTACTCTGACGTTTGATTTCCCCTGAACATTATTTTCACCTTTTGCCCCTTCTTACTTGTGTCAAAGCTGATGACAGCTAGCATGTCATGCCGTTAGTGATCTCCACACCTGCTGTCTAGTTATATTACCTGCTAGACACCTGCTAAATTCAGCTGTGCCACTGTAGGATACCTACATTACAAACTGAGAGCGCTATGATCAGGGTTCTTCCCAATATTCTGTAAATAAGCAGCTATAATGTAGGTACTTGGAGGATGAATTTACTCTCAAGTTTCTAAAGATGAATGTAGGAAAACCTGCTGGGTTTTTCCCGCTATTCTATAAGTTATAACAAAAAAACTGCACGTGAAATTTCAATGATGTAAATGTAACATAAACATGGTAAGTTAGCTTCATGGAGCTCCATGGAGAAAATATTTTTGGGAAATTTTATTCAGAAGTTTAGAGACCTGAACTTAAAAAACAAGAAATTTTCATAAAGATATGTAAAAGCTTAATGTGAATTTAATCCTAAATGCAAATACTCGTTGCATGGACGGTAGATGATGATTATTAGAAACGAAATATCAATTCAAATCAACTCAAATAAACTTAATATCAATTCCACAGTTGGTTGTCCGTATAGCACAATTGGTCGGTGCAGTGTCCCGGACAGACAAAGATCCGGATTCGAATCCCGGTACGGATGTAAATTTTGGAATTGATATTTCGTTTCTAATAATCATCATATGTAAAAGCTAATCGAGCTAATAAAAGATAATCGAGTTGTTTAAAAAGCGTGGCAGCTAAGTCCAAAGATTGTTTTCATCAATTTTCATAGAAATTTGTTTTCATCCAAAAAAAATAAACGGGATTTATTTCTTGTTACTAAAGATTTGCATCGGTCATGATGGCCATGATGGAGGAGTTTATAGAAGCCGCCTCTGAGTGTATAGTTCCCTTGGGCCCCAAGCCACCTTCCAACCTTCCAGCCTTCCAGCTGATAACCGTTTCATTTGTTTTATTTTCTAGTTTGACCGACGCCGAGCGGCATTGGACTCTTCCGACGACGAGCTTTGAAGCAGCAAGCTTTGAAGCTGGCTGCTTTGAAGCAGGCAGCTTTGAAGCAGCAAGCTTTGAAGCAGCAAGCTTTGAAGCAGCAAGCTTTGAAGCAGCAAGCTTTGAAGCAGCAAGCTTTGAAGCCGCAAGCTTTGAAGCAGCAAGCTTTGAAGCAGCAAGCTTTGAAGCAGGCAGCTTTGAAGCAGGCAGCTTTGAAGCAGCAAGCTTTGAAGCAGGCTTCAACCTCCTTCAAGCAGTTGAAGTAACAACAGATAACCGAGCGCCATGCAAGGAACCATCACGCCGTCGATGTCTCTTGGCGCAGCTTCACCAGTTCACACCGAATTTCTAATTACTTATAACTGTACCTAATTAACACAACTTGTTCGTGATTTATAATTTAATATATTTTGAGATGTTTCATGAAAATTCCGCAATCAATTTCTAACAAACCAAGAACTAAAATATTAAATTCTGCTTTTAATTCTGCATTAAAAATATCTTTATGGAAAATTTGATATCTCCATTTTTAATTATCCTAAATTGAGCAGACAAATTTAATTTTATCCAACCCTTGTTCCAATAATGGGCAAGGGGTGTTTCCACCGTAACATGGGCCACCCACGCCTTTAGTTCCTTCTGCTCTTCCTGGTTCCACCATAACATGGGCCACCCACGCCTTTAGTTCCTTCTGATCTTCCTGGTTCCACCATAACATGGGCCACCCACGCCTTTAGTTCCTTCTGCTCTTCCTGGTTCCACCATAACATGGGCCACCCACGCCTTTAGTTCCTTCTGCTCTTCCTGGTTCCACCATAACATGGGCCACCCACGCCTTTAGTTCCTTCTGCTCTTCCTGGTTCCACCATAACATGGGCCACCCACGCCTTTAGTTCCTTCTGCTCTTCCTGGTTCCACCGTAACATGGGCCACCCACGCCTTTAGTTCCTTCTGATCTTCCTGGTTCCACCATAACATGGGCCACCCACGCCTTTAGTTCCTTCTGATCTTCCTGGTTCCACCATAACATGGGCCACCCACGCCTTTAGTTCCTTCTGCTCTTCCTGGTTCCACCATAACATGGGCCACCCACGCCTTTAGTTCCTTCTGCTCTTCCTGGTTCCACCATAACATGGGCCACCCACGCCTTTAGTTCCTTCTGCTCTTCCTGGTTCCACCATAACATGGGCCACCCACGCCTTTAGTTCCTTCTGCTCTTCCTGGTTCCACCGTAACATGGGCCACCCACGCCTTTAGTTCCTTCTGCTCTTCCTGGTTCCACCATAACATGGGCCACCCACGCCTTTAGTTCCTTCTGATCTTCCTGGTTCCACCATAACATGGGCCACCCACGCCTTTAGTTCCTTCTGCTCTTCCTGGTTCCACCATAACATGGGCCACCCACGCCTTTAGTTCCTTCTGCTCTTCCTGGTTCCACCATAACATGGGCCACCCACGCCTTTAGTTCCTTCTGCTCTTCCTGGTTCCACCGTAACATGGGCCACCCACGCCTTTAGTTCCTTCTGCTCTTCCTGGTTCCACCATAACATGGGCCACCCACGCCTTTAGTTCCTTCTGCTCTTCCTGGTTCCACCATAATTCATGGGCCATCCACGCCTTTAGTTCCTTCTGCTCTTCCTGGTTCCACCGTAACATGGGCCACCCACGCCTTTAGTTCCTTCTGCTCTTCCTGGTTCCACCATAACATGGGCCATCCACGCCTTTAGTTCCTTCTGATCTTCCTGGTTCCACCATAACATGGGCCACCCACGCCTTTAGTTCCTTCTGCTCTTCCTGGTTCCACCATAACATGGGCCATCCACGTCTTTAGTTCCTTCTGCTCTTCCTGGTTCCACCATAACATGGGCCACCCACGCCTTTAGTTCCTTCTGATCTTCCTGGTTCCACCGTAACATGGGCCACCCACGCCTTTAGTTCCTTCTGCTCTTCCTGGTTCCACCATAACATGGGCCATCCACGCCTTTAGTTCCTTCTGATCTTCCTGGTTCCACCATAACATGGGCCACCCACGCCTTTAGTTCCTTCTGCTCTTCCTGGTTCCACCATAACATGGGCCATCCACGCCTTTAGTTCCTTCTGCTCTTCCTGGTTCCACCGTAACATGGGCCACCCACGCCTTTAGTTCCTTCTGCTCTTCCTGGTTCCACCATAACATGGGCCACCCACGCCTTTAGTTCCTTCTGATCTTCCTGGTTCCACCATAACATGGGCCACCCACGCCTTTAGTTCCTTCTGCTCTTCCTGGTTC
The DNA here is from genome assembly GCA_921293315.2 of Nemurella pictetii. Taxonomy (NCBI): domain Eukaryota; kingdom Metazoa; phylum Arthropoda; class Insecta; order Plecoptera; family Nemouridae; genus Nemurella; species Nemurella pictetii. The sequence continues at coordinate 15,812,537 of OV121121.1, forward strand.
CACCATAACATGGGCCACCCACGCCTTTAGTTCCTTCTGCTCTTCCTGGTTCCACCATAACATGGGCCACCCACGCCTTTAGTTCCTTCTGCTCTTCCTGGTTCCACCATAACATGGGCCATCCACGCCTTTAGTTCCTTCTGCTCTTCCTGGTTCCACCGTAACATGGGCCACCCACGCCTTTAGTTCCTTCTGCTCTTCCTGGTTCCACCATAACATGGGCCACCCACGCCTTTAGTTCCTTCTGCTCTTCCTGGTTCCACCGTAACATGGGCCACCCACGCCTTTAGTTCCTTCTGCTCTTCCTGGTTCCACCATAACATGGGCCACCCACGCCTTTAGTTCCTTCTGCTCTTCCTGGTTCCACCATAATTCATGGGCCATCCACGCCTTTAGTTCCTTCTGCTCTTCCTGGTTCCACCGTAACATGGGCCACCCACGCCTTTAGTTCCTTCTGCTCTTCCTGGTTCCACCATAACATGGGCCATCCACGCCTTTAGTTCCTTCTGATCTTCCTGGTTCCACCATAACATGGGCCACCCACGCCTTTAGTTCCTTCTGCTCTTCCTGGTTCCACCATAACATGGGCCATCCACGTCTTTAGTTCCTTCTGCTCTTCCTGGTTCCACCATAACATGGGCCACCCACGCCTTTAGTTCCTTCTGATCTTCCTGGTTCCACCGTAACATGGGCCACCCACGCCTTTAGTTCCTTCTGCTCTTCCTGGTTCCACCATAACATGGGCCATCCACGCCTTTAGTTCCTTCTGATCTTCCTGGTTCCACCATAACATGGGCCACCCACGCCTTTAGTTCCTTCTGCTCTTCCTGGTTCCACCATAACATGGGCCATCCACGTCTTTAGTTCCTTCTGCTCTTCCTGGTTCCACCGTAACATGGGCCATCCACGCCTTTAGTTCCTTCTGCTCTTCCTGGTAACCCGTTCCACTTCTTTATACCTCCCCCCCCTCTCTCCCACTTCTCTCTTCTCTCTCCCTCAGCCTCCTTTATCAAAGGTCCGTTTCACCTGCGCTCTTCTTCCAACTCTTCTCTTTTGGCCCCTGGTTCCTGGTTCCTGCTCCTGCTTCCTGCCCCTGCTTCCTGCTCCTGCTTCCTGCCTCTGCTTCCTGCTTCCTGCCCCTGCTTCCTGCCCCTGCTTCCTGCTCCTGCTTCCTGCTCCTGCTTCCTGCCCCTGCTTCCTGCTTCCTGCCCCTGCTTCCTGCCTCCTGCTCCTGCTTCCTGCTTCCTGCTTCCTGCTTCCTGCTTCCTGCATCCTGCTTCTTAAAACACTCGGTAATGTCGTCAGCGCCATTCTGTTCACATGACAAAACCAACTAAGACGTTCTCTTCCCAATTTAAAGTCCAGCCTTTCCAATTCCAACTCCTCTCTGATCTTGCTGCTTGTTATTTTCCATATTTGTTGGTACTTTATTAGTCAATGATACTTACACACGCTACCACTCCATACGTGGAAAAACGCTAAACAAACAATACATTTTAAACAGTTACTTTGCATTTCATTGGAAAAAATTTGATCCAAATTAATTTTACAAATAATTTATTTGGGTTTTCTTCTTTTTCAACTTGTCTTTCTCCTTCACCAAGATCACACTTTTTTTACTTATCTTCATTCCAAATTCAATCTTCAGGATTCAAAATCTTAATCAATGAGCAAGCAAATCTTCAATGTCACTCCCTGCTCAAAATTATTTTGTGTGTTAGCATTTGTTGGCCAAACACCGAAACTGATTCTGAACACATTGAGCTTGTTTTCTAGGAGCTAGCTCAGAGACTTACATTAAGGAAATAATACAAAAAATATGGAAAGTAATTAAAAATGAGAGATAATCCTTGAGAAATTTGTCAATTCACTGTCCATTTATTTTTTATAAAGGTTCGATCTCTTTGGCAAAACACATCGCCACCAAGTGATTTTCATATTGCTTTCTCAGAGTTTACAGAAATATTATTACTCTTCCAGAGTGGAACAAGATTTCTTTGCTTGCTGCTAGCAGCAGGTAGGAACACGAGCAAACCGAAGATCACATAATATTGGCACTCGGCAATCGTTCGAAACACTCACTTCGAGACTAGAACCTGCTTTCTGCAAGCATCTTCTGCATTGAGCCAGCAATTGTCAAGCATCTTCTGCATCGGGCTGGCAATTGTCAAGTATCTGTCAAGCTTTCCGGACACGGTGCCAATCCAGGATTTCCTGCCAACTTGGTGCCACGAGCTTAATCATTCTTCTCATGGGTGTCATCTGCAATTGCCAGATAACAATCAGCAAGCATCCACAACATCCACAACATCCACAACATCCACAACATCCACAACATCCACAACATCCACAACCCACATGTAACAATGCACATTGCTCGATTAGCAATAGTTGAGCCACTGAGTGGGGAACTCGGAGATGAAACCTGGCTGCAAAACACTTATCCATTGAACCACAATTCCATCACAATCACTCGCTAAAGCCAGGTAGGTACAGCAATTCGGGATGTGATTTCGTTCTCTTTCTTGTTATTTAGCAGAGGCTCTGCTGGGATGCTGGACTTAGGAAAAAATATTGATTAGCTCTGCTGCAGAGAGCTAATTAATATTTTTTTCAAAACTGGTAAAACGCCCAGTGGGTATCTGACGTCATTTTTCTCTGAGTTGAAAAGGTCTATTACATTTACACTAGAATTTATATAAGGCAAGGTGTCTGTACAACAGATCGAGTAGCAGCTGCAAGACTTACCGGTATCGGGTTCATCAGTGTCCAGCATGTCGGCGCAGCAGATCGAGTAGCAGATGAGGCTGAGGAATCCCAGGGGCAAGCCGAAGAGAAGCGCTGTTAGGACCGGGTTTCCCAGCCACATCTCGGCCAGCGACTTGCGCGCTTCGAACAGCGTGCGATACAAGCGCACCGGCAGCGTGTTCCCTCCGTACGCCTGGGAAATCACAATCACGTCGATCACGCCTCTATAAAGTCCATCTAGCTTAGGCCTTGTCCGCTGCGCTAGTCCGCTGCGACGATTAACAACTTGACGTCAAAAACATTTACAGAGACCGATTTACCTTAATTTCTAACTGTATTTCTATATATTTTATATTTCTATATTTCTATAATTGTCACCATAAGGGTACTAGTAAAAAGCTAGGAGATATTATGCGAGTTGTAAACTAGGCTATGCGAACACTCATATAATCGTGTTGTGGATGAGCGTAATATTTACGTTCACCCTCAACGCGATTATATTGCGCGTGCGCATAGCCTAGAGGCTTTTATGATCAATTTAAAATGTTCGACGTTAATTTAGCAGCTTTCTCAATGACATTGAATATTTCAAAACTTAAAAATCGATTTAAAGAAAAAGCATTCAATTGATTTGCTTGAAATTAACACAATATCTTCTTTTTACAATTTATAATGCACACAGTAAATCTTGTCAAAATCGGTTGAAGATAAAGTTGATTTAGTTGCAAAAAAACTGCAAAATCGCTAAAAAAGCGTCATAAAAGCGCCATTTCCAAGAAAAGCGCTAAAAATACAACAATGAAATTTCTACACAAACATTAGATCGTGAGGGCCAACATATCTGGAAAGTTTCGTCAAATTATATGGAGATCCTTGGCCTCTAGAGTGGAAAACGTGTTTTGGAAAAACTGAAAAATTTCGTAAAAACTTAATAACATAAAATTTACTTGTCCGATTTGCTTCAAAAACGTGGCAGATCTAAGTTCAGAGAAAACGAAGGTCCATGTAAATTTTCATCCAAATCTGTTTTGGCGTTTGGCCTGTAGAGCGCGAACAAACACACAAAAAAAAAAAACGAAAAAAAAAAAAAAAACATTCCGGAATTTTTTTAGCAGTAAAGTGTAAGTGAAGATTTCGCTTCACTCGCTACGCTCGTTACGCTCATCAATAAAACGTTTAGCCTTCGGTTAATAAAACCGTAACCGGATAACCGTCCACAGTATCCAGATAGTAAAAAAACTGCTGAATAGCCAAAAAAAATATATATATATATACGAGATTGGAGAGGCAAGGCAGCCCTATACTAGCTACAACCTACACAGACGGTGCAATGAAACAATCAGATCATGTTTCCCACGTCCGCGAGGTTTTCCTACACGCGGCCATAATGACTCACTTGACTCTGGTTAAGATGAAGACAGTTGAGGGGCAGTTACTGAGTGTAGAGGGGGGGGGGGGATATGCAGCAGACGCTCCTGCTTGCTCCTGCCAGCTGCTCGGGAGGTGGAGAAACCATCTCTGCCCAGTACTCAGTCAATTTTTTTTGTTTATTTTATATTTTTTAACTATCCGGATAGTTTAAATCGTATCCAGATAATGCCGTAACCGTAACCGACTCGGTTAGCCGGATAACTGCCGGCATCCCTGGTTTAGTTACTGTTCTAGACTTTGATTTTGATATTTAGGAAGTGCGGCGTGTGTAGTATTTAGTTGTTTGAGACGTTGATGGAGACCACCGATTTTCTAGCACAGTGCTGGACATCGTGGCCCTTGCCTAGCCCAGCGATGGCAGGCTGCTATAACAGCAGTGCTAGTGGAAACCGGTTTTCCCTGTCCTTGAAACACAGTGATAGCCGGTGCAACGTAGCACCGAAACGCTGGCCGCACTCAACCAACGTTCTTGTACATTGTATAGATTGTATACAATGTATTGAATAATAGTGCTATATAATCCCTATACTAATATTATCCCTGTGGTTCAGTGTGTTTTCATCACTTTCAGACATGTCTATGCACGCCTAAAGTTCTCAGCCTATTTTTATGAAATTTTGGAAACGCACTCGATACATCATAAATGGGTGCAACGAGGGGGTCTCGCTGCGGTTTGACCAAAATGGGCCCTTTTTTGGGGGGGTTCACCTACCAAATTTGGTCTTGGAGGATTGAAAATTTACACCCGTGTAGAAGCGACCATTTTCAATTCAAATTGAAATTTTCAAATCAGCCAGCCCAAAATTGGGCCCTTTTGAGGGGGTCATTTAGCAGAAACAAAAACTTGCGATTACACTTGGCAGTTATTTTCCTAACTTTATGAAATTCTGGAAACGCACTCGATCACACATCATACAACTCACTTTTGAGGTTTCGCTTCGGTCTGGCCAAAATGGGCCCTTTTTTGGGGGGGTTCACCGGTCAAATTTGGACACATAGAATTGAAAATTTGTACCCGTGTAAAAGTGTTCATTTTTAATTCAAACCTATAATTTTACATCCGCCAGCCCAAAATTGGGCCCTTTTAGGGGGGGTCTTTTCACAAAAACAAAAACATGCGACTCTACACTAAGCAATTACGCTCCTATCAATATGAAACATTGAAATCGAACTCGATCCAACATTCTACACCTCACTTATGGGGTCTCGCTATGGTTTAGCCGAAATGGGCCCTTTTTTTTGGGGGGGGGGGGGGGTTCAACCACCAAATTTGAGCATCTATTTTTATTACAAATCCATGACTTAAAATTAGCCAGCCCGAAATTGGGCCCTTTTTTGGTGGTGGGGGATGGGGGGGGGGGGTCTTTTCGCAAAAACTCCCGACTTGCGGTGTGGGCATTTTGGAAGATATTGAAAAGTGCATGTCCGTTGATAGCATGGTAAAATTGCGCTCATCTTGACATTATTTCCCGTCAAATGTATGGATTTCTTAAACTTATTTCGTTGCGTTCAACGCTGACAGCTAGATGAGCGCTGTGGTCTGTTTTTGAAGTACTTTGTCCAAAAACACATGGCCCCACCAAGTGCATATAAATCATCATGGAGAGAGGGGGCTCGCTACAGCCAGCCGCATTTCGGGGAAGTCCCGTCACCCGTGATTACGCAACTGATCATAGAAATTGAGTATTTTTTTTTGAGCACATTTAATTGAAACTAAAAATGAATCTGAAAATTACTGACGATATTGTGATTTGTTTTCGTAAGGCGTCGGTATCGAGAGTTCGCGAACATTGGTCAACTTTGCGCGTTATGACACCAATTTCGCGTTGGTTCGCGAAAAGCAGCAAACACACAGCAAACATAGTAAACATCAACCTTCAATCATCATCCACCTTAACTAAAATCCTTAAATTTGGCTCCGCGTAATTCTTTATAAAAATTGCGAAAACGCGATGAAAACGCGTGGGTCAAATTGCGTTGTGTTCGTGCCACTGGGGACTTGCGCGCTGCAATATTTAAGCAGCGATTTGAGCAGGGCTTGATAGGGCTTTGATAGGGCTCGAAAGGGCTTGATTGGGGTTCACGCGGCCGAAATTCGTCCAACGTCGAGACAAAATTCGAAGCAATTCATCGCCTCTGGCTTGAAGTTGGGTTGGGTCAGGAACGGTAGGATTTTGGAGGATGGAGGTGGGGGGGGGGGGGGGGGGGGGGGGGAAGGGGGGGGGGGGGGTGAGGAATTCTGCGATACCATTCCTGAACCAATTGATGGTGGACGTCTGTGTACCTGAGTCACGAAAACATATAGCCATCATTAGTAGTACCCATTAGTTCGCATTTGAGCAGTGAATATGTAGATAAACACGAAGTGTTAGGTAATCGTGGCAGAAGTGTCAAAGAATAATTACCGAAAAACAAATCAACACAAGAAACAAATATCACCTACAGGGGGCGAAGCCCCCTGCAAGGGGGCCCTACGCAGAGGAAGGTTGGGAAGTTGGGTTGGGCCAGGAAAGGTAGGATTAGTGGAGGGGGGGGGGGGGGGAACTCTGCATAACCATGGTTGGGAGGTTAGTTTGGGTCATGAAAGGAAGTCATAGAAGAAACACGTGTAGCGGCACGTGAGAACTCATGCTTCGGCGACACCACACCACTCGCTTTTCTTGGATCAACTACTGATGGAGGACGCATGTGTACCAGAGTCATGAAAATATATAGCCATCATTAGTATTACCATGTATTACTTTAAAGTTCGCATTTGAGCAGTGTATATGTAGGTAAACACAAAGTGTTAGGTAAGCGTGGCAGAAGGGTCAAATACCAATTACCGAAAAACAAATCAACACAAGAAACAAATAAAACCTACAGGGGGCGAAGCCCCCTGCAAGGGGGCTCTACGCAGAGGAAGGTTGGGAAGTTGGGTTGGGTCAGGAAAGGTAGGATTAGTGGAGTGGTGGGGGAGGGGGATGGGAAAATCTGCAAAATCATGGTTGGGAGGTTACTTTGGGGCAGGAAAGGAAAACATAGAAGAAACACGTGCAGCGGCACGTGAAAACTCATGCTGTGGCGACACCAAGCGATGGTGGACATCGGTGTATCTGTGTCACGAAATGAACCCCCCCCCCTCCTTTAAGCAACACCCAACAATGAACAGGTGGGCAGAGAACATGCAGAAAGGCACTAATTGTTGGGCAAGGGGAGTAGAAAAAAAAAACGCACGAAAGGCAGGAAAGGCATCAGGAAACATACAACACGGTTGGGTTGGGAGGTTGGTTTGGGTCAGGAAAGGAAAACGGGGAAAAAATGTCCTAAGCATTACATGCACTAAAACCCATCTGTCCTAAAGTCAATGTTTTTGCTTTAAAAATAATACGCAGAGGCAGGTTGGGAAGTTGGGTGGGGTGAGGAATTGTAGGATTAGTTGGGGGGGGGGGGGGTAGGGGGAGTGGCAAAAACTACGCTCGAAAGGCAGGAAAGGCATCAGGAAACATACAACACGGTTGGGTTGGGAGGTTGGGTGTGGTCAGGAAAGGAAGACTTAGAAGCAGCATGTGCGGCATCACATGAAAACTATCCTTTCCTGGGTCACCAACTGATGGTGGACCTCTGTGTACCCGAGTCACGAAAATATATTGCCATCATTAGTAGTACCATGTAGTACCCATAAGTTCGCATTTGAGCAGTGTATATGTAGGTTAACATGAAGTGTTTGGCAGGCGTGGCAGAAGGGTCAAAGACCAATTACCAAAAAACAAATTAACTCAAGAAACAAATAAAACCGACAGGGGGCGAAGCCCCCTGCAAGAAGGCCCCGAGCAGATGGTGCTTTTGGGCGAAGCCCCAAAGCACGCCGGGTGGGTTGGCGGCCGGAGGCCGCAGGGGCAGAGCCCCTAGTCCTTTCATATTGCCATCATTAGTAGTACCCATAATTTCGCATTTGAGCAGTGTAGGTAAACATGAAGTGTTTGGCAGGCGTGGCAGAAGGGTCAAAGACCAATTACCAAAAAACAAATTAACTCAAGAAACAAATAAAACCGACAGGGGGCGAAGCCCCCTGCAAAGGGGCTCCGAGCAGATGGTGCTTTGGGGCGAAGCCCCAAAGCACGCCGCGTGGGTTGGCGGCCGGAGGCCGCAGGGGCAGAGCCCCTAGTCCCTATACTAATATTATCCCTGTGGTTCGGTGTGTTTTCATCACTTTCAGACATGTCTATGCACGCCTAAAGTTCTCATCCTATTTTTATGAAATTTTGGAAACGCACTCGATACATCATAAATGGGTGCAACGAGGGGTTCTCGCTGCGGTTTGACCAAAATGGGCCCTTTTTTGGGGGGGTTCACCTACCAAATTTGGACTTGGAGGATTGAAAATTTATACCCGTGTAGCAGCGACTATTTTCAATTCAAATTGAAATTTTCAAATCAGCCAGCCCAAAATTGGGCCCTTTTGAGGGGGTCATTTAGCAGAAACAAAAACTTGCGATTACACTTGGCAGTTATTTTCCTAACTTTATGAAATTCTGGAAACGCACTCGATCACACATTATACAACTCACTGTTGAGGTTTCGCTTCGGTCTGGCCAAAATGGGCCCTTTTTTGGGGGGGTTCACCGGTCAAATTTGAACACATAGAATTGAAAAATTGTACCCGTGTAAAAGTGTTCATTTTTAATTCAAACCTATAATTTTACATCCGCCAGCCCAAAATTGGGCCCTTTTTGGGGGGGGAGGGAATCTTTTCACAAAAACAAAAACATGCGACTCTCCTACTTTCTGCAAAAAACACATGGCCCCACCAAGTGCATATAAATCATCGTGGAGAGAGGGGGCTCGCTACAGCCAGCCGCATTTCGGGGAAGTCTCGTGATTACGCAACTGATCATAAACATCGAGTATTTTTTTTAACACATTGAATTGAAACTAAAAATGAATCTGAAAATTACAGACGATATTGTGATTTTTTTTCGTAATGCGTCGGTATCGGGGACAAAGTCGCGAGAGTTCGCGAACATTGGTCAACTTCGCGCGTTAAAACACCAATTTTGCATTGTTTCTCGAAAATAAATATGTAAATTTTGAATCGGCAGCAAACACACAGCAAACACAGTTCGAGCCCAACGGACACCGGCCCAAAAGCCACCTTTTCCTTAAATTTTGACTTCCTAGACGTTAATTTTCTATACAATTCATTTTTTTTGTCACTGACCCACAATTGTTACAAGCCGTGTGCTATCTATATCTCTGTAAATCTGTGCCCTGCCTTCATCAAACAGATTGTTATCATGCCTTCACAAGCCATCTACAAATCAAACTTATCTATGTACTAATGACCACGAAACTTTACAAAAATCTGCATTTAACAGGCAACTCGGGGAACTGAAACCGATTGGATGTATTAAATACGCACCTATGCGACAAAAAACACGGTTTTTAACTAAATCTGATCAGCTTTCTGTAAACATGGATCTTTTTTAACGGCTCTAAATTAATTATTTGGTATGATTTATCGATGGTGGACGTCTGCGTGTCTGAGTCTTTTCATAAAACCTCCATAATTATTACCTATATTTATGCAAATTTAAGTCGGTTAGATGAGGTTTGAATTGTGATGTTAGTACACCCCCGTGGTCGGATGATACTACGGTGACCAACTATTTGCCTGTCATGATTTCACTCTAATTACGTTCACCCCTCCACACATGTCAGGGGGCGAAGCCCCCCCAGGTGCGTGCAAATGTGGGCCGCACCGGAGGGCATTTGGGGGGCGAAGCCCCCCAAATACCTGACGGGGGGGTTTGGGGGCGAAGCCCCCCACCAACAAACTTCGGGGGGTCCAGGGGGCGGAGCCCCCTGGCGGGGTTGGCGGCCGGAGGCCGCAGGGGCGGAGCCACTAGTCCCTATACTAATATTATCCCTGTGGTTCAGTGTGTTTTCATCACTTTCAGACATGTCTATGCACGCCTCAAGTTCTCAGCCTATTTTTATGAAATTTTGGAAACGCACTCGATACACTATAAATGGGTGCAACGAGGGGGTCTCGCTGCGGTTTGACCAAAATGGGCCCTTTTTTGGGGGGGTTCACCTACCAAATTTGGACTTGGAGGATTGAAAATTTATACCCGTGTAGCAGCGACCATTTACAATTCAAATTGAAATTTTCAAATCAGCCAGCCCAAAATTGGGCCCTTTTGAGGGGGTCATTTAGCAGAAACAAACTTGCGATTACACTTGGCAGTTATTTTCCTAACTTTATGAAATTCTGGAAACGCACTCGATCACACATTCTACAACTCACTGCTGGGGTTTCGCTACGGTCTGACCAAAATGGGCCCTTTTTTGGGGGGGTTCACCGGTCAAATTTGGACACATAGAATTGAAAATTTGTACCCGTGTAAAAGTGTTCATTTTTAATTCAAACCTATAATTTTACATCCGCCAGCCCAAAATTGGGCCCTTTTAGGGGGGGTCTTTTCACAAAAACAAAAACATGCGACTCTAAACTTAGCAATTATGCTCCTATCAATATGAAACATTGAAATCGAACTCGATCCAACATTCTACACCTCACTTATGTTGTCTCGCTATGGTTTGGCCGAAATGGGCCCTTTTTGGGGGGGGGGGGGGGTTCAACCACCAAATTTGAGCATCTATTTTTATTACAAATCCACGACTTAAAATTAGCCAGCCCGAAATTGGGCCCTTTTTTGGTGGTGGGGGGAGGGGGGGGGGGGGGTCTTTTCGCAAAAACTCCCGACTTGCGGTGTGGGCATTTTGGAAGATATTGAAAAGTGCATGTCCGTTGGTAGCATGGTAAAATTGCGCTCATCTTGACATTATTTCCCGTCAAATGTATGAATTTCTTAAACTTATTTCGTTGCGTTCAACGCTGACAGCTAGATGAGCGCTGTGGTCTGTTTTTGAAGTACTTTGTCCAAAAACACATGGCCCCACCAAGTGCATATAAATCATCATGGAGAGAGGGGGCTCGCTACAGCCAGCCGCATTTCGGGGAAGTCCCGTGATTACGCAACTGATCATACACATTGAGCTTTTTTTTGAGCACATTTAATTGAAACTAAAAATGAATCTGAATATTACTGACGATATTGTGATTTGTTTTCGTAAGGCGTCGGTATCGAGAGTTCGCGAACATTTGTCAACTTTGCGCGTTATGACGCCAATTTCGCGTTGGTTCGCGAAAAGCAGCAAACACACAGCAAACATAGTAAACATCAACCTTCAATCATCATCCACCTTAACTAAAATCCTTAAATTTGGCTCCGCGTAATTCTTTATAGAAATTGCGAAAACGCGATGAAAACGCGTGGGTCAAGTTGCGTTGTGTTCGTGCCACTGGGGACTTGCGCGCTGCAATATTTAGGCAGCGATTTGAGCAGGGCTTGATAGGGCTTTGATAGGGCTCGAAAGGGCATGATTGGGGTTCACGCGGCCGAAATTCGTACAACGTCGAGACAAAATTCGAAGCAATTCATCGCCTCTGGCTTGAAGTTGGGTTGGGTCAGGAAAGGTAGGATTTTGGTGGGTGGTGGGGGGGGGGGGGGGGGGGGGGTGAGGAATTCTGCAAAACCATTCCTGAACCAATTGATGGTGGACGTCTGTGTACCTGAGCCACGAAAACATATAGCCATCATTAGTAGTACCCATAAGTTCGCATTTGAGCAGTGAATATGTAGATAAACACGAAGTGTTAGGTAAGCGTGGCAGAAGGGTCAAAGACTAATTACCGAAAAACAAATCAACACAAGAAACAAATATCACCTACAGGGGGCGAAGCCCCCTGCAAGGGGGCCATACGCAGAGGAAGGTTGGGAAGTTGGGTTGGGTCAGGAAAGGTAGGATTAGTGGAGGGGGGGGGGGGGGGGGGGAACTCTGCAAAACCATGGTTGGGAGGTTAGTTTGGGTCATGAAAGGAAGTCATAGAAGAAACACGTGTAGCGGCACGTGAGAACTCATGCTTCGGCGACACCACACCACTCGCTTTTCTTGGATCAACTACTGATGTAGGACGCATGTGTACCAGAGTCATGAAAATATATAGCCATCATTAGTATTACTTTAAAGTTCGCATTTGAGCAGTGTATATGTAGGTAAACACAAAGTGTTAGGTAAGCGTGGCAGAAGGGTCAAATACCAATTACCGAAAAACAAATCAACACAAGAAACAAATAAAACCTACAGGGGGCGAAGCCCCCTGCACGGGGGCTCTACGCAGAGGAAGGTTGGGAAGTTGGGTTGGGTCAGGAAAGGTAGGATTAGTGGAGGGGTGGGGGAGGGGGATGGGAAAATCTGCAAAATCATGTTTGGGAGGTTACTTTGGGGCAGGAAAGGAAAACATAGAAGAAACACGTGCAGCGGCACGTGAAAACTCATGCTGTGGCGACACCAAGCGATGGTGGACATCGGTGTATCTGTGTCACGAAATGAAACCCCCCTCCTTTAAGCTACACCCAACAATGAACAGGTTGGCAGAGAACATGCAGAAAGGCACTAATTGTTGGGCAAGGGGAGTAGCAAAAAAACACACGAAAGGCAGGAAAGGCATCAGGAAACATACAACACGGTTGGGTTGGGAGGTTGGTTTGGGTCAGGAAAGGAAAACGGGAAAAAAATGTCCTAAACATTACATGCACTAAAACCCATCTGTCCTAAAGTCAATGTTTTTGCTTTAAAAATAATACGCAGAGGCAGGTTGGGAAGTTGGGTGGGGTGAGGAATTGTAGGATTAGTTGGGAGGGGGGGGGGGGGAGGGGGAGTGGCAAAAAACTACGCTCGAAATGCAGGAAAGGCATCAGGAAACATACAACACGGTTGGGTTGGGAGGTTGGGTGGGGTCAGGAAAGGAAGACTTAGAAGCAGCATGTGCGGCATCACATGAAAACTATCCTTTCCTGGGTCACCAACTGATGGTGGACCTCTGTGTACCTGAGTCACGAAAATATATTGCCATCATTAGTAGTACCCATAAGTTCGCATTTGAGCAGTGTATATGTTGGTAAGCATGAAGTGTTTGGCAGGCGTGGCAGAAGGGTCAAAGACCAATTACCAAAAAACAAATTAACTCAAGAAACAAATAAAACCGACAGGGGGCGAAGCCCCCTGCAAGAGGGCTCCGAGCAGATGGTGCTTTGGGGCGAAGCCCCAAAGCACGCCGGGTGGGTTGGCGGCCGGAGGCCGCAGGGGCAGAGCCCCTAGTATACTATATAATAGTGCTATATAATATACTATATAATAGTGCAGGGTCCGTGTTGAAATAAAACAAAGTTATTCTGAAAATTTTATCAGAATCAAATAAGTAGCTTGGCCTGAGTTGTTCCAGCAAGCTGTTAACTAGCTGTAACTTACGACGCCGAGTGACTTACGTGGGCCGAGTGACTTACGTGGGCCAAGTGACTTACGTGCGCCGAGTGACTTACATGGGCCGAGTGACTTACATGGGCCGAGTGACTTACATGGGCCGAGTGACTTTACGTGAGCCAAGTGACTTACGTGCGCCGAGTGACTTACGTGGGCCGAGTGACTTACGTGGGCCAAGTGACTTACGTGGGCCGAGTGACTTACGACGCCGGCTAACTTACGACGCTGGCAGACTTACGACACGGCAGACTTACGACGCGGCAGACTTACGACGCGGCAGACTTACGACGCGGCAGACTTACGACGCGGCAGACTTACGTGGGCCGACTGGTTCAGCACAGAGTCCAGGAAGAGCGCGAGGGCGGCCGGGGTGAGTTTGTCTGCGTCGTCAGCGGGAAGGTGGTGGTGGTTGGTCGTCGAGTTGAGCACCAGCAGCGTGGGCAGCGGCAGCATCGTCATGGCGATCGAGTTGGCCAGCGCCGGCGATCCCACCCAGCCAAACTGGAAGTGTGCGTGGAATCGGTGCCGCTCTGACCGAATCACGCCCTCCACCATGTCGCGGAACTCACGCATCTCCACCGACACCTGCAACAGTCGCATTACACCACCGTTACACCCCTGTTACACCACTGTTACACCACTGTTACACCACCGTTACACCCCTGTTACACCACCGTTTCACCCCCGTTACACCCCTGTTACACCACCGTTACAACACCGTTACACCACTGTTACACCCCCGTTACACCCCTGTTACACCACCGTTACACCCATTACTCCCCCGTTACACCCCTGTTACACCCCTGTTACACCACCGTTACACCCCTGTTACACCACCGTTACACCCATTACTCCCCCGTTACACCCCTGTTACACCCCTGTTACACCCCTGTTACACCACCGTTACACACTTGTGAAAATGGCGCTGTTTTGACACTTTTTAAGCGTTTTTTCAGTTTTTTCCAACGGAAGTAACTTTATCTTCAACCGATGTTCACAATATTCACTACGTGCATTATAAATCGTAAAAAGAAGATACTGTGTTAATTTCAAGCAAATCAGTGGAACAGTTTTTCTTTAAATCAATTTTTACAATTTGAAATATTCAAATAATTTCACGACAACTACATCATGATATATCCAGGTAATTAAGGACATCAGGAAAGCTGATAAACTATTGCCAAACATGTTAAATCAATCATATTCGCCTCTAGGCTATGCGCACACGCAATATAATCGCGTTGAGGGTGAGCGTAAGTATTACGGTTAATATTACAATAACAAGACGGTAATATAAGTGTTTGCATAGGCTAGCAACCAGCGCAGGGCTAGCAACCAGCGCAGGGCTAGCAACCAGCGCAGGGCTAGCAACCAGCGCAGGGCTAGCAACCAGCGCAGGGCTAGCAACCAGCGCAGGGCTAGCAACCAGCGCAGGGCTAGCAACCAGCGCAGGGCTAGCAACCAGCGCAGGGCTAGCAACCAGCTCAGGGCTAGCAACCAGCGCAGGGCTAGCAACCAGCGCAGGGCTAGCAACCAGCGCAGGGCTAGCAACCAGCGCAGGGCTAGCAACCAGCGCAGGGCTAGCAACCAGCGCAGGGCTAGCAACCAGCGCAGGGCTAGCAACCAGCGCAGGGCTAGCAACCAGCGCAGGGCTAGCAACCAGCGCAGGGCTAGCAACCAGCGCAGGGCTAGCAACCAGCGCAGGGCTAGCAACCAGCGCAGGGCTAGCAACCAGCGCAGGGCTAGCAACCAGCGCAGGGCTAGCAACCAGCGCAGGGCTAGCAACCAGCGCAGGGCTAGCGACTAGCGCAGGCAACCAGCGCAGGGCAGGCAACCCGACGACATACCTCCTGAAGCTTGTTTTCCTCGACGACGGCCAGAACAAGGTTCTTGCGAGTCTGCAGCAGCTGGTGGATGTTACCCTGGGTGACCTTGGGGAAGGTCGCAAAGCGTTCCGTGTTGACCCAGTCAGACATGGTGGCGTTGACCTCTTCGTCCGTCCCCCCTTCCCCTGAAACATACGCAACTACCTTCACCCAACGGTTCACCAACGATGGAAACACGGGTTCTCGTGAGATCACCGTAGTTAAGCAACATCGCGCTGAGTCAGGTGTTTGATGGGTGACAATCATGCTCATGATCAGTTCTGTTCGGAGAGAGGTCGGAGGGTTTGCAGTTAGTACAACGACTTCACTCGCCTTGCTTGTCAACCTCTCGACAGCACGGATTAGCGGAAGAATCCTGTCGTTCGAGTTGTACCGTCCTTCGGAAGGGACGTAAAGCCGGTGGTCCCCTTGGTGCTTTTCGACAGGAGTAGGCTACGTGCCGGCACCGGGTTTCCCCTCCTCCCTTCTAGCCATAGATTAGGTTCATCATCACCCTTTCATTCACCGACGCAGTTAGACCAGTGCCACAGAGTGAGTTGTCAAAACAGTGTGTTGTTAAACACCAATAATCAATCAATCAATCAGCAAGTAGGTAGTAACAACAAGTAATTAACAAGTATGAAGAAAAACAGGTAGGAAGTACCTTGGAAGAACAAGAAGCCGCCTTCCTTGTAGACGAAGACTGCAGGCACGGCAGGCAGAGTGACGTGAAGGCTGGCGATGTCGTCGCCGACCGAGTAGAAGAATCCGTGCGGCTGGAACTTGTCTGCGACGTCTGCGTAGGCCAGCCACAGCGCGGACGCAGGTTCCCGGGGGCCGGCAAACACGAAGAACAGCGGGTTGGAGCGCTTGAGTCCGTCGACGCTCTCCGCGCGCGAGATGTGTTGCACCGCCGGGCCCGACACCCGGCCAGCAAAGTTCATGATCTCTTCCTTGGTGCGATCTCCCTTGAACGTGTAGCGGCTAGCTCCCTTCAAGCTGCAAGCACAACCAGCGACACCGCTAGCATCACGTCAATAGCACACCACGCTGTAGCGACTGTCTCCCTTCAAGCTGAGGTTAAATCATGGTTAATCATAGTGAACGTCCAGAAGTGAGATTTACAAACCTCGCAGGGCATTGTGCCTCATACACTTTGTGGACAGAAACCTTTTTTCTTAAAATTAGCTTGTGTTAGCTTCAGCATTGTGATTCTTTCAGGGCTTCTATAGCAAAATTACAGCAAGGTTGTTGCGATTTGTCCAAACCTCCTACATCTTCCCCGGCAACTCTATGACAAAATCTGGAGCTCGATCACATTCTAAACGGCTCGTATGGTATCACAAAGCAATTGGGGTTTGTTGCCATCGTGACAAAATGCTATCGCCATGCATGGTTGATGTGATTTGTTAAAGCCCCACTAATAAGAAAACTGAAAACCTGAATGCAAGTGCTGTCATATGCCACATGCTCAGCCTCTTCCTATATTTCCAAAGAAACCTTCATTGGGACTTGAAGAAATTTCTAGTGGACGGTTTCCAGTGTCCAGAAGTGTACTACATTTCCAGGTGGAATTACAATGAAAAAGTTACTTGAGGTACTACTGGTAGGTACTACTTACAACATTATTGTCGGAAAGCCTTGCACTTTGAATTCAGAGGCCATCGATGTAAATCTGGTGCAATCAACACGGCCAACCCTTATGTTTGTGTTATGAAGGCTCTGGGCCACATGTGACCAGATTGGTTCAAGTCGTTTGCAGTGTCCACACCAAGGTGCATAGAACTGTAACAATAATCATGGTTAAGCAACGGGCGGGGTTGTTATGTTTGCTTATGGTACGAATAACAAGATACTTTGATTTACCATTATAAGCCACTGTCCATCTTTTGAGATCTCAACAAATCTGTCGCTTAATTCCAAAACACGTGATGATCGTCCAAATGAAATTAAGCCTGGATTTTTATGGGAGAAAAAATGTTAATGTTTAATGTCATAAATTCTCTACATTGCGTATTTGCGATGTATTCATCAATGTACATAAAAAACAAATTCATACCCAGTAAAAGTGCAAGAATCACTTGAAGTTTCCATGTAAAACCTGTGAGCAACATTTCGATGGCACTGACAGTGACAGAAGCAGGTTCAAGCTTTTCTTGCCATTTGAAGGTTTGTTTGTAACTTTGCTTTGTATGGGTTTCAATTGAAAATCAATATCGGTCGATGTCAAGCTGCTGCTAATTGGATTTCGAAGATAACTAAATACACCCGTAGCTTCATAGATAGTACTTATCACTTTCAAATAAATATTTTCACCAAGATGACCAAGAAACACGAAGTTAAAAGTGTTGATCTGTACAGAGGCGGGCGCTTTCGACCGCCATGCAGTTAGCCACCGTGAACTTAGCACGGAATGCACGGAGGAACCAAGACAAAAGTGAAAGTAGAGAATGTACCGTATAAAATAATTCAAATACTAATTTATTAATTTAATTTTAACTAAAGTATTGCATTCATTCATTACCATTGATAACTGTGATGGTTACATCGAAGTAACTTTAAGGATTAATGTTCTTTAGGACCTTCAAAAAGATGTATCCAGCTCTTCAATATTTTCTCGTCTCCGGAAGCCAGCCTAATTCAAATGATTGAGTGCCTATAGAAGTAGAACCACCCGCAAAGCCATCCTAAAAGCATTTGAATGTAATCAATTTAATTGCAGAAAAACTAAGAGGGTTTGATTTAACTTTCAGAACTCAGAAACTTCTAAAAGATGCATGAGTAAAAGATGCATCCCTACTTCTGCCACAGCTCTGCAAAGCCGGCACCTATTTCATTTGATTGATTAGCCTCTATACATACTATACATATCATTGGACTTCAATTTAATTGCAGAAAATCTATGAAAGGTACACTGACAAAACTCTCACGATATTTCGACCTAAGGACCTGCTACATCATGTTGTTGTCCACCACTTTGCCTCAGCCCTATTGCCAGGGAAAATGCATTCGCACAACGCGTGCAGCCGCGGTCACCCTTTCACTTTCTATGCTAGCACAGAGTTTCTCAACTCCGAGATGTTTGATTTAATTGCAGATGTTTTGGATTGTTTAGTAAGGTACACTATTGGTTCATTCCTTGCTACGTTCCTTGCCAACTTTTAACTAGTTTATCTGGTGAGTTTTTTTAATTTATACCTATCTTTGGGGGTGGGTCGCAAATGGTTGCTTCTCCTCGCACCTCCCAAAGTAGGATATCCTATTTTGTGACAACATTTGGCTGCATTTAGTCATAACAAATAGTATCCTCCATCAGGGGGAAAGTTAGGAAGAAAATGAACATCCCTGGGATATCTTTTTGTTTTTGAGCTCCATGGGAATTAGTACTCTAATATTCATTCAATGTTAAATAGAAAGAAAAGAAAGCATATAATTGATCATCAGTTTTTGTACATTGAACTATACACAAGCACGAAGGCCACCTAGAAAATATTCACACACTAGCACCTTTGCCTCTGGCTGTCAATCCAAACAGAGAAAGCCATTTATTTGGGAACAAGGGTGGAGCATTGCTGGCAGGCAGAGTCGATGCTGGGATATTTGTAGCGGAAACCGTACTCCAACGTTCGTTTGGGGACGACCTTCTGGCCCTCGATCATAATCTTAGCTCGTTCTTCGCTGAACGCCAGGTTGAGCGCAAACTCCGGCACCGGGATCAGCGTGGGCCGCCACAACGCCTTGCCGAACGCCGACGTGAACTGTTTGTTTGTTATTTGCTGCAAGACAAACACACCATCTCATTGAGCCAGACCGAGTATGTGGAGACTACACGTCTACTACAATGATTCTTCCCATATCAAACATAAATTACAACTACTACCTGTGCCAGGTTTCAAAAACCAAAATTTATTCTGTGTATGAAGATTCGATTCCTACCACGACTTTTTTCATTGATTCGTTTTTAAAATGATTTTTTAAATTTGTATTGCAATTAAATTATCTTAAAGTTAACTTAAACTTATAGGTACTTAAAACTTACTTAGGTACCTAACTTAAAATTAAGTTCATGAACTTGACTGCTCTCTATTCTAACAACATTCTTAGACCACATGAGAAGAAGAATATCATAATTTGGGTTTTAAATTGAGTTTTAGATCGATTTGCCTTTAAAACAAACATTGGAAATTTATAGAAATGTGGGCAAGTGACAAGTCCCGAGCTACCGCGCCAGAATGAAGCGTGATACTCGGCATGCACGCGGCGCTGCGCGTGGAGCGGGTTACCAGCTGCCAGCCGGCCGGCAAGACCTGCTACGAGTATGAGCTAGGCCATCGGGAGCCCCCGCTCGCTTCCAATCTACGATTTTGTTGTGCAATGTGCTAAACTTTATCGCTGAATTATCGATGTATCAATTCAAGTAAACTGAGAGCATCGAAGGCAACTAAATTCGATGTACGGGGGCCTAAGAAAGGTAAAGGCTATGCGTATGGCTGGCGCGGCAATCTTTCTACAGCGAACATGACGTCGCACCAGAATCCGCGCGGCGTCTGAGGCAGACACCGGGCGCGGAGGAACAGATGGGATGGAGCCATTTTTCTTATCTCGTTGCGCGCTAGCGGATAAGTGAAACCTCACACGTACTTTAAGATTGAAGCATGGGATTTTCCCGACTTTTCATGTATCGTTGGGGCATTCCTTTCTTTAGGATAACTGGTCATTACACTCACCTCTTCAATTCCTATCTCCATAATCTGTTTTTAAACAAGAACTAGACCTACTTAGTTGATTTTGATTGCTTTTCCACAACAACAACCAAGGCAGCTGTACAAGAAGGTATTTCAAAAATATTTTCTACATTATCCTCTCTTCTTGATAAAAATGGAACTGACACAATTCCAACTTAGTTTCAATTTCATTCCTACCTCAGGTGCTACTCCGTTAAGTATGCCTTTCACTTTTGGGTTCTCCATTGCAAAAAGTAGCAGATTGGTTATGTCTTCAATATGGATCCACGGCATCCACTGCTGGCCTGATCCCATTTTCCCACCGACGCCAAGGAAAAATGGGAGAAACAGCTGCTTGATCATGCCTCCTTTTCTCCCGAGAACCACACCTGTGGGTGAAACAATATTTTAAATTGATTAATTAATGGCCTAGCAAGCTACTTAAGGGGTGTGATTATCTAATGGAAGGATTACCTGATCGAATAGTGGCTGTTCGAACGCCCAAATGTGAAGGCAGTTTAGCTGCATTCTCCCACTCATGACAGAGTTTTGATAGGAAATCAAACTCCTCTCCCCTGCTTTCTTCGGTGTACTCTTTGGTCTTACTGGGCTCATAGATACCAACTCCTGATATTGTAACAAAAGACTAGGGAAACACAATTTATTGATAAGTGACATCAAAGATTTTTTATAGTAGAGAGGTTGGTAGGTATTAATTACCTACCTTTGGCCTTTTGCTTGATCGAATTATAGCGTCTGCAAGGGACTTTGTTGTGTTGACACGGCTCGACCAGACATTCTGCTTGAAACCTGGAGTCCAGCGCTGCTTAGGATCGAGCACATTTTGACCGGCTAAGTTTACAACAGCAGTGGTACCATCTGGGAGGCCAGTTTTTGCTAATTCCGTCTGCAGGTCAAGAAAGATATTATGATGGTAGTTTGCACGCTTGTGTGAGATGATTTTCAATAGAGATCTTAAGATGATGTCCAAACCCATGAGAGCCGTTGTGGTCCGGGCATTCGAGAGATTATTGTAACTCCATACCCTTTCGTTCGAAGTAGATTTGCAAACGCAGTACCTATAAAGCCACTACCACCACCTGTAAGAAGGAATATAATTTATAGACTAAACTTGAAAAGAAAATCAACAAGGAATTAAGAGATTGAGGTAGGTAGTAGGTTTTACATTATTTGCATATGACTTACTGCAACGTAACTTACCTATGAGAACTGTTCCGTTCATTCTATTCGCATTACTGAGTACAATCCTATTTGAAAATACGTAGACCTGCCTACAAGTTCCTTTTTATCAATGAATAATTATTTTTACAAATATGTTTCATGTACCAACAGATTTTTGTAAAAGTCAATAACAATTTTATAGAAAAAAGATTTCACACGCTTTTAACAACTTATTCACTGCCAATGAGACACAACTGAATTTTAATGACAGTATCTAACGAAAGGTATCTGACAAAAAGTATCTTTGTGTCTGTAGAACGCTGAACGAAGTGTGACAGAAAATTTAATTCTAATTTTCTAACCTTCTTGCTTCGGAAATGCTCAAATTCAATGATGCAATTGCAATGCTAAAATATTCAAGTGCAAGGTCACGGTAAAGCCCATTGAAGCCCATGATAATTTTAGTTTGCCATGAATGGAGGTAGATGACGTTGCGGACCGACTCGCTGCAGGCTGCTTGAAACAGTTTGAAACGACGGCGGTAGCCGCAGCGGCCGCAGCCCCGATTGAGAGGATAAACAGAGCCGAAAGTCGTCATAAGAAAGTTTGCTTGAAATTAACACAGTATATTTGTTTTAGGATTTTAAACTTAGGTACACAGTAAAATTTGTAAACATCAGTTGTGAAATAAGCAACTTTTAATCATCAGCTAACAAATCGCTCAAGATTGTGAGCTCTTATGCGACTGTCACGCGGGTGCGAGCGCTTAAGAGAGATAAGAAGTGTCACAATTATTTTCGCATGGTCTTAGGGCGCGAAATAAATCAAACAAGCGCCACCCCTTGACACATAGTTACCCAACGAGACATGCCTGTCGGGTGGGTTGCCGAGGCTCGGTTAACAGTTACACCATTGAATTTGGAGTCAATGGTTACATTTTAAGCGGGGTCAAGCCAAGATCTTTGGCCAAGCCTTCTGTCAATATCAAAGATCTTATTATTCGTCTATATACTCAATGATTCTGTCAGGAAAGAATGCGATGAGTTGCGAATGCGATCTTGGTCTATCTGTGGGGTGGGTGACGTCTAGCTGTGCTTCTTGTCTGTGTTTCAGTCTAGTCTGTTTTTCAGTCTAGTCTGTTTCGAAAAACAGTAGACCGATTCTAGTTTGCGATGAATTGCAAATGCGAAGAGTTGCACCAATGGTTGCACCCAGCTCTGACATTGATATCAAGATGGCGTCGTCTTTGGAGAATTTGGAAACACAACTCGAAATGTTTATTGAAAATGTACGTCAAATACGAATTATTGTTGGTGACTTTCAGCCACAGGGTCAGAACGTGTTAAATCAAAAGATGTGAGTAATATTTTCTACCTACAAATCGCTAAATAAGATAATCAACGACAGTTTTCTAATTCTAACCTTTACGCATGCAATTGACAATTCCTAATGGCATTGAATTAATAGCTTGTTGTTCAGAGCTTTATTATAATATAAAACGTAATAAATTAATTTTACTTGAAATATGTTCTTTTTTGGTCATTACAGTCAAGGATTGATACATGGGCTTCAGGAAGTAGATAAACTTAAAGCTCAAGTTCAAGAAGTTCATGTACCACTGGAAGTTTTTGAGTAAGTAGAGCGCAAGCATTGCTGCAAGTGATCTCATATATCATTGGCACAGTACTGACATTTGCTATTAAGGTAGTACTGAAACTGTGTGAAAATATTTTCTACATAATTTTATTTCTTTTGTTACCTAGCTATATAGATCAGGGACGCAACCCACAGCTATACACAAAGGACTGCATTGAGAAAGCATTGACAAAAAATGAGCAAGTCAAGGGAAAGATTGATTCCTACAGACGCTTCAAGGCACATCTTCTTGTGGAACTTAACAACTCATTTCCCAACGAGTTGACAAAATATCGAGCAATCCGTGGGGATGAAAGGCCACTAACGTAATTGCATCTTAGTTGTTTAGAGACTTATTTATCTGAATTTTCATATTAGTACCTATCATATTATATTCATATTTGTGTCTCAGATTCTTCTGGTTTAGGCGTAGCCCATGGGGCCATTGATCGAATCAAACAAAATGTTTTGCATGGTCTTTATGGAACAACTTTAGTTTGGTAATGTATTTGGAAACAGTGTTTGGAGTGTTGAGTAGGAACTGAACGGAAAGAAATAATCTGTTCTGGGGAAGTTTTCCAGTTTCAGCAATTTCTGCAGAATAGCTTTCCTTTTTTAACATTGGAACATTTAAATTGTCACTTTTTTTTTTGGAAACTTCAATCAATGTTAATATTAAGTTAAAATATTTTGTCAGGCTGTAAAATAGAAGAAAATTAGCGAAATCAGTCGGACTGAAATGAACTTAGCATAAGATTGTGAATCTGATAAGACTACAATGAGCTATGTATGCAAAGAAAACTTCACTCGAGTACTTTTGCTTTCGCTCAAGCGTCAAAGAGTTGGGTTGTCAATTTTCATTCACTTATATAGTGGAAACTGGTACTTTTAAGGTAAACATCTGTGAATGAGATAAACAACCTGAGAAATGACTTATTGAGGAATGACAAGTGATGTATTAAAAGTTAAAACTTTTTAGATCTGCAATGGCCTTGCAAGCCCACTGCCAATAAAATTTTTCCTTACATAAGCAACTTTAATTTTAAATAGTTCCTTTTTTAATGCTGGTTACATAGGATTTCTGTATGGAACATGTAAGCTAGAGCTAGGAGCGTACCCAACTCTGTGACCACGTAAATGCTTTGAAAATGGAATCATCTGAAATATTTGAATTTGGTGTTTATGTCAGTAAAAGTGGCATTTATTTTTTATTTGTTTGTTTATTTCAACTGGTAGACATTCACTGGAATTGGGACGGGTTTCTTATAAATGTCTCCTTTGAAGAGTGGCAAACCGGGGTGTTAAAAGCTGCCAATAATCTTATTCCTTTTCAGAAAAATATCACACATCTGCAAACCATTGTTGGTAGTTTCAAATTTGAGTTTTTACTCCCCAAAATCCCCAAAAACACGTTTTTTACCATTTCATATTAAATGTTGTGTACAGTTAATTTGAAAAATGCATGTTGTTCAGTTAAGTTTTCTTAACAATCTTTTGTTTAGGAACAAAAAGATTAATCACATCATCGTAATTCGTAATCAAAAGGTGAAAGATAGAGATTTGAAATTTTCCCCAAAACATTTCTGGAAATTTGTGGCGATAACGCCAGCAACATTAGCATTCCTAATTGAGTTTTCATTTTATAACTGAAACAAGACGTTGAGAGTTAAGGCAGCGAGTCCATGGGGCAATGTATCATGGGTTATCTGTGATTGCCCAGACAAGGGAGGATTCGGTATGATTCGCTGCCACCAGAGTCCAGTTAAGGACTCAAATTATTAATTGAGATAAGGGAAATACTTAGAATGAAGGCGTGTGGGTAGGTTCGTTGGGGTGTAATCATGGATCAGAAACTCTCTCTTAATTAGTGATACTATCAAAATACAGTAAAACACAGATTCTTATGCCTTTTTAACATGGGTGAATGCATAGGGATTGAATTGAACTTTTGGTCATAAAGTGTGAATTTACGACATACCCATTCTAGATGTCAACTTAATATTATTTGGTTGGTTGTTTGAACAAATGCAGCTACCCTTTCATCCATGTTAGTCTAGCTGTGACTATAATTATATATTATCCTGGGTTACTCTGATCGAGTTGAACCTTACCGCACTCTGTACTCTGAAGTGTGTGTGGTGTTTTCTTTGTTGTAATATAAAACTAGTTCACAGTAGGATGAATGAGAGAGGTAGTGAACGATATTTCACTTCAGATGCATCACTAGGCCCTGATAATCTTGCGTGAGAATTTGCTTGTCATGGAGCTGGCGTGGGCATGCTTCATCGAATTTATCACTTAATGTGCTATTTTGTTTAATTTCTTTACTTTGCTTTACATACAGGGTGAGTTGACTTACCTTTAAGCTAAATATTTACCTTCTGCACCCACTCATTGGTCTAGGCATTGACTTAAAACACACACATGTAAGTGGTTTATCGTGAATTGTTCCTTCCCGACAGCACAACTGGCCGAGAGAACAACTTAAACAGCAGTTAATCTGTGAACAGGTAAATGCATTTTTATATTTCAAATTCTGCTCACAGGTCATAGTCATGGTCAAATACCTCGACTATTTCGGTATATTTTACATTCCAAATGAACCTACTGCGACTAGCATATTTGTCAGCATGACTAAACTTAAAAAAGGGCCAAGAGCCACCCTAAATCAGGGCTCACTCACTCCTAGAGATTCATTTCATACACAGCTACTTGGCTTTTATGATCAATTTAAAATGTTCGGCAATAATTTACCAGCTTTCACAATGACATAGTTACCTGGACATATTATCATGATGTAGTCGTCTTGAAATTATTTGAATATTTCAAAACAATTTTAAATTGGAAGGGAAAGATTAAAATGGTTTGGGCATTTGAAGAGGATGGAGGGTAAAAGAATTTGAAGAGGCAGAGGAGTGGAAAGAGAAGAGTGGAAGACCAAGATTCAAGAATGAAATGGATTAATTTAATAGGAAAAAGATGTCGAGAGAAGAAAAGAGAAGTGGGATGAAACTATAGGACAGAGAAAAGGTGGGAAGATGTTAGAGGATGGAAGAAAATGTGTGAAAAAGAGGAAGAAGAAGAAGAAGAAGAAGAAGAGGAAGAAGAAGAAGATGATTAATAAATATAAGAGCGTTGGTGTGGCGGCCAACGCTATAAATTTAAGCCTATAAAAATGTCTGTTCATTGAAATTCAAGACAGTAAAATGATATTTATTATTTTTTCAAAATAAAAAAATCGATTTAAAGAAAAACTCTTCAATTGATTTGCTTGAATTTAACACAGTATCTTCTTTTTACGATTTATAATATACAACAGTAAATTTTGTTAAGATTGGTTGATGAAAAGTTGCTTAAGTTGCAAAAAACTGCAAAAACGTCTAAAAAACGTCATAGAGGTGCCGTTTTCAAGAAAAGTGCTAAACAAACAACAATGAAATTTGTAAACAAACATTAAATCATGGGGGTCAACATATCTGGAAAGTTTCGTCAAATTATATTCAGATTCTTGGCCTCCAGAGTGTAAAACGTGTTTTGGAAAAACCGAAAAATTTCGTAAAAACTTAATAACATAAAATTTACTCGTCCGAATTGCTTCAAAAACTTGGCAGATCTAAGTTCAGAGAAAAAGAATGTTCACAGAAATTTTCATCAAAATCCGTTTGGTCGTTTGGCCAGTAGAGCGCGAACAAATACACAAAAAAAAAAAAAAAAAAAAATCACTCCGGATTTTGTAGCAGTAAAGAGTAACTGAAGATTTCGCTTCACTCGCTTCGCTCGTTACGCTCATTAATAAAATCGTAATCATGGGAGGTATCACAAAAGTTAAGAGCTGCAATGTTAGCATACTCAATTACGCATCCATTTATTATTTCCATCAATTTCCATACATTTATCCATTTATATTTTCAAATTTTGTTCAAGGGTGGCCAAAATATCGGCAATAAAATAAAGTACCAAATTTGAAAAATCGAGGATATCCTGGTTAAATTTTCCAAATAAACATTTAAAATTTATTTTCAACAACGCTATGCTCAATCAGCCAACAATCATTTTGAGAAATTTTTACATGGATGACCAAACCAAATTACCACAATTTAAATTTAATGGAGTTAATTTGTGACTTGAATGCACGGAAATCGGTAGTAATTAAATGTAGAAAAATTCCAAATTTGGGAGAATTTTTTTGCACTAACTTCTTATCACTTCTTCCATATGACGAGCTTGACGTGACTCATGTCCGTAGAATTGAAGCTGGACTATTTTAGTGAAATTGCATTTTCATGTATTTTCCAAAAACGTGATGGTGAAAATGTACAAATTTCGTAAAAACTTTAATACAAAAAAAAATTGGACTATCTTTCGATTTTGCTTTCGATTGCGAATATTCCCAGAAATTTTAATCGAAACTGGTTTTGGCGTTTAGGCGTAGAGAGCGTTATGAATAGAAAAGAGGTGTGCAATTCGGCAAGTTGCCGACACGCGTCCAGGGCCCTAAGATCAACGACACCTTGGCCAAGGAGACCCACTGCACGGGTCACGTGCTTGCTGCTTGCTGCTGCTGCTGCTGCTTGCTGCTGCTGCTGCTGCTTGCTGCTGCTGCTGCTGCTGCTGCTGCTGCTGCTGCTGCTGCTGCTGCTGCTGCTGCTGCTTGCTGCTGCTGCTGCTGCTGCTGCTGCTGCTGCTGCTGCTGCTGCTGCTGCTGCTGCTGCTGCTGCTGCTGCTGCTGCTGCTGCTGCTGCTGCTGCTGCTGCTGCTGCTGCTGCTGCTGCTGCTGCTGCTGCTGCTGCTGCTGCTGCTGCTGCTGCTGCTGCTGCTGCTGCTGCTGCTGCTGCTGCTGCTGCTGCTGCTGCTGCTGCTGCTGCTGCTGCTGCTGCTGCTGCTGCTGCTGCTGCTGCTGCTGCTGCTGCTGCTGCTGCTGCTGCTGCTGCTGCTGCTGCTGCTGCTGCTGCTGCTGCTGCTGCTGCTGCTGCTGCTGCTGCTGCTGCTGCTGCTGCTGCTGCTGCTGCTGCTGCTGCTGCTGCTGCTGCTGCTGCTGCTGCTGCTGCTGCTGCTGCTGCTGCTGCTGCTGCTGCTGCTGCTGCTGCTGCTGCTGCTGCTGCTGCTGCTGCTGCTGCTGCTGCTGCTGCTGCTGCTGCTGCTGCTGCTGCTGCTGCTGCTGCTGCTGCTGCTGCTGGCACCTATCATTGACAACATAATCACTTGATTATTTGATCCATCCCTAGGGCGGATTCTCCTCAGCAACAAAATCCAAACAATGTCTAACGAATTTCTCTTTCATTATATTATGAGAGTAAGATCAGAAAGTAGAGATTTTCTAATGAAGAAGCACGCGGACCTAATTAATCCTTCTAACATTGCTATCAGTCTTCAAGTTCAACGAAACGATTTGCCTACAACTTTTTTGACACATTAAGTGCGTGACTGATAATGTATAGTAATTCTTATCAATTATATTTTCACAACACGGCTCTTGTAAGAGCTTATAAGATTGGATCCCCTGCCCAAAAACTCTATCAGATCGTTAATCAGATCGATCAGATGAAGTAGCATCCGTACGGTGGGGAGTGGGGAGTGGGGAGATTGGAGAAGGGAGTGGGGAGAGCTTCAGAGAATGGTAAGCTTACAATCCAGCGAGCAGCCACCAGCCAGTAGTTGCCTGCAGCCAGCAGTGTGAAGAGTGTCTGCCGCGGAGGACGCAAGAGAAAGGTAATTGTCCTGCTGCACATTATTACTAGCTGGGAGAACCCTTCGAGATTTGTTTCATTGACTGACTCCAGGGACATAATAATTGTTTGATGCGTAGAAAGCAGCTGCAAGTAGGCTTGTCAGCTACAAGTGGGAATTGCTATTCTGAGGGATATTTATCTATTTGAAAATCAAAACATGTTTTGATGTCTGACCTCACAATAAGCTAATGCATCAACATCAAAAATGATGGCTGTCATGGGTCTGGTATGCATACCGTCATGGGACTGACGTATTTCTAGTTACACGTGGTTTTACACTATCACGTATTTACTGTATGCCTAGGATATTAAAATCCAGTAATTGTTTTTGTAAGTGATTGTTGTTGCCGAACGGAACGACACAAATCATTTCGATGAAATTTTCGCATTGGATGAGTGTTATTTGAATGATTCTGTTCGAACAATCTTCGAGGTTCCAGAAGAAAATAAAAATGTTATCGTGTATTCGCATCTAGATGCAAGTATGTACTGATTGCACCGAGGGAACGCTAACTCATTGCACGTAGGGTAGCACCAGGCAATGCGAACACTCGTATTATAATCGCGTTGTGAACGGGAGTGTTAATTACGCTCACACACAACGCGATTATATTGCGCGTGAGCAATAATTTAATTAGCAGCTTTATCGATGACATAAATCATGTCATTATGAAATGTCATGAAATGTCATGATGTAGTCGGCGTGATATAATTCAGATATTTTGGAACGAAGTACGATTTAGAGAAAATGAGGCAAATTTGTGACGTTAATTTTTTATACAAAACTGTAAGTAATTATTGATGAGCGTAACGAGCGTAGCGAGTGAAGCGAAATCTTCAATTACACTTTACTGCTAAAAAAATCCGGAATGTTTTTTTTTTTTTTTTTTTTTTTTTTTTGTGTGTTTGTTCGCGCTCTACAGGCCAAACGCCAAAACAGATTTGGATGAAAATTTCGGTGGACCTTCGTTTTCTCTGAACTTAGATCTGCCACGTTTTTGAAGCAATTCGGACGAGTAAATTTTATGTTATTAAGTTTTTACGAAATTTTTCAGTTTTTCCAAAACACGTTTTCCACTCTAGAGGCCAAGGATCTCAATATAATTTGACGAAACTTTCCAGATATGTTGGCCCCCACGATTTAATGTTTGTGTACAAATTTCATTGTTGTATGTGTAGCGCTTTTCTTGGAAATAGCGCTTTTATGACGCTTTTTTAGCGATTTTGCAGTTTTTTCCAACTAAATCAACTTTATCTTCAACCGAATTTGACAAAATTTACTGTGTGCATTAAAAAACGTAAAAAGAAGATACTGTGTTAATTTGAACTAAATCAATTGAATAGTTTTTCTTTAAATCGATTTTTACGTTTTGAAATATTCAATGTCATTGAGAAAGCAGCTAAATTAACGCCGAACATTATAAATTGATCTTAAAAGCCTCTAGGCTATGCGCACGCGCAATATAATCGCGTTGTGGGTGAGCGTAAATATTACGCTCATCCACAACACGATTATATGAGTGTTCGCATAGCCTAGTTTTACTGATATTGACTGGCTGTACGTGAGATTAGATTTACGGAACCCTCTAAAACAAGAAATATGGAAAGTTTTGGAATATGGAAGCTCCATGGAGCAGAATTGATGTATTTAAATACTCTTGTTCCACAAGGATACAAGCTACTTTTAACATGCAGTTGCAAGTTACATAGACATTAATAATATTTATTTGAACACTTATAAAATTCTCTTGTTTCTTTATGTAATATTGTATGAGTTGTTGATTTGTTGAATATCATTTTGATCTGTGTAATGCTATTTCTGGAATGTTTTCGTTTTGCTATTTTTATCTTGGATGGTATTATTATATTGTCAATAAAGATAAAGTCAATTGATTAGCTTATATAAATATCATGGTATCTCCTTATAAAGATATTTAACGCACACCGTAAAATATGTCAACATCAGTTGAAATCCAGTTGACTTTTTTGCATAAAAATGCAAGAACGCTAAGAAAGACCAATAAAACGTCTTTAAGGCGCCATTAAAAAAAAAGATACAGTTCTAACAGCGAAATTCTTCCACAAACATTGCATCGTGATGCCGGTCAACACATCCAGAAGGTGACCGTCGAAATACATTCAGATGCTTGGCCTACAGAGTGCGAAACGTGTTTTGGAAAAATTGAATAATTTCGCAAAAACTTAATTACATTGAATATACCTGTCCGATTATCCTCCAGAACGTGGCAGATCCAAGTTCAGAAAAAAGGAAGGTCTATTTAAATATTCATCAAAATCGGTTTTGGAATTTGGCCTGTG
Organism: Nemurella pictetii; assembly: GCA_921293315.2. Taxonomy (NCBI): domain Eukaryota; kingdom Metazoa; phylum Arthropoda; class Insecta; order Plecoptera; family Nemouridae; genus Nemurella; species Nemurella pictetii. The sequence goes on from OV121121.1 coordinate 15,843,539, forward strand.
GAACACGAAAAAACACAGACAAGAAAAACAAGAAAAAAAAACACAAACAAAACAATGGAGACTTTTTCTTGCAGTAGGTGTAATTGAAGATTGGAAGATAATTATTTGTGTAAAATAAATATCTTATTCTACAAGATAAATATATTTTTGTAACACCCAGCGCCTACTGTTTCAGACGACAGTGACGTAGCTGAGGTGAACATGTTTGCGTCATGGATGACGCTGGCGTTCCCGCTGGCAATTCTCGCTGCCTGCGGAACCGACGCCCAAGAGAGGTAAGCATTATGCAGTAAGCACTAGCTTACAATACAAGGCACCAACAATAGGTTGCACGGTGCTTGCAGCCCGGTGTGAGCTACAGGTTGCTTCTGATTGCAGCCCGGTGTGAGCTACAGGTGGCTTCCATGATTGCAGCCCGGTGTGAGCTACAGGTAGCTTCTGATTGCAGCCCGGTGTGAGCTACAGGTAGCTTCTGATTGCAGCCCGGTGTGAGCTACAGGTTGCTTCTGATTGCAGCGCGGTGTGAGCTACAGGTTGCTTCTGATTGCAGCCCGGTGTGAGCTACAGGTAGCTTCTGATTGCAGCCCGGTGTGAGCTACAGGTTGCTTCTGATTGCAGCCCGGTGTGAGCTACAGGTAGCTTCTGATTGCAGCCCGGTGTGAGCTACAGGTTGCTTCTGATTGCAGCCCGGTGTGAGCTACAGGTTGCTTCTGATTGCAGCCCGGTGTGAGCTACAGGTAGCTTCTGATTGCAGCCCGGTGTGAGCTACAGGTTGCTTCTGATTGCAGCCCGGTGTGAGCTACAGGCTGCTTCTGATTGCAGCCCGGTGTGAGCTACAGGTTGCTTCTGATTGCAGCCCGGTGTGAGCTACAGGTTGCTTCTGATTGCAGCCCGGTGTGAGCTACAGGCTGCTTCTGATTGCAGCCCGGTGTGAGCTACAGGTTGCTTCTGATTGCAGCCCGGTGTGAGCTACAGGTTGCTTCTGATTGCAGCCCGGTGTGAGCTACAGGTAGCTTCTGATTGCAGCCCGGTGTGAGCTACAGGTTGCTTCTGAATGCAGCCCGGTGTGAGCTACAGGTTGCTTCTGATTGCAGCCCGGTGTGAGCTACAGGTTGCTTCTGATTTCAGCCCGGTGTGAGCTACAGGTAGCTTCTGATTGCAGCCCGGTGTGAGCTACAGGTAGCTTCTGATTGCAGCCCGGTGTGAGCTACAGGTAGCTTCTGATTGCAGCCCGGTGTGAGCTACAGGAAGCTTCTGATTGCAGCCCGGTGTTAGCTACAGGTAGCTTCTGATTGCAGCCCGGTGTGAGCTACAGGTAGCTTCTGATTGCAGCCCGGTGTGAGCTACAGGTAGCTTCTGATTGCAGCCCGGTGTGAGCTACAGGTTGCTTCTGATTGCAGCCCGGTGTGAGCTACAGGTAGCTTCTGATTGCAGCCCGGTGTGAGCTACAGGTTGCTTCTGATTGCAGCCCGGTGTGAGCTACAGGTAGCTTCTGATTGCAGCCCGGTGTGAGCTACAGGTTGCTTCTGATTGCAGCCCGGTGTGAGCTACAGGTTGCTTCTGATTGCAGCCCGGTGTGAGCTACAGGTTGCTTCTGATTGCAGGCCAGTGTGGAGCTACAGGTTGCTTCTGATTGCAGGCCAGTGTGGAGCTACAGGTTGCTTCTGATTGCAGCCCGGTGTGAGCTACAGGTAGCTTCTGATTGCAGCCCGGTGTGAGCTACAGGTTGCTTCTGATTGCAGGCCAGTGTGGAGCTACAGGTTGCTTCTGATTGCAGGCCAGTGTGGAGCTACAGGTTGCTTCTGATTGCAGGCCAGTGTGGAGCTACAGGTTGCTTCTGATTGCAGCCCGGTGTGAGCTACAGGTTGCTTCTGATTGCAGCCCGGTGTGAGCTACAGGTTGCTTCTGATTGCAGGCCAGTGTGGAGCTACAGGTTGCTTCTGATTGCAGGCCAGTGTGGAGCTACAGGTTGCTTCTGATTGCAGGCCAGTGTGGAGCTACAGGTTGCTTCTGATTGCAGGCCAGTGTGGAGCTACAGGTTGCTTCTGATTGCAGGCCAGTGTGGAGCTACAGGTTGCTTCTGATTGCAGGCCAGTGTGGAGCTACAGGTTGCTTCTGATTGCAGGCCAGTGTGGAGCTACAGGTTGCTTCTGATTGCAGGCCAGTGTGGAGCTACAGGTTGCTTCTGATTGCAGGCCAGTGTGGAGCTACAGGTGCGTGTCGGGTGGAGCGACCAACGTGTGCGAGAAGGTGTTGCTTCCGGAGGGGGAGGAGCCTGTGGCGCTGCCGGTCTGTCAGATGCTGTGCGACGAGTGGGCGATGCTGTGGCCGCGGCCGCGAGGGGCGCTGTCCTTCAACCAGACGTTGTCCCGGATCGACCCCCAGCGTGTCAAGGTCATCGCCGACGGGCTCATCCCTAGGCCCAGCGACCTGTTGCGGAGGGTGAGTTACTCCCGCAGCACGCGGTGTTTCAAGCCTTAAGCACGCTGTGTTACAAGCCTTAAGCACGCTGTGTTACAAGCCTTAAGCACGCTGTGTTACAAGCCCGTAGCACGCTGTGTTACAAGCCCGTAGTACGCTGTGCTTCAAGCCCGTAGTACGCTGTGCTTCAAGCCCGTAGCACGCTGTGTTTCAAGCCCGTAGCACGCTGTGTTTAGAGCTCGTAGCACGCTGTGTTTCAAGCCCGATGTGTTTCAAGCCCGTAGCACGCTGTGTTTCAAGCCCGTAGCACGCTGTGTTTCAAGCCTGTAGCACGCTGTGTTACAAGCCCCTAGCACGCTGTGTTTCAAGCCCGCAGCACGCTGTGTTTCAAGCCCGTAGCACGCTGTGTTTCAAGCCCGTAGCACGCTGTGTTTCAAGCCCGTAGCACGCTGTGTTTCAAGCCTGTAGCACGCTGTGTTACAAGCCTTAAGCACGCTGTGTTACAAGCCCGTAGCACGCTGTGTTTCAAGCTCGTAGCACGCTGTGTTACAAGCCCGTAGCACGCTGTGTTTCAAGCCTGTAGCACGCTGTGTTTCAAGCCCGTAGCACGCTGTGTTTCAAGCCAGTAGCACGCTGTGTTTCAAGCCCGTAGCACGCTGTGTTTCAAGCCCGTAGCATGTTGTGTTTCAAGCTCGTAGCACACTGTGTTTCAAGCCCGTAGCACGCTGTGTTTCAAGCCCTTAGCACGCTGTGTTTCAAGCCCGTAGCACACTGTGTTTCAAGCTCGTAGCACGCTGTTTGAAGCCCGATGTGTTTCAAGCCCGTAGCACGCTGTGTTTCAAGCCTGTAGCACGCTGTGTTTCAAGCTCGTAGCACGCTGTGTTTCAAGCCCATAGCACGCTGTGTTTCAAGCCCGTACAAGCACGCTGTGTTTCATGCTCGTAGCACGCTGTGTTTCAAGCCCGTAGCACGCTGTGTTTCAAGCCCGTAGCACGCTGTGTTTCAAGCCCGCAGCACGCTGTGTTTCAAGCCCGTAGCACGCTGTGTTTCAAGCCCGTAGCACGATGTGTTTAAGCCCGTAGCACGCTGTGTTTCAAGTCCGTATAGCACGCTGTGTTTCAAGCCCGTAGCACGCTGTGTTTCAAGCCCGTAGCACGCTCTGTTCCAAGCCCGTAGCACGTTGTGTTTCAAGCCTGTAGCACGCTGTGTTTCAAGCCCGTAGCACGCTTTGTTTCAAGCCCGTAGCACGCTCTGTTCCAAGCCCGTAGCACGTTGTGTTTCAAGCCTGTAGCACGCTGTGTTTCAAGCCCGTAGCACAATGTGTTTCAAGCCCGTAGCACGCTGTGTTTCAAGCCCGTAGCACTCTGTGTTTCAAGCCCGTAGCACGCTGTGTTTCAAGCCCGTAGCACGCTCTGTTCCAATCCCGTAGCACGTTGTGTTTCAAGCCCGTAGCACGCTGTGTTTCAAGCCCGTTGCATGCTGTGTTTCAAGCCCGTAGCACGCTGTGTTTCAAGCCCGCAGCACGCTGTGTTTCAAGCCCGTAGCACGCTGTGTTTCAAGCCCGTAGCACGCTGTGTTTCAAGCCCGTAGCACGCTGTGTTTCAAGCCCGTAGCACGTTGTGTTTCAAGCCCGTAGCATGCTGTGTTTCAAGCCCGTAGCACGCTGTATTTCAAGCCCGTAGCACGCTGTGTTTCAAGCACGTAGCACGCTGTGTTTCAAGCCTGTAGCACGCTGTGTTTCAAGAGCCCGTAGCACGCTGTGTTTCAAGCCCGTAGCACGCTCTGTTTCAAGCCTGTAGCACGCTCTGTTTCAAGCCTGTAGCACGCTGTGTTTCAAGCCTTTAGCACGCTGTGTTTCAAGCCTGTAGCACGCTGTGTTTCAAGCCCGTAGCATGCTGTGTTTCAAGAGCCCGTAGCACGCTGTGTTTCAAGCCCGTAGCACGCTGTGTTTCAAGCCCGTAGCATGCTGTGTTTCAAGAGCCCGTAGCACGCTGTGTTTCAAGCCCGTAGCACGCTGTGTTTCAAGCCCCTAGCACGCTGTGTTTCAAGCCTGTAGCACGCTGTGTTTCAAGCCCGTAGCACGCTGTGTTTCAAGCCCGTTGCATGCTGTGTTTCAAGCCCGTAGCACGCTGTGTTTCAAGCCCGTAGCACGCTCTGTTCCAAGCCCGTAGCACGTTGTGTTTCAAGCCCGTAGCACGCTGTGTTTCAAGCCCGTTGCATGCTGTGTTTCAAGCCCGTAGCACGCTCTGTTCCAAGCCCGTAGCACGTTGTGTTTCAAGCCCGTAGCACGCTGTGTTTCAAGCCCGTAGCACGCTGTGTTTCAAGCCCGCAGCACGCCGTGTTTCAAGCCCGTAGCACGCTGTGTTTCAATACCGTAGCACGCTATGTTTCAAGCTCGTAGCACGCTGTGTTTCAAGCCCGCAGCACGCCGTGTTTCAAGCCCGCAGCACGCTGTGTTTCAAGCCCGTAGCACGCTGTGTTTCAAGCCCGTAGCACGCCGTGTTTCAAGCCCGCAGCACGCTGTGTTTCAAGCCTTTCGCACGCTCTGTTTCAAGCCTGTAGCACGCTGTGTTTCAAGCCCGTAGCACGCTTTGATTCATGCTTACAGGTGCAAACGGGTGCTTACGGGTGCTAACTGGTGCTATCGGGTGCTAACGGGTGCTAACACGAGTCGTACTTGCAGGCGGGGGAGCGGTTCCGCGGGAAGCTGGTAGGGTTGTCCAAGGGACACGAGGAATGTACGGGCCGCGCTGCTCTCGACGTTAACGTCATCATCCGGGAATCGACGGTCTCCCGGCCCGAGCTAGACACCGACGAGAGCTACACACTGGCCGTGTCGCTGGACACCCCTGACTTGGTACGTCTCGTTGGACACCCTTGACTCGAAGTAACTCAATTTCCTCTTGATTGATGGCCACTGCTAAAAACCCATCACACGAGAGCCTAATGCCAATATGCTGTTAATAATAATGTAAGAAGCATTTACTCCTTTGTCTATCACTTCCCCCTTCAAAAAATATTCTAAGAAATGTCAGTTTTAAAAATGTGTGAAATCGGTAGCTGAGGTCTTCTCGGGACATGAGAAGACAGCCAAAACCTCGCTGTTAAACGGCACAAATCATTCGATCAATCGAAACGCTAGTCTTGTGGCACGACACAAACCAATCAAGTATACTTACTACTCGAAGTTGTCGAACAATCGTGAACTGTGGTGTTTTGACGGCATATTTAGGTCCGTCATAGAGCTTCTTTAGAGGGAATCCAATCTAGTCGATGAGGGTGAACCAACTCGCGGGGCGGCATTAACAGCATTGTGTGAATGATAATTGGTGCTTAACGACGCACTGTTTTGACAACTGGCCCTTTGGCACTGGTCTAACGGCGTCGGTGAATGAAAGGGTGATGATGAACCTAACCTATGGCTAGAAGGGAGGAGGGAAACCCGGTGCCGGCACGTAGCCTACTCCTGTCGAAAAGCACCGAGGGGACCACCGGCTTTACGTCCCTTCCGAAGGACGGTGCAACTCGAACGACAGGATTCCTCCGCTAATCCGTGCTGTCGAGAGGTTGACAAGCAAGGCGAGTGAAGTTGTCGTACTAACTCCAAACCCTCCGACCTCTCTCCCGAACAAAACTGATCATGTGCATGATGGTCACCCATCAAACACCTGACTCAGCGCAATGTTGCTTAACTTCGGTGATCTCACGAGAACCGGTGTTTCCAACGTTGCCAAACTGTTGCCTTGATTCCAGGTGAAGGCTTCCATCTCGGCGACCACGTTCTTCGGGGCCCGCCACGCCCTGGAGACGCTGAGCCAGCTCGCCGTGGCCGACACCAACACCGGCAACGTGATGATACTCAACCAAGTCACCGTCACAGACTCTCCCCGGTAAGATGCACCGTCTCAGACACATTATAACGCCAGACATCAAGTCAAGCGAGTCGAGAAAATTCTTCAAATTCATTTTAGGCATTCCAGAATAAGGTCATACTTGAAAATTGGCTGCCATTTACATTTTACTAACCCATGAAACTAAATCCTGGAGACGCAATTTCAAAATTTTAAAATCTCACACTAGAACAGTGGCTAAACGTTTTATTTACCACTTGCATATCTTTTTGCTTTTTACTAGCAACTTTATTATTACAGTTATAGTACTCGTGCAGCTAGAAATAAAGGCAAGTCGTGACAGCAAATTTATTTTCCATCATGTTGGTAGTGGTATTGACTACTAGCGCTCAGCGGATCGGGTTCTTCTTGATTGATTGATTATTGGTGTGTAACGACGCACTGTTTTGGCAACTGGCCCTGTGGCACTGGTCTAACGGCGTCGGTGAATGAAAGGGTGATGATGAACCTAACCTATGGCTAGAAGGGAGGAGGGGAAACCCGGTGTTGGCACGTAGCCTACTCCTGTCGAAAAGCACCGAGGGGACCACCGGCTTTACGTCCCTTCCGAAGGACGGTGCAACTCGAACGACAGGATTCCTCCGCTAATCCGTGCTGTCGAGAGGTTGACAAGCAAGGCGAGTGAAGTTGTCGTACTAACTTCAAACCCTCCGACCTCTCTCCCGAACAGAACTGATCATGTGCATGATGGTCACCCATCAAACACCTGGCTCAGCGCGATGTTGCTTAACTTTGGTGAACTCATGAGAACCGGTGTTTCCAACGTTGCCAAACCGTTTAATGAGATAGACGGAGGCGTCAACCAATTTTAGTGCTGTAATTGTCTGTGTGTATGTGCGCGCTGTACAGGCAAATCATCCCTTACCGAGGGTGAAGTACATGTCTGTTTCCAGCTACCCCTATCGAGGGGTCAACTTGGACACGGCTAGGAACTACATCTCGGTGCCGGCGATCAAGCGCACGCTGGAAGCGATGGCCGTCAACAAGATGAACTCCTTCCATTGGCACATCACAGACTCCCACAGCTGGCCGTTCGTGTCGGACTCGTATCCTCAGCTGGCGCGCTACGGGGCCTACTCCCCTTTGCAGGTGCGTTGTAAGGCAGCCCTACTCCCCCGTGCAGAGACTTTCAGGATGGTAATGTGTGTTAATCCTGATGTCTATGTGCAGGTCTACACTCCGTCCGACGTGCGAGAGATCGTGGCCTACGGGAGGGAGCGGGGCATCCGAGTTCTGCCCGAGCTGGACGCGCCTGCGCACGTTGGAGAAGGCTTCCAGTTCGCCGAGGCCGGTGCCGTCGTGTGCTTCAAGTCGCAGCCCTGGCAGGACTACTGCGTGGAGCCGCCGTGCGGCCAGTTCAATCCTCTCCACAACCAGGTGAGTCACACCATGGAGGTATTGAAGCTCATACAAAGCTTGAAACACTGCTTGAATCACTTGGCCAGTAGGACGACACTTTTCGGGAGAGAGGTTGGAGGGTTTGACGTTGGTACGACAACTTCACTCGCCTTGCCTGTCAACCTCTCGACAGCACGGATTAGCGGAGGAATCCTGTCGTTCGAGTTGCACCGTCCTTCGGAAGGGACGTAAAGCCGGTGGTCCCCTCGGTGCTTTTCGACAGGAGTAGGCTACGTGCCGGCACCGGGTTTCCCCTCCTCCCTTCTAGCCATAGGTTAGGTTCATCATCACCCTTTCATTCACAAACGCCGTTAGACCAGCGCCACAGGGCCAGTTGTCAAAAGAGTGCGTCGTTAACCACCAATAATCAAATCATCAGGTGTACGACATCCTCTCGGGAGTCTACGGGGACATGCTTCGACTGTTCGACACCGACATCTTCCACATGGGGGGCGATGAAATCAACATCAACTGCTGGAACTCGTCCGAGGCCGTCACCTCGGCGATGGAAGCTCTGGGTGTTCCTCGGACCAAGGATGGCTTCTTGCAGATCTGGGACACCTTCCAGACGAAAGCCTACGACCGGCTTGTAGCAGCTAACGGAGGTACCTCACCTCCACTATCCATGTTACTCGTGAGCTTGCCCCATTGCGAGGACTGACGGACAAAATTGAGTTGTTTCAAGAATACGTTACAGTTTAGGGATGCTTTTTCGACTTGCTATTTATTATTCATAAACTTACTAGGCATACAAAACACTTTTATAATTGTACAACGCGATTATATTAGCCATGATATTAGTGTCTAGAAGCAATTGAAAATAGTCGGCGATAATATTATTTGAGGGCAGCTTTCTTGATGACATCCGTTACCTGGAAATTTCATGATTTAGTCGTCATGAATTATTCAAATATTTTAAAACGTAAAAATCGATTCATGGAAAAACCATTCAATTGATTCCCCTCAAAATCACACAGTATCTTTGCTGTAAGATTTTTAATGCACACAGTAAAATTTTTCAACATCAGTTTAATATAAAGTTGATTTAGTTGAAAAAATCCGCAAAAACACTAAAAAGCGAAATAAAAACATCAACAGCGCCATTTTCAAGAAAAGTGCTGAACATCCAACAATTAAATTTGTACACTAACATTAAATCGTAATTGGGTCATCTGTTAACATATCTGTCACATAAATCGGCACGGTGGCAATCATTTAGAGTGCTTGCCTCAGCTGTCATCCAGGCGTAATTGATTGTTGTTGCCCAGGCAAGAAGCTCCCAGCGATTCTCTGGACCAACGGACTCACCGAGCTGGGCTCCGTGGAGAAGTACCTGGACAAGGACACGTACATCATCGAGATCTGGACCCTGGGCAACGACCCGCTCATTGCAGAGCTCGTCAACAAGGGATTCCGAGTCATCTTCTCAAACTACGACGCCCTCTACCTCGACTGCGGGTGAGCCAATCTCTTCATGACCTTCCCTCCCATCTTAAAATACAACCTCCCTCCTTGGACTACTATTTCCCTATTTTCTTGCTGCTGACCTCACCAGCGAAGTGAGTGAAGCGCAATCTTCAATTACACTTTACTGCAGAAAAAAGTCTCCAGTGTTTTGTTTTTTGTGTGTTTGTTCGCGCTCTACAGGCCAAACGCCAAAACCGATTTTGATGAAAATTTATTTGGATTATCGTTTTCACTAAACTTAGATCTGCCACGTTTTTGAAGCAATTCGGAGAGTAAATTTTATGTAACTAGGCTATGCGAACACTCATATAATCGTGTTGTGGATGAGCGTAATATTTACGCTCATCCACAACGCGATTATATTGCGTGTGCGCATAGCCTAGAGGCTTTTATGATCAATTTAACATGTCCAGTGATAATTTAGCAGCTTTCACAATGACATTCGTTACCTGAAAATATCATGGTATAGTCGTCGTGAAATTATTTGAATATTGAGAACAGGAAGAAAATAAAAGATATATAAAAAAAAAAATTCAAAACGTAAAAATCGATTTAAAGAAAAACCATTCTATTGATTTGGTTCAAATTAACACAGTATCTTCTTCTTACGACTTTTTATGCACACAGTTACACAGTAAATTTTGTGAACATCGGTTGAAGATAAAGTTGCTTAAGTTGCAAAAAACTGAAAAAACGCAAAGAAATCGCAAAAAAACGTCATTAAAGCGCAATTTTCAAGAAAAGTGCTTAGTATACAACAATGAAATTTGTACACAAACATTAAATCGTGAGGGACAACATATTTGGAAAGTTTCGTCAAATTATATTCAGATGCTTGGCCTCTAGAGTGCAAAACGTGTTTTGGAAAAACTGAAAAATTTCGTAAAAACTTAATAACATAAAATTAACTTGTCCGAATTGCTTCAAAAACGTGGCGGATCTAAGTTCAGAGAAAACGAAGGTTCATGTAAATTTTCATTAAAATCTGTTTTGGCGTTTGGCCTGTAGAGCGCGAACAAACACAAAAAAAACAAACACAAAAAAAAAAGAAACTAAAACTATTAAACATCGGAGACTTTTTTCTGCAGTGAGTGTAATTGAAGATTTCGCTTCACTCGCTACGCTCTAACGAGCGTATCAATCAATTAAGTTTTACGAAATTTTTCAGTATTTTGCAAAACACGTTCTGCACTCTAGAGGCCAGCATCTCAATAGGTATAATTTGACGACTTTCTGGATATGTGAACCATCGCGATACAATGTTTGTTTAAAAATTTCATTGGTGTATGTTCAGCTCTCTTCTAGAAAATGGCATTTTTTCTTAGCATTTTTGCATTTTTTGCAACTAAACAAAGTTCATATTCAACCGATGCTAGCAAAATTTACTGTGTGCAGGTTACTAATCGCATCGAAAAAGCTGCTAAATTAACGCCGAACATTATTAAATGACCTTCAATCACTACTTAGTGGTGATAGTTCAAGTGATGGCAGGTTGCATGTGGTAATTGTGGTAATTGTGGTAATTGTGATAATTGTGGTAATTGTGCGGCTAGCTTCGGCGGCTGGGTGGCGGGAGGCAACAACTGGTGCTCCCCGTACATCGGCTGGGACCGCGTGTACGACAACGACCCCAGCAAGCTGCTGGCTGCGCTGGGAGCAGACCCGGCGGCTTCACAGAACCTGACCCTCGGGGCCGAGGCCTCGCTGTGGACCGAGCAGGTGGACGAGACGTCCGTGGACAGCAGGCTCTGGCCCCGCGTCGCCGCGCTGGCAGAGAGGCTGTGGACCGACCCACAACTAGGTCAGTCCCTTTGCCCTCATTCTCAATCACGTCGCCCATTTGTGTCCATTGTATTCAAAAACTATTTCACAATTAAGTCACAGTGAATATTTAAAATCATAAAAACCGATTTTAAACTTACCCTGCACCTACTGCCTACCCCACACAACCGCGCAGCACCGAAGATTACTACAAGTTCAATAAAATCACCTGCAATACTCAACTTATTGTGTTTCAGATGTCAGAATTGCCACCATGCAGTAAGGATGGTGGAAAATTAATTCCCTTCAATATTATTCACACATACATAATTTTGTGGGCAGCAAAAATTGTTACCTAGATTGCTGTATTGCTTTATTTCTTAAGCCAAAGCTGCCTCGGCGGCACTGGCAATTCTGGCACAGCTTAACAATGCTATTGCGACAGTGTCCTGCATCCTACAGCCTGGTAAGATGTTTGCTGGCAGAGTGTCCTGCATCCTACAGCCTGGTGAGATGTTTGCTGGCAGAGTGTCCTGCATCCTACAGCCTGGTGAGATGTTTGCTGGCAGAGTGAGCTGTCTTCTACTGCCTGGTGAGATGTTTGCTGGCAGAGTGTCCTGCATCCTACAGCCTGGTGAGATGTTTGCTGGCAGAGTGTCCTGCATCCTACAGCCTGGTGAGATGTTTGCTGGCAGAGTGTCCTGCATCCTACAGCCTGGTGAGATGTTTGCTGGCAGAGTGTCCTGCATACTACAGCCTGGTGAGATGTTTGCTGGCAGAGTGTCCTGCATCCTACAGCCTGGTGAGATGTTTGCTGGCAGAGTGTCCTGCATTCTACTGCCTGGTGAGATGTTTGCTGGCAGAGTGTCCTGCATCCTACAGCCTGGTGAGATGTTTGCTGGCAGAGTGTCCTGCATTCTACTGCCTGGTGAGATGTTTGCTGGCAGAGTGTCCTGCATCCTACAGCCTGGTGAGATGTTTGCTGGCAGAGTGTCCTGCATCCTACAGCCTGGTGAGATGTTTGCTGGCAGAGTGTCCTGCATTCTACTGCCTGGTGAGATGTTTGCTGGCAGAGTGTCCTGCATCCTACAGCCTGGTGAGATGTTTGCTGGCAGAGTGTCCTGCATCCTACAGCCTGGTGAGATGTTTGCTGGCAGAGTGTCCTGCATACTACAGCCTGGTGAGATGTTTGCTGGTAGAGTTTCCTGCATCCTACAGCCCGGTGAGATGTTTGCTGGCAGAGTGTCCTGCATCCTACAGCCTGGTGAGATGTTTGCTGGCAGAGTGTCCTGCATCCTACAGCCTGGTGAGATGTTTGCTGGCAGAGTGTCCTGCATCCTACAGCCTGGTGAGATGTTTGCTGGCAGAGTGTCCTGCATCCTACAGCCTGGTGAGATGTTTGCTGGCAGAGTGTCCTGCATCCTACAGCCTGGTGAGATGTTTGCTGGCAGAGTGTCCTGCGTCCTACAGCCTGGTGAGATGTTTGCTGGCAGAGTGTTCTGCATCCTACAGCCTGGTGAGATGTTTGCTGGCAGAGTGTCCTGCATCCTACAGCCTGGTGAGATGTTTGCTGGCAGAGTGTCCTGCATACTACAGCCTGGTGAGATGTTTGCTGGCAGAGTTTCCTGCATCCTACAGCCTGGTGAGATGTTTGCTGGCAGAGTGTCCTGCATCCTACAGCCTGGTAAGATGTTTGCTGGCAGAGTGTCCTGCATCCTACAGCCTGGTGAGATGTTTGCTGGCAGAGTGTCCTGCATCCTACAGCCTGGTGAGATGTTTGCTGGCAGAGTGTCCTGCATCCTACAGCCTGGTGAGATGTTTGCTGGCAGAGTGTCCTGCATCCTACAGCCTGGTGAGATGTTTGCTGGCAGAGTGTCCTGCATACTACAGCCTGGTGAGATGTTTGCTGGCAGAGTGTCCTGCATCCTACAGCCTGGTGAGATGTTTGCTGGCAGAGTGTCCTGCATTCTACTGCCTGGTGAGATGTTTGCTGGCAGAGTGTCCTGCATCCTACAGCCTGGTGAGATGTTTGCTGGCAGAGTGTCCTGCATTCTACTGCCTGGTGAGATGTTTGCTGGCAGAGTGTCCTGCATCCTACAGCCTGGTGAGATGTTTGCTGGCAGAGTGTCCTGCATCCTACAGCCTGGTGAGATGTTTGCTGGCAGAGTGTCCTGCATTCTACTGCCTGGTGAGATGTTTGCTGGCAGAGTGTCCTGCATCCTACAGCCTGGTGAGATGTTTGCTGGCAGAGTGTCCTGCATCCTACAGCCTGGTGAGATGTTTGCTGGCAGAGTGTCCTGCATACTACAGCCTGGTGAGATGTTTGCTGGTAGAGTTTCCTGCATCCTACAGCCCGGTGAGATGTTTGCTGGCAGAGTGTCCTGCATCCTACAGCCTGGTGAGATGTTTGCTGGCAGAGTGTCCTGCATCCTACAGCCTGGTGAGATGTTTGCTGGCAGAGTGTCCTGCATCCTACAGCCTGGTGAGATGTTTGCTGGCAGAGTGTCCTGCATCCTACAGCCTGGTGAGATGTTTGCTGGCAGAGTGTCCTGCATCCTACAGCCTGGTGAGATGTTTGCTGGCAGAGTGTCCTGCGTCCTACAGCCTGGTGAGATGTTTGCTGGCAGAGTGTTCTGCATCCTACAGCCTGGTGAGATGTTTGCTGGCAGAGTGTCCTGCATCCTACAGCCTGGTGAGATGTTTGCTGGCAGAGTGTCCTGCATACTACAGCCTGGTGAGATGTTTGCTGGCAGAGTTTCCTGCATCCTACAGCCTGGTGAGATGTTTGCTGGCAGAGTGTCCTGCATCCTACAGCCTGGTAAGATGTTTGCTGGCAGAGTGTCCTGCATCCTACAGCCTGGTGAGATGTTTGCTGGCAGAGTGTCCTGCATCCTACAGCCTGGTGAGATGTTTGCTGGCAGAGTGTCCTGCATCGTACAGCCTGGTGAGATGTTTGCTGGCAGAGTGTCCTGCATCCTACAGCCTGGTTAGATGTTTGCTGGCAGAGTGTCCTGCATTCTACTGCCTGGTGAGATGTTTGCTGGCAGAGTGTCCTGCATCCTACAGCCTGGTGAGATGTTTGCTGGCAGAGTGTCCTGCATCCTACAGCCTGGTGAGATGTGTTTTCCACCTTGCTTGAAGGCTGGAGGACGGCTGAGGCGCGGATGCTGAACCAGAGGGAGCGACTCCGTGTGCTTGGGGTCCAAGCAGACAGCTTGCAGCCGCAGTGGTGCCTGCAGAACCAGGGCTACTGTCCCATCTGAACCTGATGCACGCCGCCAACTTGTCCAACGTGATCAACTTGAAGGCAAGAGACGGACACACTTGGGACCAGACTTGTGTTTCCAACTGTCTTGGATTTGAATAAATTGTTTATTGATCTTGTAGATTGATAGTAATTGTTTATTTACCTGCAATAGTTTTTCATTTCTAGTCGTGCTAGGAATCTCCACGGAGCCGGCAGTACCTCGAATCAATCTAAATATCCATTCGACAATTAGTGCGCTTGCGCAGAATGGGTTTTAAAAGGTACGAAATTTTCCGGAAAAATGGAAAAAACCGCGTTTTTTCCGTTTTTTTCTCAGAAGGGTCGGAAAAATTGGAAAAATTGAAAGAAAAGCTTAGTTGGATTTCGATCATGCAACAATTCGAAAAACAAGCCTGATACTAGAACATAGTATCAAGTCACCTGTAGATACCACCACAAGCTATGGTATGGAAATATATTTTGTACAAGATTTGGGAAATAGACAACAGGTTGGAATGCAAGCAAGGGGGAGCTCACAGCTACTCACTGTCTACAAACGACAAATCATCAACATGATGATAAAACAAACGACATGATATGGTGGAAAATGGAACTACTTCAATGTGCGGAGACGGCTCGACTGATAAAAAAATGAACAAGTCTTTCAAAATCTAATATTGGTCAATTTTTTCCAATTTTACAGAGAAAAACAGGAACATATATCCATTTTTCCGTGATTTTAAATTTTCCGGAAAATTTAAAACACTCAAATAAGACGAAGAAGAAGAAAATGAGAAAAACTCAAATAGCTGGTATTTTTGCTCCATTCCGGCAAGGTGTCGAGTGATCCAGGGCTGCAAATGAAATTTTAAAATTTAAAATCTGCCCCAATATCAATTTTTTTTTTAAATTGAATAAAACTAAAAGTCCTCGCCATAAATAGGTACGTTGCGCCGGGATTTTGCTGTACGAGCTTTTTATTTGCCCTGGACCCTAAAGTTCAAGTTAAAGGTAAACTAAAAGTTAGAATAACTCTAACTTTTCGCAATTGTGCGGGATTCAAATTCAGCAATATTAGACACCTCGCCCAATTACACAGAAATCACTCCCTTACGCATTTTGACGTTGACATTGTTGCCAAAATAGAGTCTAATTTCGCGTTATGACCTTATCCTTATAATGCAGAGCAGTAAATGCAAAGCTATTAGTCGAAACTCGAAACCTATGTCGAAACGCTGAAAACACGTAAAATACAGAAAAAAAATCAGAAAAGTGAGCAGCAGACAGCCAGACAAAGAAAAGTTGAAAGCTAGACATATTTTCTTATAGCCTATACGCACGACCCGTTCCCAACGTGGGGATCGGATCCGTCGCTCGTAACCCGCCTGGTGATTGCTGGAGGGGGATGTGATAGACCCAAAAGGTTTTTACTAAAAACCTTTTTTTTTGTGGTAAGCATGTATTTTTTGCTCCAGCTCAATACCATAACCAAACGGTAACCGAACTGAAAATATTAGTTTGAGAATCCTAGCTCCTTGAATTCTCATTAAACCAAATTAATTTTTTCTAAAAATCTGTCACATCCCCCACTCACTACCTTCAAAATAATAATGTAAGAAATGTCTGCTTTCAAGATGTGTGAAATTGGTTCGTAGCCGAGGTCTTCTCGGGACATAAGGAGACGGCCAAGACGCTAACTCGCCGTTAAACGGCACAACTCATTCATTCAATCGAAACGGTAGCGTTGTGAAACGGCACAAACCAATCAAGTAATCGGAAGGGTTGCCTCCCTTGTAATCATGACCAAACAATCGTGAATCGTGGTGTTTTGGAAGTCATTGGCATGTCAATAGCATATTTTAAGTCCCTCATCGAGTGATGGATGATCACTTCACACACAAGCTCGATGAGCTCGATGGTGATCCCTCATCGAGCTTCTTTAGAGGGAATGCAAACTTGCAGGTGACAGTTATGAAGGTGAAACCACGTGGTAACCTAGGGGGTGACCATGCCATGCGGAGGGAGGGGTGTACAAGGAAGCGGGTTTGTACACCTCATCGGGAGATTACCACCATCCCTTATGAACTGACCACAAATCTTAAAAACACACTGCATAATTAATAGTTGTAGAACTAGAAGTAGAATGTAGAAAGTCCATTTTACCTAAAGGACAAAGGTATAAATAAATGGAGGGGTTGCTAGGCAGGAAAAATGCGCGTCCGAACCGGGATACGAACCCGGGACCTTCCGCTTGCCGGGCGGTTGCCATGCGGAGGTAGAGTAGAGATGGAAGGGATGAGAAAAACCACTTTCTCATCCCTTCCATCTCTACTGAGAATGAGGTTAAGTGCAAAACGTCAGAGCCGTGTCTCTGTCACGGGGACGTCGAATACACTTGCACTGGGTGCCTGTGTAGAACTCGTACGATTACGAGTCGCTTCGTCCCCTTCTCTCCCGTTGGCCCTTTCCTCACCCAGCGAAGCCAGGAATCTTGTGTGGCCGGATAGCTCAGTGGTCAGAGCAACCGCCGGCAAGCGGAAGGTCCCGGGTTCGTATCCCGGTTCGGACGCGCTTTTTTCATGCCTAGCAACCCCTCCAACAATTGCGTACTGGTGTAAGCTTCCACCAGAAAAACCACTTTCCCGTATAAATAAATGTTTAGTAAAATACACCAGGCACCTAAAAAACAAAACTACAAACATAATCATGTAGGTATTGAAATTTGAAGTGTTTTTAAGAAGCAATGTTGGTTGATGTGTTTAGAGCAACATTAAGTAAGATTTATAGTTACACTAATTATTGTTATGTGGAATGATATAAAATAGCTATACAATATTATGAAATGAAAAAATGAAAATTATGAAATAGCAATTTGCTAAAAGAAAGAAAAACCAGTAAATCAAATCATTAATACAAATTTTATTTATTCTGTCACATAAAAGGGGTATGTAAAAACTACAATTTAATAACGGGTAAATCACAATATAAGCAGAAACACTACAAACATAACTAGATCAAAAAAATATTAACACTGTGAGTAAAAAAAATCATACCTATCATAATAGTCATGTGATCAGAAAAATATAATAGGTATTGTTTTTAGGACTATGTTAATAAGATAACAACTTTTCTTATTACTAAGTCAATTACAGACATTTTGAATGGAAGGTAGATACTGCAAAAACTGACCATGAAGGCACATTCAAAATTATATTTACAGGTCCGGTTCAAATGTAGTCACACCAACCGGTATTTTTCGAGATAGATTTGTAATGGAGTTGGTTACCTCTAGTCCGCTGTTAACCATTCTCACAACGAAACATGTCAGTTGGACTCCAGAATAGACAGTTGCCAACTCCACTATAGCACACAAGGAACACGGTAGCGATGAATACTAGACTGCAGATGGTGCAAGGTTTTCGTTCGAGAAAGAATCCAATCAGATACAGAACCATGAACATAACGTGCGTGGTCAGAAGAGCGGGGTTCACCGGCTTCGGTATCAGTAGTACGGGGATCAGCCATTGAAGACAGTACATCTTCAAATTTTGATGTTTAAACAAACTTTTGTTCGCGTTGCTTGCAAAGACTTGATCGCCAAGATTATGAAAGTAAAGACTAGGAGTGCAAGGATCACAGATAACCTCAAAAGATGATGACTTCACCCATTACTTCTGGGTCTAGAGGCTTCATTTGAACACGTATTGTTTTGCATTTTTGTACAACTCTTCGTTTGATACTAAATTAAAATTCGTTGGATGTGTTTCTTCTTAAGGATTACTAGATATTTTTATCGTAGTCAGCAGCTGCGACTGCGAGAGCGACACGGATGACAGAAAATGTACTCTCGGATTAAAAGCAAAACTTACCACCGCCCTTTAGATGTGACATCTGTCATACCGGAACAGCTGTCATTTCTTCATCAAGGTTTCAAAGGCTGTGGCGATGTAAACAAATTCCTCTGATAACATTTTCGATTCAAGTGGAAAATGCAAGTTTTTTGGATAATCATTGTGGTTAACAATTGATCTATTTTCAGTATAAAAATGACGACGGTGCAAATGATCGAAGAAGATGATCTCTATTCTGGCTACAACGAGTACCACTCAGCTTTGGACACGAAAAATCTGGAATATGATGAGATTTTTCAAGATGCAGTTCGCACTAGTACTGCCAAGAGACCAATTGTATGTAGATTTTTGTTGTTTCATTCAAAAGGTTTTCTAAATTATATTATAAGCTGCACAAAGAGCTGTTATGAAAAGCTTTCAGAAAAACTAACTGGGTAAACTGGGTATTGAATAGTTTTTCTAATAAAAACTTCTCACCTAATTTCAATTATCAGCCACTTAAAATTTAAAGTTAATTAAAAAACGTAACAAAACTAAATGAGAGAGCAATAGAGATGCAAAATTATCGGTAACATTGTGATCGGTAATACCTATTACCAGTACATAATGTTACAGATCTCGGTAATTTAGAGAATTGTTTGGTGATGATTTCCAGAGCCGTTTGTAGATGCAGTTGATGTTTTCTTGGATTTGCTCTGATTTGAGGAGATTGGTGGCACTGAAACTCCAAGATACCTGGTCCTCTTCAGGACCCCAATTTCCTTAAATCTGGGTAAATCTGAGAAAACATCAACAAAATAGAGAATATAATTTTATGACATTTTGGCATTTTTTTTTGGCGTTTTTAAGAATATTAGAAGAGTTTGGTTTAAATTAACACTTTAATACAAAAATAAGTAAGAGTAGGTAGGTTAGTTAATAAGTAATAACACTCACTCCTACTCTTATTCATCTAAATTTAATAATGTGAGAATTTTGTTACGTCAATGTAAATTAGATTTAATTGTATATCAAAGAAATAGTTTCAACTTGGTGCTTTTCCTGAGATTTTTGTACACTGAGCTGTGCTACAGTGTCAAGGGAGCTGCATCTTCTTCAGACTCAGACTTAAGTATGTCTTTCATTATCTTCGATAGAAGTGAGATAAACGGTTGCAAATTAAAGTTTTAAAATTCAAATATGGAGCAAGATACAGCTTTTTTATAATGTTACCGAAAGTTTCAATGTTACCAAAGGTGGCGTAATAGTACCGTAATATTACCGTTACTTGTAATGGTACCGCAGTAACATTACCGATTAACATCAGCAAGTTGCAGCTTGCAAGTAGTATTATTCAACATCATATGACCTGTGGAAACAGGTAAATTTAGGTTGTTACTTAATATCCTAAAAGAAGGGCAGTGAGAAATCTTATTGATACGAACATTAAGCCCGATTCACAACCAACTTAGCCTAGCAACCTAGCCGTTAACATAAACGCAAACTTAACGAAAATTCGCACATCCAAAACAACTGACGTAGCCGTAATAAATGCGCCAATCAGATTTCTTCTGAACCAGCGCCATTTTTTCACTTCCATCGGTAATTAGCTCAAAAGTAGACGATGAGCCCGATCGTTGATCGTTGGAAGCCTCAAGAGATAATATTAGTTTAGGCTAGTCTGACAGCTGACTTGAAACAAAAATCCACCACCACTTGACTCGACTAACCATGGAAATCCAGCAAGCTGTGGAGAGAATGATTCTTATCTCATTGGCTCTCCCTTATGTCAAACTTAGGCCTTGACGTAAATCTTTGTCTCGGTCAAACATTTCGACTACGGTGCGTAAAGCTGAAGTAATTACATTTCTTGTGAACACTCTATTGCACATGTGTAGGTACTAATTGGTTGTCAATCGGCCTGTAATCATCAATTACACTCTGATAAAAAGCCACATTTTTTCTCTGCTCTACAGACCAATTTTTCATTATTATATCAATCTTGAAGCCAAAATTCTAGTAATGTACTAACTTGCCACTTTTTTACTTGTAACTTGTAACTTGTAACTTGTAACTTGTAACTTGTAACTTGTAGATAACACCAAAGCCGGGAACTTCGATGCGACTGGCTGCTCGTCTTGGGACTTCCGTCCGGCCGGGGACTTTGTCTGCAATGCGGCTCGGCACTTCGTCGGCGGTGAGTCCCTGTAGCTTCATGTCACATCATGTCACATCATGTCACAGCATGTCACACCATGTCACATCATGTCACATTATGTCACATCATGTCACATCATGTCACACCATGCCACACCATGTCAAATCATGCCACACCATGCCACATCATGTCACACCATGCCACACCATGTCAAATCATGCCACATCATGTCACATCATGTCACATCATGTCACATCATGTCACATCATGTCACATCATGTCACACCATGCCACATCATGTCACATTGTATCACATCATGTCACATCATGTCACACCATGTCACACCATGCCACATCATGTCACATCATGTCACATCATGTCACACCATGTCACATCATGTCACACCATGTCACACCATGCCACATCATGTCACACCATGAGCAGCCTGTAAAACTTTTACAGATTTTTCCACTTGAGCAAGTTTGGTTGAACTCATTTTCAGAAAATTAACAGTGCACACAATAAATCTAAAAACATTATTACATTTTGGAAGTCAAAAATTTATTGAACAAACAATTTTCTAGCAGATTAGTTTTTACAATTTTTAATAATTTCTTCACCTCTAGGTCCTAAAATTTTAAGTGTATCAGCCACAATGTAACAAATGAATGTTTTGCATGCTGTGTGTTGCCTGCAGTTGCTTGGAGAAGGGACGGCGGGGCCGCGCGACGGAACGCAGCGGCCGATGACGGCGGTGCGCGGCGCCGGCTTCACATCGCAACGTTCGCCCTCCGCGTTCGATCCGCTCAACCAGGCCGGCAAAGCGCCGCCGGCGTTCGACCCCAAGCACGATGACTCGTGAGTACCAAGCGTAATACCGAACAGTTTGGCAACGTTGGAAACACCGGTTTTCGTGAGATCACTGAAGTTAAGCAACATTGCGCTGAGTCAGGTGTTTGATGGGTGACCATTATGCACATGGTCAGTTCTGTTCGGGAGAGAGGTCGGAGGGTTTGAAGTTAGTACAACGACTTCACTCGCCTTGCTTGTCAACCTCTCGACAGCACGGATTAGCGGAGGAATCCTGTCGTTCGAGTTGCACCGTCCTTCGGAAGGGACGTAAAGCCGGTGGTCCCCTCGGTGCTTTTCGACAGGAGTAGGCTACGTGCCGGCACCGGGTTTCCCCTCCTCCCTTCTAGCCATAGGTTAGGTTCATCATCACCCTTTCATTCACCGACGCCGTTAGAACAGTGCCACAGGGCCAGTTGTTGAAACAGTGCGTCGTTAAACACTGATCAATCAATCAATCGATCAATCAAGCGTGATTGAGTAACTATGGAAGCAACTAACTACTACTTCTGCACGATTCATGAATATTTGGTAACCGAGATTGCAATACACCTATTCAATTATTCAAAATTCTATTAAAATGACGTCATGATACCCAATCGCTAAAGCCAGGCAGAGCAATTCAGGTTGTGATTTCCCTGTCTTCCTTTGTTATTTAGCAGAGATAATTAATATTTTTTTCCAAACTGGTAGTATGTCCAGTGGGTATCTGCAGTGCCAGGAGTTTGTGTTGGAAATAAAAGGCAAAATTCGCGTTTTGTGTACCAAAAGGTGGTGAATTGGTGGTGGAAATTGTCGGAAAATTCGCGTTTTGGCGTTGATAATAAAAATTCCCCACCCCCTTTTTGATAAAGCAGCAACCAGTGTTTTCGTGGCCTTCCGTCTAAGGTGTTTTTCATAGGAGTTGTGCCTGCCTATAGCCCATTCTCCTTATGTATTACAAAATCCTTGTAATTCTTCTGCTCTTGAAGCTGCTGTTTCCACCCATCTTCAGCCACACACCACTATCAAAATTTGAAGTGCCTGACCTGCCAAGCAAAGCCAGCATTGCCACCCTCAACTAGTGTGCTCAACCTTGAGATTGGAGAGGGCTACCCCCCCCCCCCCCCCCCCCTCCCCACCAGCCACTTTCGTGTGTCTACAATGACGAAATCGTGCTCTGGCTTGGCATCTGGCATTACCTCAGCAGGCCCTTTTTCTCGGAACCTGCTTCAATTTCTCAGAACCTGCTACTTGCATTGAATTGAAGTGGAAAGATTTACGATATCTTTCGCGAAAATTCGCGGAAATTTCATGGGTGTTTTTAGGACCTAGAGTACCTAATTTGTAAACATCTGCAAGAAAAAGGCGCTATTTTAACAAGTCGCGTTTATCGCGAAAACGAGAAACTCCTGGCTCTGGGTATCTGACATCATTATTCTCTGAGTGGAATACGTTTATTACCTGCCTCACGGGGAATTCACATCAGGCCTAGGGTTAAAACAGATAAAATAATAATTATTTTATATGTGCAAAGTGTTTGAATGATTTTACTGTTGTTTTTGCAGTATAATATACAGTATTTTGCCGTATGAGCATAGGCTTTGCCTTATGGGTATATTTTTGCCTCATGGGCATAGCATAGTTATGCCTTATAGGCATAGGATTTGCCAGGGAAAAGAGGCTGCCTTATGAGCTTAAAATTAAATGAAAAATAATTATTTTTTAAAAAGTAAAAGGAGTAAACACATAGTGCCGGAGGGTCTCCACTGCTAGTTTGATATACCAATCAATAACTATTTAAAAAAAAAAAATGCACAGCAAGAAGAAATGTTAGCGGATAATTTCCCCAGGCCGGAGGAGAAGATCCGGCAGCTGGAGCGCAAGATCTCGACGCTGATTGAAGAGTCTTGCTTGGCGGCGAGCAGCGGGGACGTCAAGACCGCGCTGGAACGTGCGAAGGAGGCGTCCGTGAAGGAACGCAGCCTGATTCGCACGCAGGAAGCAGCAGGCCTGCGCGACGCACACAACCTGGACCTCACCTTTGCGGTAAGGTCATTCTGCTAGCGATGATAGAGCTGGACCTCACCTTTGCGGTAAGGTCATCCTGCTAGCGATGATAGAGCTGGACCTCACCTTTGCGGTAAGGTCATCCTGCTAGCGATGATAGAGCTGGACCTCACCTTTGCAGTAAGGTCATCCTGCTAGCGATGATAGAGCTGGACCTCACCTTTGCGGTAAGGTCATCCTGCTAGCGATGATAGAGCTGGACCTCACCTTTGCGGTAAGGTCATCCTGCTAGCGATGATAGAGCTTGTCATGGAGCTTTCTTTTGTCTGTTTTGTTCGCGCTCTGCAGGCCAGACAACTTCAC
Organism: Nemurella pictetii; assembly: GCA_921293315.2. Lineage (NCBI taxonomy): Eukaryota > Metazoa > Arthropoda > Insecta > Plecoptera > Nemouridae > Nemurella > Nemurella pictetii. Next base: position 15,866,934 of record OV121121.1, read on the forward strand.
TTATTTTGAAGAAATTTTCAAAAGCTTTGTTTTCTCTCAACTTAGACCATGTCGATGGTGTAATGGGAGAAGGGCGTAAGCGCCATTTTAGGCGAAATCCATGTTTTGTTGGTTCCTGCATCAGTAACCTAAAACAAAATCCGTTAAGCGACAGTCTATTACTTTAGCCAATATTCACGTTTTAATTTTGGAATAAGCGACATCACTTGGGAAGTGGAACAGGCAAAAGGGCGTATGCGCCTTCTGCATTGGTTAAGCATTGCAACGGTATTGCTAGAATGGCCCTTACGGCCTAGCAATGCAAGGTGGTCACAGGATCCAATAAAAGTTGTCGAATAAAAATGTGAGTTTGAAAGAGACCTTCTTAGCGCATTCTGTCTGGTTATCACACCACTGTTACCGACTTGATACAAAAAATTGCTGACATTTGAAGACAAGCAAAACAACGTAACATCTCTTTTGTATCCAAACTTGGGGCGTAACCACCAAAAGCAAGCAGAATTTTAGGGCGTTGGCGTAACCGCCATAAATATCTTAATATTATTGAGAGAATATAATTTCTATTATTGCAAAGTTTTTTTTCCACTTCTTGAACAATGTGAAAATTTTGCTTCTGAAGCCCTTCTGCCTATACACCAACTATGTACTATTTTCAGCATATTTCACTGTCAACTTTTCTTACAAATTAATTTTTACAAAAACACGTTCTTCACTATAGAGGCCAAACTTTACTATATATTTTGATGCAACTTTCCAGATACATTGAACCTCATTAAATTATTACTGTGAAGAAGTTTAATTGATGAAGGCTTAGCAATTATTTTGAAAACAGAACGCTCATAACGCTGTTTTAGCGATTTTACAGTTTAGATAGAGCAGGGCTGCATGCTTGAAAACATCCTTCTAAACTCCGCATTGATCCTTGTATTTGCAGGTGCTGTTTAACCTGGCCAACCAGTATGGAGCAAGCAACATGAACCAGGAAGCTTTGAACACCTACCAGGTGATCACCAAGAACCGGATGTTCTCCAACGCAAACCGGCTCAAGGTGAACATGGGGAACATCTACATGAAGCTGGGGGACTTTGCCCGAGCCGTCAAGATGTATCGCATGGCTCTCGACCAGGTAACCATGTGACCCTGTGTGGCCAGACACATGCAGATCGCGGTTATCGTACATGGAGCATCCTACTCGGTAGTCGGTACACAAAACTATTCCTTGAAACCGGATTAGACATGCTTCACTCAGAGAAAAATGATGTCAGATACCCACTGATATCCACTGTTTGAATTAAAAAAAATAATTATTATCTCTGCTAAATAACAAAGGAAGACAGGGAAATCACAACCCGAATTTCTCTGCCTGGCTTTAGCGAGTGGGTATCATGACGTCATTTTGATTGAATTTTGATTGAATGGAATGGATGTATTATGCCTTTCATACAAAAGGTTCACATTTTTGTTAGTTTTTTTTTAAGCTTCAATTTTCTGTCTTTCAAATGCACTGCTGGGTATGTTGGCTCGCGGCAAATTGCCAAAACCGATTGTGAAGAAAATTTAAATTGGTCTTTTTTTTCTTTGAACTTAGTTCAGGCGCGTTTGTTTCAGTTTTTCATTTCAAGTTTTTCACTTTAGAGTCTAGACGCCAAGCATCTGAAGATAATTTGATGAAACTTTCCAGATTTACGTTGATCCTGACAATTCCATGTTTTCATAAAAATTTAACTGTCCTTAAAAATGGCACTTTTATTTATGGTGTATTTTTTGCACTTATTTAGCATTTTTGCAGTTTTTTTGCAATGAAATCAACTTTATCTTCAGCCAGCGTTGACGTCATATTTTCAAGTGTGCGTTAAAAATCTTAAAAATAAGATGCTGTTTATTCTTAAAAGCAAATTAATTTAATCAATTTTTATCTTTGGAAATATTCTAATAATATATCACAATGACTACGTTATTATATTTCCAGGTAACTTATATCATCATTAAATCCGCTCTTAAATAGTGTTGTGATTTACGCTCATCTGCACCGACTTAATAGGCGAATAAATAATTAGGTGTTTTTTTTTTCTTATGAGGTTATTGTCCCATTGAAACTTTTTCTTTGATCTAAAATTTTTACTGACAACACAACGCTCACATTATTTATATGAGGATGATTAAGAGTAGCAGTTAGTGATATTAACTTTACCTAATTTTACTTAATTATGTATTGAAGTGTTGATCTGAACACACACTTTACCAATATTCTTACAAAACACGTTTAATGACAATAAAAATTATATTCTCCATTTGAGTTTCCAGTTTTCAGTTCCATAAAGAAAATACCGGCACAAAATCGTAATTTTCCGAGAATATTTAGATTACGGGTAATTTGAATGTTAGCGGTAACTTAGCATCTCTAGTCGCACCACAGACTTGACACTGAGTTTTTGGGGGGTTGTTGCCAGGTGCCCAACACGCAGAAGGAGTTGCGCATCAAGATCATGCACAACATCGGGCTGCTCTTTGTGCGCATGGGCCAGCACGAAGATGCCGTCGCCAGCTTCCAGTTCATCATGCAGCAGAAGCCAGACCTGACCACTGGTACTACTTTAATGCTTTCATTGATAACTTCTTACTACGCCCTTGCAGTCATTCAACCACCGAACAGTTTGGCAACATTGGAAACACCGGTTCTCGCGAGATCACCGAAGTTAAGCAACATCGTGCTGAGTCAGGTGTTTGATGGGTAACCATCATGCACATGATCAGTTCTGTTCGGGAGAGAGGTCGGAGGGTTTGAAGTTAGTACAACAACTTCACTCGCCTTGCTTGTCAACCTCTCGACAGCACGGATTAGTGGAGGAATCCTGTTGTTCGAGTTGTACCGTCCTTCGGAAGGGACGTAAAGCCGGTGGTCCCCTCGGTGCTTTTCGACAGGAGTAGGCTACGTGCCGGCACCGGGTTTCCTCTCCTCCCTTCTAGCCATAGGTTAGGTTCATCATCACCCTTTCATTCACCGACGCCGTTAGACCAGTGCCACAGGGCCAGTTGTCAAAACAGTGCGTCGTTAAAAACCAGTAATCAATCCTAGTCGTTCAAGGTGAATTCGGAAAGTGTGACCAAGTTGCCAGGGATACGCCATGTTATATCCCGGTGGTATATCTTTACGGAAAGATCACAAAACAATTTGCAGGTTAAAGTGGTTAGAACGGTGGTGGAAACTGAAATCCATGGTCGGCAATATTCTCATCTGGACGTTGGATCAAAATCCAGATAGTCATTTTTCTACATGACATGGTTGGAAATTTAGGGTATTAAAATTTAATTTCAAATTTCAAATAGTATGCAAATAACAATGGGGACAATAGATTATATTCTTTTGACCCCATCTTCAGTTGTCATTTTGACTGGCATTTGCCTGATGCCACCATCAAACATTCCTGATCAATGATAATGAGCAATGATGATGATCAATGATGATGGTCAACGTCATGGATGGTCATTTCACTTGATGACCGCCTTGCTAAACGCTCGTCTCAGCTTTTCCAAAGATCACAGAACAATCAACGGAATGCCCTCTAGTTGTATTTGCCGCTAGCATTCACCACCAGTCACAATTTCAGAACACACCCATTGTTCATACATTGTTCTCATTTATATTTCAATCCACTGCATTTGAATCAAGTTTTGAGCAATGCGGCTAATGGTGGGATTACTGTCGATTGTTGCTTGGATTGTTTGTTGATGACTGATTGGATTGCTGTCGTCTGCTGCAGGTTTGCACGCTGTGGTCTGCTACTTTGCGCTCGGGGACAAAGACGGGATGAAGAAGGGATTCCAGGCGATGCTCGATGTTCCTCTAAGCCTCGACGAGGACAAGTACAACTTGTTGAACAACGTAAGCAGCCGGTGTTTGATGTTCAACTACTTGATCTTTGCGTGTTCAACGACTTTGGGTCCTGAAAACTCCCCGGTTTGAGGTTTCGACGACGAAACAGGGCCCATGACTGTCCCACGCAACTTGTACAACATGTGTACTTGCTTAATAGTGAACAACAAACACCAAAGCTTGTGCATAATATGTTGTTGGTACATGTAACTTTACTGACCACTAAAATATTTAGTGCCAGCCTTGCACCCTGAGCAGGGGAGGGGGTGCAGATGGTTAAGTAGAATAATTTCCATGGCAGGTGTATTTGCAAGATAGATAGATTAAACTTTTTATTTTAAAATCTGTAGCAAAAATTTTATCTGTATAAAGAAATTTTTAAATCTTAAATTTTGGGCCCTTTTCTTTTCTAGACAATTAATACAATGAAAAATGTTCTCGATATGAAATCATTATCGAAGAAAATCCTAAATTGTAAGCACGCTTTATGCCTTTAGACAAGACGTTGATTGGTTGGCAGGACGAGCCCGAGATGGAACTGCTGCTTGAGGTGATTAAGAACGACGATCTGCGGAAGATTGAGAGGCAGATTAAGCAGGACGCCGAGAGAAACATCTTGATGGCCGCCAAACTCATCTCACCAGTCATTGAGACTTCCTTCGATGCAGGTAAATTAGGACTACGATTGTTGGCATTACTTTGTGTCTTGCCAGCAAACACCGGTGTCAATGCTGTTGCTAGTGTTGCCACGCTGCTACGATTGTTGGCATTACTATGTGTCTTGCCTAATGCCAGCAAACACCGGTGTCACTGCTGCTGCTAGTGTTGCCACGCTGCTACGATTGTTGGCATTACTATGTGCCTTGCCTAATGCCAGCAAACACCGGTGTCACTGCTGTTGCTAGTGTTGCCACGCTGCTACGATTGTTGGCATTACTATGTGCCTTGCCTAATGCCAGCAAACACCGGTGTCACTGCTGTTGCTAGTGTTGCTATGCTGCTACGATTGTTGGCATTACTATGTGCCTTGCCTAATGCCAGCAAACACCGGTGTCACTGCTGTTGCTAGTGTTGCTATGCTGCTACGATTGTTGGCATTACTATGTGCCTTGCCTAATGCCAGCAAACACCGGTGTCACTGCTGTTGCTAGTGTTGCTACGCTGCTACGATTGTTGGCATTACTATGTGCCTTGCCTAATGCCAGCAAACACCGGTGTCACTGCTGTTGCTAGTGTTGCTACGCTGCTACGATTGTTGGCATTACTATGTGCCTTGCCTAATGCCAGCAAACACCGGTGTCGCTGCTGTTGCTAGTGTTGCCACGCTGCTATGATTGTTGGCATTACTATGTGCCTTGCCTAATGCCAGCATACACCGGTGTCACTGCTGTTGCTAGTGTTGCTGTGCTGCTACGATTGTTGGCATTACTATGTGCCTTGCCTAATGCCAGCAAACACCGGTGTCACTGCTACTGCTAGTGTTGCTACGCTGCTACGATTGTTGGCATAACTATGTGCCTTGCCTAATGCCAGCAAACACTGGTGTCACTGCTGTTGCTAGTGTTGCTACGCTGCTACGATTGTTGGCATTACTATGTGCCTAGCCTAATGCCAGCAAACACCGGTGTCACTGCTGTTGCTAGTGTTGCCACGCTGCTACGATTGTTGGCATTACTATGTGTCTTGCCTAATGCCAGCAAACACCGGTGTCACTGCTGTTGCTAGTGTTGCCACGCTGCTACGATTGTTGGCATTACTATGTGCCTTGCCTAATGCCAGCAAACACCGGTGTCACTGCTGTTGCTAGTGTTGCCACGCTTCTACGATTGTTGGCATTACTATGTGCCTTGCCTAATGCCAGCAAACACCGGTGTCACTGCTGCTGCTAGTGTTGCTACGCTGCTACGATTGTTGGCATTACTATGTGCCTTGCCTAATGCCAGCAAAAACCGGTGTCGCTGCTGCTGCTAGTGTTGCTGCGCTGCTACGATTGTTGGCATTACTATGTGCCTTGCCTAATGCCAGCAAACACCGGTGTCACTGCTGTTGCTAGTGTTGCTACGCTGCTACGATTGTTGGCATTACTATGTGCCTTGCCTAATGCCAGCAAACACCGGTGTCGCTGCTGTTGCTAGTGTTGCCACGCTGCTATGATTGTTGGCATTACTATGTGCCTTGCCTAATGCCAGCATACACCGGTGTCACTGCTGTTGCTAGTGTTGCCACGCTGCTACGATTGTTGGCATTACTATGTGCCTTGCCTAATGCCAGCAAACACCGGTGTCACTGCTGCTGCTAGTGTTGCTACGCTGCTACGATTGCTGGCATTACTATGTGCCTTGCCCAATGCCAGCAAACACCAGTGTCACTGCTGTTGCTAGTGTCGCCACGCTGCTACGATTGTTGGCATTACTATGTGCCTTGCCCAATGCCAGCAAACACCAGTGTCACTGCTGTTGCTAGTGTTGCTACGCTGCTACGATTGTTGGCATTACTATGTGCCTTGCCTAATGCCAGCAAACACCGGTGTCACTGCTGTTGCTAGTGTTGCCACACTGCTACGATTGTTGGCATTACTATGTGCCTTGCCCAATGCCAGCAAACACCGGTGTCACTGCTGTTGCTAGTGTTGCCACACTGCTACGATTGTTGGCATTACTATGTGCCTTGCCCAATGCCAGCAAACACCGGTGTCACTGCTGTTGCTAGTGTTGCCTCGCTGCTACGATTGTTGGCATTACTATGTGCCTTGCCTAATGCCAGCAAACACCGGTGTCACTGCTGTTGCTAGTGTTGCCACACTGCTACGATTGTTGGCATTACTATGTGCCTTGCCCAATGCCAGCAAACACCGGTGTCACTGCCGTTGCTAGTGTTGCTACGCTGCTACGATTGTTGGCATTACTATGTGCCTTGCCTAATGCCAGCAAACACCGGTGTCACTGCTGTTGCTAGTGTCGCCACGCTGCTACGATTGTTGGCATTACTATGTGCCTTGCCTAATGCCAGCAAACACCGGTGTCACTGCTGTTGCTAGTGTCGCCACGCTGCTACGATTGTTGGCATTACTATGTGCCTTGCCTAATGCCAGCAAAACTGCTGTTGCTAGTGTTGCCACGCTGCTACGATTGTTGGCATTACTATGTGCCTTGCCTAATGCCAGCAAACACCGGTGTCACTGCTGTTGCTAGTGTCGCCACGCTGCTACGATTGTTGGCATTACTATGTGCCTTGCCTAATGCCAGCAAAACTGCTGTTGCTAGTGTTGCCACGCTGCTACGATTGTTAGCATTACTATGTGCCTTGCCTAATGCCAGCAAAACTGCTGTTGCTAGTGTTGCCACGCTGCTACGATTGTTGGCATTACTATGTGCCTTGCCTAATGCCAGCAAACACCGGTGTCACTGCTGTTGTTAGTGTTGCCACGCTGCTACGATTGTTAGCATTACTATGTGCCTTGCCTAATGCCAGCAAAACTGCTGTTGCTAGTGTTGCCACGCTGCTACGATTGTTGGCATTACTATGTGCCTTGCCTAATGCCAGCAAACACCGGTGTCACTGCTGTTGTTAGTGTTGCCACGCTGCTACGATTGTTAGCATTACTATGTGCCTTGCCTAATGCCAGCAAACACCGGTGTCACTGCTGTTGTTAGTGTCGCCACGCTGCTACGATTGTTAGCATTACTATGTGCCTTGCCTAATGCCAGCAAACACCGGTGTCACTGCTGCTGCTAGTGTTGCCACGCTGCTACGATTGTTGGCATTACTATGTGCCTTTCTATTTGATGATGTTCCCCGTAGGATATGATTGGTGTGTGGTCACGCTGAAATCCTCCGCCTTCTCCACTCTGGCCGGCGAGCTGGAGATCAACAAGGCGGTGACTCTGCTCAAGCAGAACCAGGTCGCCAAGGCTGTGGAAACGCTGAAAGAGTTTGAACGCGAGGACCACAAGCTTGCAGGAGCGGCCACAGCGAACCTGGCGTTCATCCACTTTGCGGTGAGCATGAACATGCCCTGGCGGCAACCTTCTGCCAGGGACACAGCCATGGTGGCAGGCAACCCAATCCCAGCAGTACGAGGAAAGTACCTATCTATTCCGGGAATAGGCTGGTGCCTGCACCTTATCCCTTACTCGAGCAGGTGGCAGCCGGCAGCCTGTCATCTTTGCCGTGAACTGTGCACCAGCTAGCATTGAATGAAACAAAGTGAGTGGTGTTGCGCAGCGCGGAGATTTTGCGCAAGCTGCGCAGTGCGGGGAACGCAGCCGGGCGGCGGACGGCTACGGCGCAGCGGGGTTCGTTGCGCTGGGCGCATGCGCGATGCAGCGCGGGGACTTGGAGCAGGCGCGCACTCTCTTTGTGGCTGCGCTTGACAACGACGCTTCCTGCGTCGAGGCGCTCTACAATCTAGGACTCACCTACAAGCGGCTGGGTGAGCTACTTGACAAGTCACCTTTCTCAAATCATCTCTCTCACAATAGAGCCTTCGTTTTCTTTTACATTTAAAAAAAATATAAGTTTGATGATATTATATTGAAATGAGTAAGTAAAATTTTCATGGTTACATGTCGATATCGTCTCTTATAAACAACATTTTAAAGTTGCTTTTTTGATTCTTGCTTCTTGATTATCTTACCATTAGGGCCTCGGGCACTCAATATAATCACAATTATATAACATAATTATATTATATATTATATATTATATTATATATATTATATATATATTATATATCATATTATAATTATATAATTAAAATTATAATTACAATAATAATAATAATCAATTTATAATTATAACACAATTATATGAGAGTTTTTAAGCCCCTAGAAGTGTAACAGATAAATTTAAAGCTTAGGCAAAAATTTATCAGCTTTCTTAAAATATTAGGATTTAGTTGTCAAAATATTATTGAAAAATATTGATTTATAGAAAATAATGTTCAATTTATTTTTTCAAATAAGCTTCTTAGTAGATCTAAGGCTCACTGTGAACTTTGTGAACATTGGTTGAAGATAAAGTTGCCTAAATAGTTGGAAAAAACTGCAATAAAACTTAAAAAGCACTATTTTCAAGCAAAATGATCAATTGAAAACAAATAAATTTTAGAACCAAAATAAAATTGTGAGGGTCAGTATATCCAGAAAGTTTAGTCAAATTATACTCCGGTGCTTGGCCTCTAGAGTGTGAAATGTGATTTTGGAAAACTGAAAATTTTCTTAAAAGCTGAATAGCAGGAAAACCACTCTACCGATTTGATCAAAAAATGTGGCAGATCTAAGTTCAAGAAAGACGAAGAACCACATAAATTTTCATCAAAATCCGTGTTGGCGTCAGTTATAGAGCGCAAACAAACACGCGAAAAAAAAAAAATATTCCAGATTTCTGCTAGCAATAAAGTGTAGTTGAAGATTTCGCTTCGCTAGCTTTGCTCGTGTCTCCCACACGATCGCCAATCCAATGATTTAACATCATTGGAATAACGCTCATCCACGAGGCAATAGCGAAGATTTCCTCCGCATAAGCGCTAGTGTTAACCAATCCCGGGTGCCGGCAGGTAACTACGAGGATGCGTTGGCGTGCTTCGGGAAGCTGCAGGCGATCTTCCGTCATCAGCCGCAGGTTCTCTTCCAACTGGGAAGCCTCAGCGAGCTCGCTGGTGAGCTCCGGCCCCGGCCCATCAAACTCGTAAAAAGCGTCAGAAAAGTGCCAGTTTTAAGAAAAGTGCTTGTTGCGCCATTTCTGTCGCTTTGTCCTTTGTTTTCTTTTTGTTGGTTGCCTGTGTGCTTCAGATGGTTTATAGTTAGGTTTTTTTCGCGTTGTCAAGTTTGCGCTGCTCCCCACATATCGTGGTGAGCTTCTCGTTCAGTTCTTCTCTCAGCCTCGCCATCTGACAGGGAGTCTGTGGAGGCAGCTTGTAGCGACATTCGAATTTCCCGAGTTGTTCTTTATCAGTGTTCTTAGAACGTGTTTTTAACACGGTGCTCCAACTCTGCGCATCTGCAAGCTAAGTTTGTGTCTCCCATTGTTCCTTCCCTTTCAGCCTGTTGACTTTACCTAACCTTTTAACTCTTTACCTAATTCACCCTTTACCTAATTCACCCTTTACCTAATTCACTCTTTACCTAATTCACTCTTTACCTAATTCACTCTTTACCTAATTCACTCTTTACCTAATTCACTCTTTACCTAATTCACTCTTTACCTAATTCACCCTTTACCTAATTCACTCTTTACCTAATTCACTCTTTACCTAATTCACTCTTTACCTAATTCACCCTTTACCTAATTCACCCTTTACCTAATTCACTCTTTACCTAATTCACTCTTTACCTAATTCACTCTTTACCTAATTCACTCTTTACCTAATTCACTCTTTACCTAATTCACCCTTTACCTAATTCACTCTTTACCTAATTCACTCTTTACCTAATTCACTCTTTACCTAATTCACTCTTTACCTAATTCACTCTTTACCTAATTCACTCTTTACCTAATTCACTCTTTACCTAATTCACTCTTTACCTAATTCACTCTTTACCTAATTCACTCTTTACCTAATTCACCCTTTACCTAATTCACTCTTTACCTAATTCACTCTTTACCTAATTCACCCTTTACCTAATTCACCCTTTACCTAATTCACCCTTTACCTAATTCACCCTTTACCTAATTCACCCTTTACCTAATTCACCCTTTACCTAATTCACTCTTTACCTAATTCACTCTTTACCTAATTCACCCTTTACCTAATTCACTCTTTACCTAATTCACTCTTTACCTAATTCACCCTTTACCTAATTCACTCTTTACCTAATTCACCCTTTACCTAATTCACTCTTTACCTAATTCACCCTTTACCTAATTCACTCTTTACCTAATTCACTCTTTACCTAATTCACCCTTTACCTAATTCACTCTTTACCTAATTCACCCTTTACCTAATTCACTCTTTACCTAATTCACCCTTTACCTAATTCACTCTTTACCTAATTCACTCTTTACCTAATTCACCCTTTACCTAATTCACCCTTTACCTAATTCACTCTTTACCTAATTCACTCTTTACCTAATTCACTCTTTACCTAATTCACTCTTTACCTAATTCACCCTTTACCTAATTCACCCTTTACCTAATTCACTCTTTACCTAATTCACTCTTTACCTAATTCACTCTTTACCTAATTCACTCTTTACCTAATTCACTCTTTACCTAATTCACTCTTTACCTAATTCACCCTTTACCTAATTCACTCTTTACCTAATTCACCCTTTACCTAATTCACTCTTTACCTAATTCACCCTTTACCTAATTCACTCTTTACCTAATTCACTCTTTACCTAATTCACTCTTTACCTAATTCACTCTTTACCTAATTCACCCTTTACCTAATTCACCCTTTACCTAATTCACCCTTTACCTAATTCACCCTTTACCTAATTCACTCTTTACCTAATTCACTCTTTACCTAATTCACTCTTTACCTAATTCACTCTTTACCTAATTCACTCTTTACCTAATTCACCCTTTACCTAATTCACTCTTTACCTAATTCACTCTTTACCTAATTCACTCTTTACCTAATTCACTCTTTACCTAATTCACTCTTTACCTAATTCACCCTTTACCTAATTCACTCTTTACCTAATTCACTCTTTACCTAATTCACTCTTTACCTAATTCACTCTTTACCTAATTCACTCTTTACCTAATTCACTCTTTACCTAATTCACTCTTTACCTAATTCACCCTTTACCTAATTCACCCTTTACCTAATTCACTCTTTACCTAATTCACTCTTTACCTAATTCACTCTTTACCTAATTCACTCTTTACCTAATTCACTCTTTACCTAATTCACCCTTTACCTAATTCACCCTTTACCTAATTCACTCTTTACCTAATTCACTCTTTACCTAATTCACTCTTTACCTAATTCACTCTTTACCTAATTCACTCTTTACCTAATTCACCCTTTACCTAATTCACTCTTTACCTAATTCACTCTTTACCTAATTCACCCTTTACCTAATTCACTCTTTACCTAATTCACTCTTTACCTAATTCACTCTTTACCTAATTCACTCTTTACCTAATTCACTCTTTACCTAATTCACTCTTTACCTAATTCACTCTTTACCTAATTCACTCTTTACCTAATTCACTCTTTACCTAATTCACTCTTTACCTAATTCACCCTTTACCTAATTCACCCTTTACCTAATTCACTCTTTACCTAATTCACCCTTTACCTAATTCACCCTTTACCTAATTCACTCTTTACCTAATTCACCCTTTACCTAATTCACTCTTTACCTAATTCACCCTTTACCTAATTCACTCTTTACCTAATTCACTCTTTACCTAATTCACTCTTTACCTAATTCACTCTTTACCTAATTCACCCTTTACCTAATTCACCCTTTACCTAATTCACCCTTTACCTAATTCACCCTTTACCTAATTCACTCTTTACCTAATTCACTCTTTACCTAATTCACTCTTTACCTAATTCACTCTTTACCTAATTCACTCTTTACCTAATTCACCCTTTACCTAATTCACTCTTTACCTAATTCACTCTTTACCTAATTCACTCTTTACCTAATTCACTCTTTACCTAATTCACTCTTTACCTAATTCACCCTTTACCTAATTCACTCTTTACCTAATTCACTCTTTACCTAATTCACTCTTTACCTAATTCACTCTTTACCTAATTCACTCTTTACCTAATTCACTCTTTACCTAATTCACTCTTTACCTAATTCACCCTTTACCTAATTCACCCTTTACCTAATTCACTCTTTACCTAATTCACTCTTTACCTAATTCACTCTTTACCTAATTCACTCTTTACCTAATTCACTCTTTACCTAATTCACCCTTTACCTAATTCACCCTTTACCTAATTCACTCTTTACCTAATTCACTCTTTACCTAATTCACTCTTTACCTAATTCACTCTTTACCTAATTCACCCTTTACCTAATTCACCCTTTACCTAATTCACCCTTTACCTAATTCACTCTTTACCTAATTCACTCTTTACCTAATTCACTCTTTACCTAATTCACTCTTTACCTAATTCACTCTTTACCTAATTCACTCTTTACCTAATTCACCCTTTACCTAATTCACCCTTTACCTAATTCACTCTTTACCTAATTCACTCTTTACCTAATTCACCCTTTACCTAATTCACTCTTTACCTAATTCACTCTTTACCTAATTCACTCTTTACCTAATTCACTCTTTACCTAATTCACTCTTTACCTAATTCACCCTTTACCTAATTCACTCTTTACCTAATTCACTCTTTACCTAATTCACTCTTTACCTAATTCACTCTTTACCTAATTCACCCTTTACCTAATTCACCCTTTACCTAATTCACTCTTTACCTAATTCACTCTTTACCTAATTCACTCTTTACCTAATTCACTCTTTACCTAATTCACTCTTTACCTAATTCACCCTTTACCTAATTCACCCTTTACCTAATTCACCCTTTACCTAATTCACCCTTTACCTAATTCACTCTTTACCTAATTCACCCTTTACCTAATTCACTCTTTACCTAATTCACTCTTTACCTAATTCACTCTTTACCTAATTCACTCTTTACCTAATTCACTCTTTACCTAATTCACTCTTTACCTAATTCACCCTTTACCTAATTCACTCTTTACCTAATTCACTCTTTACCTAATTCACTCTTTACCTAATTCACTCTTTACCTAATTCACTCTTTACCTAATTCACTCTTTACCTAATTCACTCTTTACCTAATTCACCCTTTACCTAATTCACTCTTTACCTAATTCACCCTTTACCTAATTCACCCTTTACCTAATTCACTCTTTACCTAATTCACTCTTTACCTAATTCACTCTTTACCTAATTCACCCTTTACCTAATTCACCCTTTACCTAATTCACTCTTTACCTAATTCACTCTTTACCTAATTCACTCTTTACCTAATTCACCCTTTACCTAATTCACCCTTTACCTAATTCACTCTTTACCTAATTCACTCTTTACCTAATTCACTCTTTACCTAATTCACTCTTTACCTAATTCACTCTTTACCTAATTCACCCTTTACCTAATTCACCCTTTACCTAATTCACTCTTTACCTAATTCACTCTTTACCTAATTCACTCTTTACCTAATTCACCCTTTACCTAATTCACTCTTTACCTAATTCACTCTTTACCTAATTCACTCTTTACCTAATTCACTCTTTACCTAATTCACTCTTTACCTAATTCACTCTTTACCTAATTCACTCTTTACCTAATTCACCCTTTACCTAATTCACTCTTTACCTAATTCACTCTTTACCTAATTCACCCTTTACCTAATTCACTCTTTACCTAATTCACTCTTTACCTAATTCACTCTTTACCTAATTCACTCTTTACCTAATTCACTCTTTACCTAATTCACTCTTTACCTAATTCACTCTTTACCTAATTCACTCTTTACCTAATTCACTCTTTACCTAATTCACCCTTTACCTAATTCACCCTTTACCTAATTCACTCTTTACCTAATTCACTCTTTACCTAATTCACCCTTTACCTAATTCACTCTTTACCTAATTCACTCTTTACCTAATTCACTCTTTACCTAATTCACTCTTTACCTAATTCACTCTTTACCTAATTCACCCTTTACCTAATTCACCCTTTACCTAATTCACTCTTTACCTAATTCACTCTTTACCTAATTCACTCTTTACCTAATTCACTCTTTACCTAATTCACTCTTTACCTAATTCACCCTTTACCTAATTCACCCTTTACCTAATTCACCCTTTACCTAATTCACCCTTTACCTAATTCACTCTTTACCTAATTCACCCTTTACCTAATTCACTCTTTACCTAATTCACTCTTTACCTAATTCACTCTTTACCTAATTCACTCTTTACCTAATTCACTCTTTACCTAATTCACTCTTTACCTAATTCACCCTTTACCTAATTCACTCTTTACCTAATTCACTCTTTACCTAATTCACTCTTTACCTAATTCACTCTTTACCTAATTCACTCTTTACCTAATTCACTCTTTACCTAATTCACTCTTTACCTAATTCACCCTTTACCTAATTCACTCTTTACCTAATTCACCCTTTACCTAATTCACCCTTTACCTAATTCACTCTTTACCTAATTCACTCTTTACCTAATTCACTCTTTACCTAATTCACCCTTTACCTAATTCACCCTTTACCTAATTCACTCTTTACCTAATTCACTCTTTACCTAATTCACTCTTTACCTAATTCACCCTTTACCTAATTCACCCTTTACCTAATTCACTCTTTACCTAATTCACTCTTTACCTAATTCACTCTTTACCTAATTCACTCTTTACCTAATTCACTCTTTACCTAATTCACCCTTTACCTAATTCACCCTTTACCTAATTCACTCTTTACCTAATTCACTCTTTACCTAATTCACTCTTTACCTAATTCACTCTTTACCTAATTCACTCTTTACCTAATTCACCCTTTACCTAATTCACCCTTTACCTAATTCACCCTTTACCTAATTCACCCTTTACCTAATTCACTCTTTACCTAATTCACCCTTTACCTAATTCACTCTTTACCTAATTCACTCTTTACCTAATTCACTCTTTACCTAATTCACTCTTTACCTAATTCACTCTTTACCTAATTCACTCTTTACCTAATTCACCCTTTACCTAATTCACTCTTTACCTAATTCACTCTTTACCTAATTCACTCTTTACCTAATTCACTCTTTACCTAATTCACTCTTTACCTAATTCACTCTTTACCTAATTCACTCTTTACCTAATTCACCCTTTACCTAATTCACTCTTTACCTAATTCACCCTTTACCTAATTCACCCTTTACCTAATTCACTCTTTACCTAATTCACTCTTTACCTAATTCACTCTTTACCTAATTCACCCTTTACCTAATTCACCCTTTACCTAATTCACTCTTTACCTAATTCACTCTTTACCTAATTCACTCTTTACCTAATTCACCCTTTACCTAATTCACCCTTTACCTAATTCACTCTTTACCTAATTCACTCTTTACCTAATTCACTCTTTACCTAATTCACTCTTTACCTAATTCACTCTTTACCTAATTCACCCTTTACCTAATTCACCCTTTACCTAATTCACTCTTTACCTAATTCACTCTTTACCTAATTCACTCTTTACCTAATTCACCCTTTACCTAATTCACTCTTTACCTAATTCACTCTTTACCTAATTCACTCTTTACCTAATTCACTCTTTACCTAATTCACTCTTTACCTAATTCACTCTTTACCTAATTCACTCTTTACCTAATTCACCCTTTACCTAATTCACTCTTTACCTAATTCACTCTTTACCTAATTCACCCTTTACCTAATTCACTCTTTACCTAATTCACTCTTTACCTAATTCACTCTTTACCTAATTCACTCTTTACCTAATTCACTCTTTACCTAATTCACTCTTTACCTAATTCACTCTTTACCTAATTCACTCTTTACCTAATTCACTCTTTACCTAATTCACCCTTTACCTAATTCACCCTTTACCTAATTCACTCTTTACCTAATTCACTCTTTACCTAATTCACCCTTTACCTAATTCACCCTTTACCTAATTCACTCTTTACCTAATTCACTCTTTACCTAATTCACTCTTTACCTAATTCACCCTTTACCTAATTCACTCTTTACCTAATTCACTCTTTACCTAATTCACTCTTTACCTAATTCACTCTTTACCTAATTCACTCTTTACCTAATTCACTCTTTACCTAATTCACTCTTTACCTAATTCACTCTTTACCTAATTCACCCTTTACCTAATTCACCCTTTACCTAATTCACTCTTTACCTAATTCACTCTTTACCTAATTCACTCTTTACCTAATTCACTCTTTACCTAATTCACTCTTTACCTAATTCACTCTTTACCTAATTCACTCTTTACCTAATTCACTCTTTACCTAATTCACTCTTTACCTAATTCACTCTTTACCTAATTCACTCTTTACCTAATTCACCCTTTACCTAATTCACTCTTTACCTAATTCACTCTTTACCTAATTCACTCTTTACCTAATTCACCCTTTACCTAATTCACTCTTTACCTAATTCACTCTTTACCTAATTCACCCTTTACCTAATTCACCCTTTACCTAATTCACTCTTTACCTAATTCACCCTTTACCTAATTCACTCTTTACCTAATTCACTCTTTACCTAATTCACCCTTTACCTAATTCACCCTTTACCTAATTCACTCTTTACCTAATTCACTCTTTACCTAATTCACTCTTTACCTAATTCACTCTTTACCTAATTCACTCTTTACCTAATTCACTCTTTACCTAATTCACCCTTTACCTAATTCACTCTTTACCTAATTCACTCTTTACCTAATTCACTCTTTACCTAATTCACTCTTTACCTAATTCACTCTTTACCTAATTCACTCTTTACCTAATTCACCCTTTACCTAATTCACTCTTTACCTAGGTCACTTAACCGTCACCATCAACGTGTCACAGGTAGGCTGTTTGGGATTTCTTCAAAACTTACGTACCACTTACCACTCTCTCTCTCAAGTCTTAGAGCCGTCTTGGCCACAAAAGTGCTATTCATACAACAATTTAATTATTACACCTACATGAAATTGTGAGGGTTAAAATATCCACAAACTTTCATCAAATAATATTCTGATGCTTGTCCTGTAGAGTGCAAAACGTGCAACAAAGCTATATTGGGTGTAATTGTGACGTGATGTGACGGTGTTTGTGCCCAGGTGATGTGGAGCAGGCGGCAGAATGGTACCACCAGCTGGTGGGGCTGGTTCCCTCCGACCCCACCCTACTTCGCAGGGTGGCCAACATGATGGAAGCCGCCGGGGACCGAACCCAGGCCTTCCAATACAACCTCGACGTGAGTAGCATTCCTTCACACGCATCTTGGCCGTGCTCTTGCTAAAATCCTAGAACAGCGGAAATTAGAAATGTCTTGATGGCATGTGTTGCTGTGCGTTGTTGCGCTTGTTGCGACATTGAAATCCAGGGAGTTTTTTGTTGCAATGATTTCTTGGGTGAGTTGTTAAAAATTTTAACTTTTTTTGTTGGAATTGCATTTGGTACTTGTGCAGTTGGTGACTGAACTTAAGTTATCTACTTTTTGGGAAATTGTGTTTCTGTAGTTTTTAATTTTTGACTAAGTTGGCATTCAACATTTCATAAATGCTGTTTTTGGGGATTTATAATTTTACAAAATAAATAGTAGGGAATTTTGTCACTTTCTAAAATTCCAGGCAAACTGTGAGCTGTGTCCAGTGCAAGCCGGTATGTTTGGTTGCAGGCTCACCGACACTTTCCCTGCCAACTGGACGTGCTCAACTGGCTGGGATCGCATCACGTCGAGATGCGCGTCGCCGAGAAGGCCAGCGAGTTCTTTGCCCAGGCTGCCCGCTGCCAGCCCGACCAGGTGCGCTGGCGTCTCATGGTGGCCTCCTGCCAGCGCCGCGCAGGGGACTTGCATCGAGCGCTGGCCTGCTACAAGCGCGTGCACGCAGACTTCCCCGAGAATGCTGAGTGTACGCCTTGCCACCTCATTCTCTGCACACAAGCCTTGCGCTGTGGCTTTACTAGCACCGGGTTGTTTACAGTGGAGCGTTGCGCTGTGGCTTTACTAGCGCCGGGTTGCTTACAGTGGAGCGTTGCGCTGTGGCTTTACTAGCACCGGGTTGTTTACAGTGGAGCGTTGCTGTTGTGGCTTTACTAGCGCCGGGTTGTTTACAGTGGAGCGTTGCTGTTGTGGCTTTACTAGCACCGGGTTGTTTACAGTGGAGCGTTGCGCTGTGGCTTTACTAGCGCCGGGTTGTTTACAGTGGAGCGTTGCGCTGTGGCTTAACTAGCGCCGGGTTGCTTACAGTGGAGCGTTGCTGTTGTGGCTTTACTAGCGCCGGGTTGCTTACAGTGGAGTGTTGCGCTGTGGCTTTACTAGCTCCGGGTTGCTTACAGTGGAGCGTTGCGCTGTGGCTTTACTAGCGCCGGGTTGTTTACAGTGGAGCGTTGCTGTTGTGGCTTTACTAGCGCCGGGTTGTTTACAGTGGAGCGTTGCTGTTGTGGCTTTACTAGCGCCGGGTTGTTTACAGTGGAGCGTTGCTGTTGTGGCTTTACTAGCGCCGGGTTGCTTACAGTGGAGCGTTGCGCTGTGGCTTTACTAGCGCCGGGTTGCTTACAGTGGAGCGTTGCGCTGTGGCTTTACTAGCGCTGGGTTGTTTACAGTGGATCGTTGCTGTTGTGGCTTTACTAGCGCCGGGTTGTTTACAGTGGAGCGTTGCTGTTGTGGCTTTACTAGCGCCGGGTTGCTTACAGTGGAGCGTTGCGCTGTGGCTTTACTAGCGCCGGGTTGCTTACAGTGGAGCGTTGCGCTGTGGCTTTACTAGCACCGGGTTGCTTACAGTGGAGCGTTGCGCTGTAGCTTTACTAGCGCCGGGATGCTTACAGTGGAGCGTTGCGCTGTGGCTTTACTAGCACCGGGTTGCTTACAGTGGAGCGTTGCGCTGTGGCTTTACTAGCGCCGGGTTGTTTACAGTGGAGCGTTGCGCTGTGGCTTTACTAGCACCGGGTTGTTTACAGTGGAGCGTTGCGCTGTGTCTTTACTAGCGCCGGGTTGTTTACAGCGGAGCGTTGTGCTGTGGCTTTACT
Organism: Nemurella pictetii; assembly: GCA_921293315.2. Lineage (NCBI taxonomy): Eukaryota > Metazoa > Arthropoda > Insecta > Plecoptera > Nemouridae > Nemurella > Nemurella pictetii. The sequence continues at coordinate 15,886,543 of OV121121.1, forward strand.
AGCGCCGGGTTGCTTACAGTGGAGCGTTGCTGTTTTGGCTTTACTAGCGCAGGGTTGTTTACAGTGGAGCGTTGCTGTTGTGGCTTTACTAGCGCCGGGTTGCTTACAGTGGAGCGTTGCGCTGTGTCTTTACTAGCGCCGGGTTGCTTACAGTGGAGCGTTGCGCTGTGGCTTTACTAGCGCCGGGTAGCTTACAGTGGAGCGTTGCGCTGTGTCTTTACTAGCACCGGGTAGCTTACAGTGGAGCGTTGTGCTGTGGCTTTACTAGCGCCGGGTAGCTTACAGTGGAGCGTTGCGCTGTGTCTTTACTAGCGCCGGGTTGTTTACAGCGGAGCGTTGCGCTGTGGCTTTACTAGCGCCGGGTTGCTTACAGTGGAGCGTTGCGCTGTGGCTTTACTAGCGCCGGGTTGCTTACAGTGGAGCGTTGCGCTGTGGCTTTACTAGCGCTTGACATCTGCAATGTATTCCCGGGCAAGGAAGCGGTGGTGTTGAGGAACACGTGTGCGTTGATTTGCAGGCCTCAAGTTCCTGGTGCGGATCTGCTCGGACCTCGGCTTGAAGGAAGCCGCCGACTTTGCCGTTGAGCTCAAGAAGCTGGAGCGAGCCAACGAAGTACGGCAACGCATCGGCAGCGGCAGGCCCGGTAAGAATCAGCCACCTAACCTCACTCCGCGCATTTTACTCATTCTATGTGTTGTGCCGGCTGCTTGCTGCTGAAGTGCGGCAACGCATCGGCAGCGGCAGGCCCGGTAAGAATCAGCCACCTAACCTCACTCCGCGCATTTTACTCATTCTATGTGTTGTGCCGGCTGCTTGCTGCTGAAGTGCGGCAACGCATCGGCAGCGGCAGGCCCGGTAAGAATCAGCCACCTAACCTCACTCCGCGCATTTTACTCATTCTATGTGTTGTGCCGGCTGCTTGCTGCTGAAGTGCGGCAACGCATCGGCAGCGGCAGGCCCGGTAAGAATCAGCCACCTAACCTCACTCCGCGCATTTTACTCATTCTATGTGTTGTGCCGTCTGCTTGCTGCTGAAGTGCGGCAACGCATCGGCAGCGGCAGGCCCGGTAAGAATCAGCCACCTAACCTCACTCCGCGCATTTTACTCATTCTATGTGTTGTGCCGTCTGCTTGCTGCTGGATGTTGACTGCTTACTGATGCTCCAGGGTGGTCTGGAAGTTCGACTAGTCGAAATTTCAGACAGAATTTTTCTTAAAATACTTTTTTAGTTTTTAAAAGTGGTTGGATTAATATCTTCTTATTTCAGAAAATATTAACCAAGTTTACCAAGACAAGCCATCTGGTTGAACAAAACCCTGTCTGAAAGAGTATCCTGCATGCTGCCTCTCTGCCTAGCAACGTTGCTAGGGTTAAATTGGACCAGATGGTTTGTCGTAAACAACTCGTATAGTGTATTTTCTGCAAGAGTAAGATTTGTATCCACCCACTTTGGGACAGCAAAATGTTTTAGATTGTGTCCATAATGTCAAGATTCTCGTTGATTATTTGAGCAGTTGGTCCGCCCCCCGTTGCAGGCACGGTGAGCTCTCACCGATCCGGCGGGGGCGGGGGCAGCGGGCGCTCGTCGAGGGGCGGCAGCAGCGGGGGCGGGGACTCGCTCGACTCCGCCCCCCACACCTTTGGCGGGGGCCCTCGTAGGCAACCAGGTCAGTGACCCCTAAACCTCGTACCCTTTTCTTAGCTTTCCAGGGGATTACAGTGTCAAATAGTGAAATTTATACATTTAAAATTACTTCAGCAAATTTCCTCAAAAGCAGAGAAACACAGGGATGCAGTGAGACACGGTGAGACACGGTGAGACACATGTTGAGCATGCTCCTGCCTGTTGAACAGAGGTGAGCTACGGTGAGACACATGTTGAGCATGCTCCTGCCTGTTGAACAGAGGTGAGCTACGGTGAGACACATGTTGAGCATGCTCCTGCCTGTTGAACAGAGGTGAGCTACGGTGAGACACATGTTGAGCATGCTCCTGCCTGTTGAACAGAGGTGAGCTACGCCGATCCGTTGGGTCCGCTGGCTGAACGACCTCGAACTTCCGCCGCCCGCCGACAGTCCCAGGACTTGGACGAGTTTGCCGACGAAGAGATTGGAGAAGACCTCCTTCCCGAGTAGAAATATCAAGGTAGAGATATCAAGGAAGAGATATCAAGGTAGAGATATCAAGGAAGAGATATCAAGGTAGAGATATCAAGGTAGAGAGTTATTTTGACAGATTCTATCATGGGGCTTGATTCTTAATAAATAATAGTTAGTATTTTCTGTCAGTGTGATCCACAGCCACAAGCTTTTTAGGCCCTTAAACAATGAGGTTTAAGTCTGTGACAGATCCAAAATAATATTTTAAGTTTGATAAATAATTTAAAATGCACATTTCCCTAAGAACTTAAGTTAATATGGAAACAAAGTATGAAATTTGATCTGATAATATAAGCAAAACAACTGAACAAACTCATACACACAATAACTGACACAAAAATTGACCCATAATCACAAATTTGTATCCATTTCTGGCGACCATCACGATTCAAATCTGGCGGGTAAAGAACCTGGCTTTGGAACACAAATAACATATTGTCGTCTAATTTTTTGCTCAAAACACGGAATTGTTGAAACAGGTGAATATCGGCAAGGAATTTTTACCTGAGTGCCACTTGAAACATTAATATACACAAAACCCCGTGACTGGCGCCGAAACCAATATGATAAATGATTGCTGACCTGTCAAGATTCAATCTGCTAAATTAGAAAAGTGTTCCCAATATGTTTTCTATGGTCCTAGTTTGGTGTCAATAATGATCAAGCCAAATCTTTTGTGAGGAAAACTGCAAAATTCTAAAAAGCTAGATTAAGTAGGGAAATTCGATTAATTTCTAGTCATTGGGGTCAGTGCTTGTCAATTGTGGTGTTATGCAAGGCATATTGACCCTCACCAACCTTCTTTAGAGGGTCTTTAGAAGATAGTAGACCTCATTGGGACCTCCCCTAATGAGATAGATGAGATGCACCCAATTGGATTTTTAAAACCTTAACTATGCAATGTTTGTGCCTATCAAGAAATAAATGTGATGATCTTTGAAACTTAAATGTATTTTAATTAAGTAAAAAATGAATTTTAGATTTTTTAATTGATCATCAAATCTTAATCTTATTCTTTGTCAATCTCTTAAATAATCGAAATGGTCAAAAATTGATAATTCATTAGTATTATATATTTTTCTTATTAGAAAAGATTAACTTAGCTGATATGCCCTCATTGAAAGTTAATTTCCATTTTCTCTTTAAAATTTCCAAACTAAAGCCCCCTTTAAATAGTCACATTTTTCGTCAAACCCTTGCATAGCAGCCTGTAATATAAAAATTGTACAATTGGTTTTGTTTGACGGATTTTATTGAGAATGTGACGACATTTTACACTAAAAATTATTATGATCAATGACAGTGATGCCAAAGATATTATTAAACTGTTAAAATAATTTAAAATTCTGACATCACACAATCTATGATATTGATCTCCTATGACCTGGTGAAAATATGAAGAAAATGGCCCCTCGGTTAGCCGAAAAAACTAAGGGGAAGTCTGCCATACAACAAGGCTTTCGTGAGACAGACTGGTAAACAATGGACTAATTACACGGTCATAGGCGGTTGTATACAAGACTGCTGTACAAGGGTTTGACCCGCATTAAAGGGGCTGTAGAACTTGAATTTCCTCGCAAGTAAATAAATGCATTTGATTTCCGAGTACAATTACAAGTACAAGTATTAGGATAAGCGTAGCAATGATGGCAACATCTGTAACGATGTTTTCGATACGAATAGTATCGTAAACCAGTTTGGAACTTTCTAGTAGCTAAACCTACCTGGGAGGGAACTCTTCTGGGATATTCGAGGAGCCAGGATGATTCTAGAAGGTGTAGCGTACATAAAGAGGGGTACAGGTGGGATGAGCAGTCCGTTTGAAGATAGCGTAGTAAGTGTGTCGATCACGCGTGTATGAAAGTTGATAATAAAATAGGTACAGTTAAAGGTGAATACAGGTTTAGTTATTTTTCCTGAAGCAAATAAGTTGGCGGCCAACAGAAACGTCACTCAAGAAAGGCTGCGAGCCACGCCAGTATATTTTTCACATTAATGTAGCAAAGCCGGAGCATTCAACTGCAATGCAGCAGTGTGTTGGAAAGTACACAGAACTAGTTAGTTTTTTTTTTTAACAGAGTGTGATATAATAGTTTCTGATAGCGATGCATGCAATGGAGCTCCGAAGATGAGCTCCAAAAATGATTCCGAAGATGAAAGCACCATCCTGAAGTCTCTCCGATTGTGCAGCAGAGTAAGCCGCCATCCAACCTAGAAAGTAAAACACATAATGTGTTGGGTTACCGGCTACCACCTTCTCGACCACCGTTCCAGGGTTAATATCACGTTTCAACACGGCAGGGGGCCCATGCCAGATGTCATACATCATCTGACAACGGAGCTCCGTGATCTGACATCAACAAAACATCCATGACTTTTGCTAGCAGAAATAGTATCTTCCCTGTCAATAACATTCTTGCGTAAACAAATACCAACAATCTTGCTCGGTGACATAAAATGAAAATTGAAAAATCTAGCGTGGTCAAATAACCTAATTTAGGATATGAGGACCCTGCTCCTGGCGTTGTTTCAAGAGTGCTCGAACTCCACATTTCCTTGACTTAAAAGCATGGGCTTGTTGTGTCAATATGAAAACAAAACTTCAAATGATGCTTTTACAGGTTTATTAGATTAACAAATACAGAACGAGTGAAGCTCAAATAAATCATAAATTGGCCGAATTGATTCCAAACTAGAACTTGAAAACAATCCTTGCATTGCAACAATAAAATCTCATTGTTGCCCTTGGCAACTCCCTACCTACGTCCAATGCCCATGCTTGTTTAGACACAAAACATGACCATTCACCGTTGTTCACTGCTCAGCTGTTGCCAAGATCCCGCGCATTCCAATTCTCTGCCCACTGATTGGTTGACATAGCGCATATAACGAATAAAAAGTTAAAATATTTCATATTCCTTGTGCGTTGTATCGATACCTTGTGCGCTCAAGGTTGCTAGTGTTGCTGCTATGTCAGTTGTGTGCGATCCTATCCTCTAACCCATGTTTAATTTCTTGTGCATTACGACTTATGTGTTGTGCTTATGCTTGTGTCAATTGTGGGTAGGCATCTAAGATGTATTGGTCGATATTCCCTTAGTAGTAGCAGGGAACGTACAAACACACAGAAAAAAAAAAAAAACATGGTCGAGTTGTTTTTCAACAGGATTGAACAGAAACGGTAAAAAATTTAATATCATCACTGACAGAAATATGGACAGGTCTTCACCAAATTGTATGGCATTCACTAACCTTAGAATGAAACTTATTCTTCATCTGCTTCCAAGTTAATGTGATTGCCAAACTTGGCATAAAGCTGCGCTTTCAGATCAGCCATCAGCGTACGAAGATGGGCACTCTTGGCTCTAAGTTCAGCAATCTCTCCCTCAACACGAAGCTTCGTCTCATCTAGCATCGTCTAGCAGAGTAGGGAGTAACAGATAATTAACAACGAATACAAATAGTATGCAGGAATAAAGCTGCAGGAAATTTTATTCTGGGTAAATGTTATGAAGAAAAGATTGAAGGTGTAGTTTACCTTTGTGCTATCAACATCTTGGTTGATGAACACCTCTCCCATATAAAACGGGATTTCCCCAATGTCATCATCCATTAGTTCGAGCTCATCACAAGCCTCAGCTAAATTTGTCATCTCAGCCTGAAATAAAAGAAAACTTACGTATGAAACTAATTATATCATTGCATTATACAAACTCAACAGTCAAAAAAAGCTGAAGAGCCACGATAAACAGTTGTAGACTATTTTAGACAAACAAGTGTTTGACATAATGCTGCCTCTAAGAATAATGAGTAAGTTAAGATCATACCTGTTTGGATTTGAGTTCATCTTTGTAGTCTTCTAGCTTGGCATTGTGCTTAGCAAATGTGTTGATCTTCTGCTGGTCCTCTAGGGTTATGTGGACATCTGAATCCTGTAATAGCGAAATAAACTATTTTATACACAAATTCTCGGAAATATGTATGGTCTCGAATAAGAGAGTAACCAAAATTATAACTTAAAGTGACAATCCCAGCATTTAATTAGATTTATAACATGAAATACCGGTTGAAACGATCCCTTGTTGCCAGCGGTCTGCGTAGCTGTCGCCATTTTTAAAAAGTATCTGGGACTTGAGGGTCACCGTGAACTAGGCACGGAATGCACGGAGGAACCAAGGCATAAGTTTCAGAAGTTAATGTACGATACAAAACAATCCAAATAGTAAATTAGACAACCTTCCAGCTGATCGCATTCGCAATTTATCGCAAATCACGATCAATTGCGAATGCGATAAATCGAGATTGCGATCAGTTAGGAAAGCGATGAAATTGGGTCAAGCCTGCTGTCAGCTAAGGGCCAGGTTAGGGCTAAGGATCAGATAACGACCCTGGGTTGAAGTGGGAATTGAGTTCAATTCAATTGCAACGTCCAACCAGTGAATTTCCTTTTTTTTCTGTAGGTTAGCTCTCAACTCGGAGTTGAAAAAAATTACGATCATTTGGGAATGCGATAAGTTATGAATGAGTCCATAGGGCCCACCCTGAAGCAAGGATATCCCCACTCCGAGGCGGCCCCACAACATTCCCACCCTTCTTTAATGCAACATCACCAACATGCTACTTAGGGCCGGTATGACAACTTCGAGTTAAGACTTCGAGTTAAGCAACATCAGAGATAGAAGTTAACTTGGAGTTGAGCAGGAATGCGTTTTACAACCTAACATTATCTGAGAGTTAAGCAACCCTAGGCCTAGGGTAAACAAAGAAATCGGTATAATTCTTAAAGATTGACAATGGACTAATGTCGATCTCCCTTGTCTCACTCGCCCTTGTCCCACAATCATTTGAGCAATTGAGCATCAATTTCATTTCCCACAACCATATTTTACATTTCAGCATACACATCAGCGCCGTATTACATGTAATTCCGAAATTCGTGCTGTTCGTTCAAGTGGCTCAAACTCGGCGCCGCATCTCGGCTGGATCCTCAGCGCTGCTAGCGCCCTATTCCGACGGCTTCATTTTCAGTGAGTGCGACCGAGCGAGCGCCAAAACGCCACAAAATGGCGAAACAAAAAATTCAACAGGTCGCCGGACGAAACGCTTGTTTCGGTTTTATATTTATTTCCAAGTTTTTTTCGATCGCAGGCAGTAAAAACCTACTCATTATAATCGTGTGTCGCTCGGCAAGCTATGCCACATCGAGTTTTTCCGTGCTCTTAACATAGCTGCGCCTGCCTCATGGTCGAACGTTTTTGACCAGCTCGCATCGCCGGCGACCCAGCGAATATCGAGCCTGGTTAACCCTCAAGTTGTTGGTAGACACGAGACACACGGTATCAAATTTTTGGTTTCGTCATGGCGAGTTATAGCATCGTTAGAGACTACTAGCAAGTTATTTTGCGACTGCAAACTTCACATCTCGGCATCTTCTGGCTACTACATCGCTGGAGAGGCTCGGATGGATGCTAGAGGTAAGTGAAACCATAGACGAAATAACCTTTGGTAGACGAAGGATGCAATGCTAAAATATTCAGCCGCAAGGTCATCTAAAGCCCATGTTAAATTTTAGTTTCTATGTATGGGGATAGATGGCGTTGCGGACCGACTCGGTGCCTCGGGCTATTTGCTTGAAACAGTTTGAAACGACGGCGGTAGCATTTTGCTCCGAGGCCCCGATTGAGCATGTGACAGAAACCCCCGGAAAGAGTCTCGCATGTCGGCTAGTGAAGCAACCTTGTCGACGGTTTCGCGTCTCTGATTTCGCGCCCGGCCCACTGCCTGGTGTATTTTGTAATCTGACACAGTGATTGATGAGCGTAACGAGCGTAGCGAGTGAAGCGAAATCTTCAATTACACTTTACTGCTAAAAAAATCCGGAATGTTTTTTTTTTTGTTTTTTTGTGTGTTTGTTCGCACGATTCCGGCCAAACGCCAAAACGGATTTTGATGAAAATTTCGGTGGACCTTCGTTTTCTCTGAACTTAGATCTGCCACGTTTTTGAAGCAATTCGGACGAGTAAATTTTATGTTATTAAGTTTTTACGAAATTTTTCAGTTTTTCCAAAACACGTTTTCCACTCTAGAGGCCAAGGATCTCAATATAATTTGACGAAACTTTCCAGATATGTTGGCCCCCACGATTTAATGTTTGTGTACAAATTTCATTGTTGTATTTTTAGCGCTTTTCTTGGAAATAGCGCTTTTATGACGCTTTTTTAGCGATTTTGCAGTTTTATGCAACTAAATCAACTTTATCTTTAACCGATTTTGACAAAATTTACTGCGTGCATTATAAATCGTAAAAGGAAGATACTGTGTTAATTTCAAGCAAATAAATTGAATAGTTTTTCTTTAAATCGATTTTTACGTTTTGAAATATTCAATGTCATTGAGAAAGTTGCTAAATTAACGCCGAACATTTAAAATTGATCTTAAAAGCCTCTAGGCTATGCGCACACGCAATATAATCGCGTTGTGGGTGAGCGTAAAAATTACGCTCATCCACAACACGATTATATGAGTGTTCGCATAGCCTAGTTATGAAGTTTAATCATTTTCTTGATTTACTGGTAAACAATTCGTTTACCAAAGGAATTAACCAAATTCCAAATGAAGTTTGTGGTTCCGTGAGCTGTAGAAATATATAAGTTTCTCACTTCGGCTCCTACTGGCCATTTGCATCTACGAAGTAAACATAAGAAATAGCAAAATATAAGGAACGACTATAGCCGCCTCATTCGGCTCCCACCCTTGATATTATGTTCTGAAACCGGAACTGAAAACTGATAAAAATCGATACTTCTTCTAACCCGAATGATCGAATCCAAAAAAAAACGTTGATTCGTTTTATTTTCGTTCTTTTTGTAGGGCAAACGGTATAATATAGCAGTTGGTTTTTAATTTTTGGGAAAAAGAAACAGAAACACGAATTTCCTATTTTTTCAAGAGGCAGTTTGTCACTGGGCATTTTCAATCTAATAAAAAATATACTAATCATTAATAATAAATTAAAAAATATAAATTAAGAATCAATTTAATCTTATAAAATTTTAGGTATAATATTTTATGATATCAAATTTAACTACGAAGACAGCATATTGAATAGTGAATGTGAACAAATTAAAATTGGTTTTGACGTAAAATCAACGATGTTTACGTTAGATGATTAACAATATTATCAGTTCAATCCCATTTCTCTTTCTCCCTGTTTTTTCAGCTATCAGCTGGCATTTGGCTGTCATCATAGTACATAAATTATGATCTAGTTTTTCTTGTGAATATAAACATCTAAATTCAGCTGATATTGTCATGTCATCTTTTTGCTATCAGTGACGAATTCAATTGCAGCGGCTGGGTGAAATCGGGAATAATTCGCCCTGTAGCATTGTCCGAGAGTATACGCTTTGAGTTTGATTTGCTTCTTTAAAATCTTTATTTTTGCTGGGCTGCGCATGCTTCTTGAATGACATTGCCGGTTACCGCACTCCTGTAAGATCTCATCCATGCTGCATGAAATGAAGTCTTTATTTTCTTTATTTTCAACACATCTCTATGATCATACTGTCCTAATTCGAAAAGCGTGACGTTAATATTGATGTGTTGTCTCGGCAAAACGTTGCTCTCGTCGACCCATCGCTCTGAACCGGTACGCGGCAACCGACAGAGTAGGTGCACAAAGCTATTGAACCCTGTATATTATTGAAATCAATTTTTTTAATTAGGTTGTTGAGATCCATGATGGGATCTGGATGTGAAGGCAAACTGAGCATTGAAAATCCAACGGCTTGGTTTGTAAGAATCCTTAAACCAAATCTTAAAAGCGTTCTTGTATAGGTATAAGAACGTATAGGAATAGTTGTATGATTTTCCGGCACAATTTTTGGCAGAACTATTGAAATATTATTGTTTATTATTTCATGACGCGTTCCCTGCAGTTAATATCGACTGAATCTGCCAAGTATTTCATATGGAAAAATACAAGAAAATACTTCGTCATTTTTACAAGTTTATCCAGATTAAAATGGATCCGGGAAATCTTTATTTTTGCTGGGCCAAGAGTTTTTTTATATGAATTGAAATCGCAAGGCCTAACTTAAGTTTTGTGTGCTCTACGGGTGCGTGGCACTGCGGTACTTGCTAGTCGACCGAACGGGTTGACACATGCCATCTATTCTCAAGTGATCACCGAAGTTAAGCAACATTTTTCTGGGGCATGGTTCTAACGGGTGACCATCCGGCTCCGAGCTTACAGCTGGGCGTTCGGGAGAAAGGTTGACACTTGGAAGATTTCAACGAAGCTAGATCATATCAGCTTCATTTCAATTCATAAACCTTACGAATTACGATAGCGCGGATTTATGAAGGAATTCTACAGTTCGCGCTGTATATGCGTTATACTTCCTTTGCAAGGGACAAGAAATTACGTGGCAAGAGTAGACCAGAGCCGGGGCGAGTTCTGCTGGTGGACATGTTTTACTTGAAATTCATATTGATGGGAAATAATTTCTTGTACCTTATTTATGGAAAAAATTGCCACTAATTCAAGTTAATTTCTTGTTTGAATGTGTTCATATTAGATTTTTAGTCACGATATGTGGATGACATCGCGATGTCTTCGATGACACTTGTTTTGTTTCGGCCATGGGGAGGGGGAAACGCTGGATAACATTCGTGAAGTATCATCACTGAACTACGATTTATGCAATCACATGATTGCATGTTAGTGTAGTGAAATATCATTCACTACATGCAAATGTTTCATACACCCTACCCTCTTTTAGTAATCCTACTGTAAGCTTGCATTATATCACATCTAAAAGATTCTCACGCACACTACAAGGCGCGGGCGAGGTTTTCAAGTACTTAATTGACCAGAGTAACCCAGGCTATATAATTAGTATATGCTTATAGATTAACATGCATGAAAGGAGGCATCTGTTCAATCAATCAACCAAATAAGTTGACATCTAGAATGGATTTGTCATAAAGTCACACACTTATGCATTCACACATGTTAATCAAAGCCTAAATATCTGGGTATATAAGCAGCCTTCTAATTCAGTAGAAACCAGAGAGGAAGAAGGGTGCGATCTGTACACTTGTATCCTGGATCTCGGTGCTTTACTACGGCTCTTTCGTAGCTGTGTAACTTACCCAGACCTGCATACAATTGTCTCATACACGTTCTATTTACTTATATTCTGGATTTCGGTGTTTTACTACGGCTCTTTCGTAGCTGTGTGACTCACCCAAACCCCGGTTTGCAAGTGAAAAGTTCTGTGGACAGTCTACGTTACTCGTCAAATCTTTCTGAAGTATTGCGATCTGTTCACCTGTATTCTAGAATTCGGTAATTTTCTACGGCTCTTTCGCAGCTGTGTAACTTACCAAAACCTACAGTACAAGTCTCATACACAAACTATTCACTTATATTCTGGATTTCGGTGTTTTACTACGGCTCTTTCGAAGCTGTGTGACTCACCTCAAATCTCAATTTGCAAGTGAAAAGTTCTGTTTTACAGTCAACGTTACTCGTTAAATTCATCTAAAGTACACCAAGTTCTATTTTTATATTTATAAAAGTACAAACCATCTTCTGCAGTATCCATGTAAGTTGCATTCGATATATCACTGTATTTGTACGAATTATCATTAAACCAATTTAAGAGAGAGTTTCTGCTTCTTCGGACTACCCCCCGACGAACCTACCCACACGCCTCCGTTCTAGATATTTCCCTCATCTCAAATATTAATTCGAGTCCTTAACTGGACTCTGGTGGCAGCGATTCATACCAAATCCTACCTTGTCTGAGCAATCATTAGAAAACCCATGATATTAGGGCATTATACGACTCGCTGCGAAAGGTGAACAGATTCGAGATTTGTAAATATAAATAAATATATAGGTAACTCGTGCTGATAAGAACGCATACAATTATTTTACTGTCAACATGACCTTGGATTAGTGATACTCTTTATTCCATCCCGAAATTAATTTCTTTGTTTATTATGTATGGCCAAATTGCCCCAATCATGACGTGTGGATGGGGTGTGTGGATGTTTATAGGAAAATAGTATTTTCGCAATTTCAATTTGTGCACCCGTGGAGGTGGAGGTTCGAGCGCCAAATTTTCTTCGTCGGCACGCCACTTGAGTTTACGCACAAATAAACCGCTGTTCCCGTCAAAAATTTGGAGTAAATCAACAAAATTACTAAGGTGAAGCTGAATTAAAGGGTAGCAATTAGTTGCAGCAAGTATTTTTTGATTTGGGTTCCCTTTCAATCATTAATTGAGAACAACCGAGAAGACGGAAATCACGTGCAATATTTATAAAGGGTGCTAAACGGTTGGACGGGAGCTTGCCAGGGCACGTAAATACAACGGCATACAAGTCGCCCATATTTTTAAATCGGGTTGGTCAATTCTTATAAAAAAATCTTCTAATCAAAAACTGTTTTCAATGGTTTTCCACACATGTACTATATTTATTCAATCCCTCGCTTCGAAGTGTGACAAGGGAGGAGGGGAGCTACAACGTGGCCTGCACGTGCGACATAATTTAAGTATTCGTTCCCCAGTGACAGAGTCAGATTTTGGATGAGATGAGATCAGACCGACCAGAAAGCATGCCGGGCGCAAAATCGTGGACAAGGTTACTTCATTAGCCGGCATGCGAGACTCGTTCCGAAGTTACCATCATATGCTCAATCGGGGCCACGGCGCAAACTGCGACCGCCGTCGTTTCAAACAAGTTTCGCGTATTTTCCATGAATGACACCAGGGCGAAGCACATTTGCTCGCATGGTCGACTGCAGCAATCCTGGCGTAGTACAGAGATATTGCATTTAACATGGGAATACGATTGACTGAATTTTTCCCTATCCCTTTGGTTGTCTAGTAGCTATATGGTCTATGGTGAAACCATACATGAACCTCACCAGTTGATGTCTGTCCGTGGATCTCGATTCTCACTTGACTATCGCAACAAACTTCACGATGTAGAGTCGGACGGTTAGTAGCCGAATAGTTCAGACTATTCTCACAGTTCTTGTTGAATTTGCAGTAAAAATGGGCCATTTGGAGTAGTGCAATAACTCCTGCAAAGCAATGCACTACGAGGTGGGAGAACGCATAGTGGCGTGCCCGGCAATGAGGTGACAAATTATGCTCTGGTAGATTAGATCAATTGATTAACTAGATGAGACTTTGCGACTGGCTGAGGCTTTGATACAAATTTATTGTTAAATGAACTATTGGTTATACAGGACATCTTGCGACAATTACCACAATACAACCGCAATTCCAGATATGTTTAAGATAGTAGGTACGCAATGACACGTAAGAATGACATACAAAATGCACTGCGTTAATCAGACCTCGTGTCTGCATCCACCAAAAAGCAGAGATCGATGCTTTCTGACAGGTGCAGATATTTTATTTGCAAACCTTTTTGCATCCGCATTATATTAGTTGTTTTCACGGCTTCCGTCATCCATTGTCGGATATGTCATCCATTGTGGTGACCATCCATTGTGGTGGCCATCCTTTTGACGTGTTTAGCCATCCCCGTCTTCTGTATTGGCCAATGGCGGGGTAGAAACAATAGCTTGGTGCCAGACATATCCAGCATGGTAAATAGCTCTTTTCATGTGTTCTATTGGGGCCCTTTCGACGAAATTTTAATTTTAAGCTAAATTTCGACAATTTTTACCCAATTTTTACGATGAGTTTGTACGAAATGCGGACTTTCCAAGTCCGATGGTTTTTTGAATAACTACCTCTGCTGGTGCTGGTGTCCATCGGACAACTCTTGGGGAACTAGAAGTTAATCATTCCGAAATACAGAAAATGTTTAGCCAGGGTCCCCCATATTGCTGCAATAACTTTGTATGTCTGTCATATTGTGTTGCTACTAAATCAAATCTCCTTAATTATCTTGGTAAACGCTTTCGGCAATCTGTACAGATCTTTTGCCCGGGAACAAGGTCAACTAAACCAAGACATTTTTTCTACGCTTCATATCAACCACCCGAAGCCCTTTTCTTGACCGCTTTGAGCCATGAATATGAAATGGGTCACAGCAAGACTTTACACCAGTCTAAAAAAGATTCAGAAAACTTGTTTTGTGGCATTTACACACGGTAGAAACGTCACGACATTTGGAATGAAGTGCTAGGAACAGTTTATCTTCACTTGAAAACTCAGAAATACCCATGAACGGCTGAGCGGAGAGCCCTATCCAGAAAGAGCCCTATCGAACACATCTTGGGCTCATGTCGTAGGAAAATTATGAATAATATTCGGATTGAAACGGTCTTTCGCAGAGTGTATTTTGCAAAATAGACATGAAGTCGTGCGTTTTTGGTGATGTCGCATCACACAATATGACAATCACAATCAAATGTCAATCAGATTACATCAGGAACGTGGTTACTTTGAATGGAATGGTAAGAAACAGTTGGTTTCCGAACTGAAACACAGGAATATCTTGCACTCGACGCAATGTACAAAACATTTGTACAACTTTTTACATCCCGGAAAGCGCCACTTGGACCTCATCACACGTGCAAATGTCTTGCCCCGTGCAGCCTTTCTGCCGAATGTGGCTTCGGTCGAACCTTTCTTCTCTTCGGTATAGAGGCTTGATCTTGCCTGTCATCATTGGAATCAGTCTCGTCGGTTTGTTCAGGGTCTCGCGAGTTATAAATTAAGCTTCTCGCAATTTCAGTTTTGAATGCGTAATAGTCCAGCACTTAACTCTCGGTGCCTGCCTCTTGGGCAATGGCCAATATTCTAACAATGCAGCGGCACAAGCAAAGTCAACAAAGTGTAATATTGCTCGAATAGTCCTTTTTCTTGTTCGAACCCGCACTGCGTGTTTCTCAATTACCCTGTCCAGCATTTCAACGCCCCCCATGTTGGCGTTGTAAAATTTGACGATGGCCTTTGAATCCTAAATTTTTATTTATTTTATAATTATTTTTATCATATTTATAATATATTTTATAAAATATATAAAACACAGATTCAGGAAAAATTGTACTTTTAATGATTAAATCAAAAAACTGGAAAATTATCCATAACCGGGAAGGCATGTCCGGTTTTGGTTGTGTCAGTATTAACAAACTGAAAAATTTGGTGTTGTTGCCAAAGTAAACCCATTTTTGAAGACTGCAACAAAAAAAAAAGAAATTGAAAACGATAGGGTGGTTGTACCAGTAGTGGCCACTTTTGGCACTTCGGTTCAAGAAAATACCATTTTGTGCCTGTTATTTGGACTATATTTATATTAACTTTCTTTCTTTTCTATAGCACATTATATACATTGAAGCACATTTAAATGTAGGGGAAGGTGGTATATAGTGGGTCGGATTTTTTTTCTAAGTTTCCTCATTCACTTTCAATTTAAAACGGAAAAAAAAAACTTTCTTAAAATTTTTTTCAAAAAATTAAAAAAATATATACATGGTAGATACAGCTTTCCAAAAACACATCCCATAGTCGGCACAAACTTCCATGTTGTTTTGGGGTGTGTATGACCAAAATATTTTTGAATATGACATGGTAATGTCAAGCACACATGGTAATGTCAATTTATAGTATTTTATAGGAAGATGCCACATTAAGAACACCACAACGCCTTGTATTATTTTCTGTTTATTTGAACACATTGTTTACTTTGAACACATTGCGTACCAGTATACATGTAATTTTTGCTTCTATGTTACACTATTCATTAATGTCTATGTCGAAGAGAAATTTGTACTGTATCCGATCATTAGGACCTATCATGTTTGGAAACGCTAAGACTACAATAATGTCATTGAAGTTAATGTTCGACACATCTTGCTCTACAGTCTTGAACACCCGCGGGTTTTTGTTCACAGATTTAGTGCCCATTACTCTAAATTCATTTGCTGACAGTACTTCCTGGACAATGCAAACATACCTGTATGTATTCTTCCCTTTAAAAGACAGAAATTGTGCTAGAACAAATGTGCCGACACACATGAGATTTTTTTTTTGGCTTTGACACATTTGAGACACATGCATTAACTTAATTTTCGCATTCGCTATCACTATCAGCTAACTGTATAGGCATGCTTTACTTTTCTTTGCTTAGAGGCCACCTTTGCGACTGGCATCAAGCTTACATATTTTAAAACAACTCAGAGTGTTGAAGAAATTGACAGCATCTAAACGATTCCATGTCACTTGGTGTTACCTGCATTGTACCCTTTGTGGTTTGGCAATCGGCAATCTTCAGGTCTTCGAGAATTTTGTCAATTTCCTCGATGTCAGTTTGCGAGATATGCTGGATTTCAAGAGACGAAATGTGTTCTTTTGTGACCTTGAAAATGGTGTCAAAGTTGGGAATGTCAGTGCTCTGAGCAACAAGTCTATCTGCCGTTATTTTTAAAGTGCCACCAATTCCATCTGGGGCACCCTGGCCGGGTCCCGGCTCGCTATAATTCCAAGAAAAAATTGTATATTTGGAAACATTAACGGGAAGATGTTTTTAATAACGAAAAAAATTGTCTCTTTTCGGTGCTGGGTTGTAGGGCTGTCACTCAGCATGTGCAATGTTGTAACATCTGGATGTAGTTGGAGAAAATTGGTCGGTATTGGCTTTAGGTGAGCGACAACGGCTGCAGGATCATGCCGCAACGAATCTGATAATGTGCAAAATGATTGAGTATGTCCATTGGTGTACATATGACGTGTAATCCGCGTATGAAGTGTAATTTGGTCCCAAGAGGCTCCGAAGTGGACGGCTTGGGTCTCATTTGTGTATTTGCAGTTATAATTTTCCGAAAAATCAATGTGTACTAGCATTTCAGACCTTCCAATCCCTTCTTTGGGTGGCAGTCGGTCAACTTTATTCTTAAGCCACTTGATTGTCTCGGCCTCTATCTCTGTTTTGGAGACATCTTTGCGTCGTAAGCTCTTGAAGACTGCTCCTGAAATTTAAAAAAATGTGTTATTAATGTCTGCAATAGATAGCTGTTGCTTTAACTGCTAAAAAGGCCTCCCACTTTGGTGTCCTTTGGCGGAAGCATTTTCTGATACTAAGCAGGCGCGTAGGAACGCTTTTCAAGTTTGTGGGGGGGGGGGGGGGGGCAAGCTGCAAGACAGACAGTGGTGAAACCCGGACTTGGGGGGGGGGGGGGGTGCTATATTTTTTTAAAGCAAATCTGAGGGTTTTAGACAAAATTGCAGCCTGGGACCTCGCCGTCGCCGTCGTTCTCCGAGCTGCCACTAAACTGTTTTTCAAAGAAGCTACTAACTGAGGGCTGCTTAGTCCGCTTTATTTTTCAATGATTCAATTCGATAAAACACCATCTGACCGCAATCGCTCAAAATTACCATCACTTTTTCTGTGATGCCTGTAATTATCGCACATCGAATACAGCTGAGCGTCTTGCCGTGGCGAATTCCAGCTCTACACTAGCAATACAAAAATCCTTCCTCTCCCTCTCCCAGTCTGGGTGCATGTAAGACTCAGACTATAACATAAACAGTGTGAGTCTGCATTTCTGCTACTGCTGTAGTCATATTCCTGGAAGTGATTTGTTTTTACGAGTCAAAAGATTTCGTTTAACATCAGCTAAGCAGAAACACTAGGTATACCACTCAAATCTGAGCAGCAGACAAAATGAATGATTGCAACTATAAAATTTGCCCCCCAGTTGCCCCCCCCCCCCCCCCCCCCCTCTGTTCCTACGCCAGTGAATTATTAATTATGGTGCGATTCACAAATCATTGCAACTTTTCTTAGAATCTAATGATTCTGTCGCCAAAAATTGCGCTGGCAATTTAACATCAAAAAGAATCGTCTAGAAAAGAAACTGTGAGTTTAGCTTAGTCGTGTTAGCGCCACTCTCGCTTACGGGTTGAGATTATAATGTAATTATCTGCTAAAAATAGCAGTAATTTTTAGCTCTAATTTCATCCAGTATTACAGTCCCCCTCCAGCCACGATATCCAAAGTGAACTATCCCGGCATTGAATGGGGCTTATAGACATAAACTTTCTATATTTTGAATGCACCCATAAATAAATAATCAGAGTTGCATCAGAGTAATTTTTTACCTGTTAAAATAGTGTAGAGCTTTAGCGTTTTAAACGCAATTTTCTCGTTTCTTGCTGTGCAATTCACCAGGAGAACAAGCTCTGGTGACAGAATCTGCTTAGGGACCTTAGGGAGCTTAGGGAGAAATATTGCTCCCTGTGTCCCTAAGGTCACAGCCCCCCGTCCTCCCGAAGTATGTTATCTGGAAAACAAAATTACTTAAATGAAAATTATTCGTAATGAATTAGCAAAAAGTGTGATGATCAGAATTTTGTAACATTAGTTGAAAAATAAGTACACTTTATAAATAGACCACTCTCGTGTTACCGCCCCCCTGACGTCACGATCCAAGATGGCCTCTGTTTGTGGGAAACAGTTTTTGGAGTCAACCTGCTCTGTTATGTTTCGTGAGGGTTCTGTATCGACAACCGTGTTTTATAACGGTGCAATACTGTATGGTTGTGGGTGTAAAATCGATGCGAAATCCCAAATGTGTCCTTCCACACCTTTCCGAAGAGTCCAACCAAGAGGAAGATTGGGATTAGCAAAATAAGACGAGGGAAAACAAACAAACCTGTCTCCTACACCATGCGGGTTTGTTCTTTCCACTTCCTTGGAGAAGGTTTTCGATCTGAATTGGAATATTTGCCTAATATTCCTAGTTTAATCCCTATTAGGAATTTTATAGGGATTTTGGTAGCTTTCAACTTTTCGTGTCCGATTGGCTGCTCTCTTTTCCAACAGTTTTTTTCGGGATTTTTCATGTTTTCAGCGATTCAACCATATTTACGCGCGATTTCGGACCCTTCTGTTGGGAGAATAATGCGTAGGATTTCACGACACGTTGTATAGGCTAAATTTCGTGGCAATCCGTCAAGTTTTTCAAGGTGAAGTTGCAAAGAAATTGCGATTTTCACCATGTCTTGCCATTCAAATTTCTACAATCAACAATATTCTTCTCTGATTTCCATTTTTTTTCACCGGGGCTGTTCCAGGGTTGATTTATTGAAAAAAACAATTAAAAGTTCCCGACATAAATACGTTGCGCCGTGATTTTTCCCTTGTGGGCATACTGTTTTTTTTTTGTTTTT
Organism: Nemurella pictetii; assembly: GCA_921293315.2. Taxonomy (NCBI): domain Eukaryota; kingdom Metazoa; phylum Arthropoda; class Insecta; order Plecoptera; family Nemouridae; genus Nemurella; species Nemurella pictetii. The sequence goes on from OV121121.1 coordinate 15,905,871, forward strand.
TTTACTAAAACCACGTAATTTTGCCCATTTTGCCCTATGGGCATATATTTTTCCTTATGGGCACATTTTTTGCCTTATGTGCATTGGGGTTTGCCTTATGGGCATTGGGGTTTGCCCTATGGGCATAGGGGTTTGCCCTATGGGCATCGGGTTTTGCCGTATGTGCATAGTGTTTTGCCTTATGGGCATAGTGTTTTGCCTTATGGGCATATAGGTTTGCCTTATGGGCATATGGTTCGCCTTATGGGAAAAGTGTTTGCCTTATGGCCATATAATTTTTTTTTCATTGATTTCTTTATTCCATTAAACTAATTTTTAGAAATTTGCAGATAGACACACGGATAATTCGGTGGATTCTTGCCAAGAATCCACCATCCCCAAAAAAACATGAAGTCTCTCTCCATCTTCCCTGCCATAATTTAATGAATTATATACATAATTTAATGGAAAAAAAATATTAAAACTCAAATTATAAGGCGTAAGCACAGAGTGTCGTAGGCACGGGCTCCGCTGCTATTGGTATACCCTACAGCAACAAAATTTTTTCAGTGCTTAATCAGCATTGCACATGCTGTGATGCCCACGTCTTCTGACGTCTATATCTCTTTCAGATAACCACTGATATTCATACTCTACTCTTCCCTCCATAGGCGCTGGGTTTAAGCTTCTCATAAATATTTGTTCCATTCGTTTTGGTTAAAAGGATGGCATTTTTTAAAGATTTTCCCCATGATTGCGATCCATCTCCAAACACAGTCTCCATGACAACCCTACTGTTCAATTCCCACAAACACTAGCGATCCTGTTGAGGAAATAAGAAACTAACACAGGCTCCTCCCATGAAGAGTGGTCTATTCATTTTAAATGAGTAATGTGCTCCTCCATTAGTAAAAATGTGACTTTCAGCAGTTTCTCAAGTTTTCTCACCCATTGATTAGTGTGATGCTCGTTAACAACGAGTTCAGATTCGAACTGGAGCAGATCATTTTTGGAAGTAAGAGGAAAGATATTGAGCAAAGACTCAATATCGGAAATATTGATGTCGTTGGTGGCACTTTTTTTCCATTTTTTCAAGCAAGGATGTAATATGCATAACTTGCTTCTGAAGCTTCGTTTACTGACTCGCGTTCGGAGCGACAAGCGTCGAGCGCAACGCGTGTTGCTTTTGCACGTAGCGTTTTCTGAAGCGCGCTGTCACGTCGCGCGTAAACGTCATTGTAGACGTAATTTTGCCATGGATTCTGTTGATGTGTACAATTACGGAGTGGAAAAATATTATTATGAACTTTCAATGCGGCGTAGGAGATTGCTTGGGCTTATTTATTTGATGCGTACTATTAAAAAAGCACCTAAGCGTTTTTATATTCGACCCATTTACGAAAAAAGGCGTACTCAAGGATACCATCAAAATCTTATTGTCGAAATGAGGTTAAGGGATCACGAACAATTTTATAACTTTCATAGAATGATGCCACCAATTTTTGACGAACTTCTTGGACTTGTAGGTCCATTGATAACATGTGTATCGATATCAAGGAATGATGTAATTAGCGCTTCAGAACGCTTGTCTATCACTTTGAGGTAAGTACTTAACGTCAAACTAGGCCTGCGAAAGGCTCAGCCTATTTTTTCCTAAATAATAATGTGCAATATTTATTTATTATCACCATATACTGATTTTTATTTTCCTGCAATAAGGTACCTGGCATCTGGAGATAGTATGGCTTCACTGACATTTGCATTCAGAGTGTCTAGGAGCTCCATTTCTAACATAATAAGGGACACTTGTAAAGCTATCTGGGAAGTTTTGCATGGACGGGTATTCCTCGAGCCCACTGCGGAAAACTGGACTGAAATTGCGAAATGTTTCTTTACTGAATGGAACTTCCCACACTGCACAGGTGCTATAGATGGAAAACATGTGGTTATGCAGGCAAGTGTTAAAGACCTTATCATTTAAGTATTCCCAGACTTGTTGCTGTAGTTGCCAAAAAAATAAAAGGGTATGTCCATTATCAGTCTTGTGACCATTTGGAACATTTTTTTCACATTTTTGTCTCTATTTTTTTAAATACATACCTTTTCTCCCCCTTTCTTAGGGAATTGAACAGAATGCTTAATTCACAATAGGGTAAAAGAACGATTCTGGATTTCGTGCCCGTATCTGGATGGGTTTTCTTCTCGTCGCGTAGCGAACTGAGACGACCCGCTACAGTTTTTAATTTTGCGCTAATCGTTTGCTTAGTCAATAAGCGTTGGTTCTAAATATTGCTAACAAGTGCCGCTATCTCCTGCGAAGAAAAAATCGCAGAAATGTAAATCAACTGGTCAGATGATGTCTTTTTATGGCTGCGAAGATTTAGCAGATTGCAGCTTATGATAAAACTGTTAATATCTCAGGTAATTATGAACGCAATGCTATATTTCTTTTGGCAATAGATTTATGAAAATCACCACAACATTAGAAATGCAATCATATATTTTTGGGAAGTTGTTATATTAAACGCAGAAGGCTGGAAAAATGTTCATTTGAAACATTTTTTTTGTGCGATTGAGGTTAATGTTGAGGTGTGTAGGATGACATGTGCTGATTTTGGTTTGTTTTCGTTATAGTAATGCCCCGTAAATCCTCCAAGGAAGCACTCCAAATGGCGGTAATGGGCATTCTATACTATTTTTTAATCTTGTATCATTTCATTGTTATTCAAATTCAAAGCCATCCAGAAATGGCACAACATTTTTGCACTTAGCATGTTCATATCTTTTTCAATTTCGATTTTATTTTGTTCCGGTCTTCAAAAATGGGTTTCTTATGTCTGCCCGGTTGTGGATAATTTTCCAGTTTATTGATTTAATCATTAAAAGTACAATTTTTCCTGAATCTGTGTTTTAAATTTTTTTAATTCACCTTTGATCTTTGTTCATCTCAAAAAAAATATAAAATAGGGCGCAACATTGCTGAAAACATTCCCAAAAAATAAAATAAAAAACCCCATCCAGAATCGTTCTTTTACCCTACATCTAATCGAAAATTTATGTCATTTATCAAACTTTGCTGATAGCAATTGAATGTTTTATTTTGATCAGTCTTGTGACGGAATGTGGCCAGTGGGATTAATAACGGTACTCGTAGTCCTTTTTTCTCCTCAATTTTTTAATATTTTATTGATGGAATTGGGGTTATATTATACCTTGAACAATCACCTATTTAATGTGACTCTTATTGGACAAAATTCGAAAAGGTAATGTGCTGCGCTCCAGCCCTATTATTAATGTGCATCAGTCTTGTGACCATCAGTCTTGTGACATACCAAAATCTACAAACCAGATCTACAGAACCAGACTGGTGAATCACAACAATTAAAAAAAAAATAACTAAAACTAATTAAACTTACAAGATTTGATTACATACTAATAAAGATATTGAGAATACGCGTGAATTCTTTCGCAGAAAAAGAAAAAATTCCTCCGCGTCCAGACGACACCAAATTTGGGCACTCGTTGATGCGGCACAGTATAGAATTGTATTCATTTTCGGCAACGTCTTCTGGTTCTGGCCACATGAATCCGTTGGGTCCGATTATTTTCATATATTTAATCTTTACAAGGCCATCACTCAAGAGTTCCTCGACAGTCCCTGGCAGCCATTGGTTGTCGTAAACCACTGCAACATATTGGCCAACTTTTGGCCCTCTTGCAATCTCTGTCTGTAAAGGCTCGTCATCACTGTCATCATTTTCTTCAATGTCAGTCTGCGACGTCTGGTTGCCGCTCTCTGGATAATCTTCGTCGTCGACGTCATCTTCGGCTGAAGACTGTGCTTTACGCAAAGTTGCCTCCATGGAAATCTCCTGCTGGGGGAAGAATTTCCATTCAATCTTGTATTGCGTTTTGGCAATAATATGGTGGATCTTCTGGGTCCCTTTCAGTGTGGTCACACCTTCCCAACGTTTGATCAGAGGCGGTTTTGCTGCTTCAATCTTCACTGAAGACACAAACAAGACACGTGTTTTCATGTTCGTGCACATGGAAGTAAATGATTCGGCATTCCGCACCACTCTGGTAGCCGTGGCAGAGCGAACCAAATTCCAAACGTGGCGTTTTATGACCGCGCCTATGCCGTCAACGGCCCCTTTCCCGTGGGAGGTTGCAAAAAATGTCCAGGTGAATGCGTGAAGTAGATATTTTCCCTTAAGGAATGCCATGTTGCAGTAGTTAAATTTGCACTTAAATTGCGAAGCACATCCATCGGAGAATAGCTTCAGCGTTTTTATCGCTCCGTTGTTAGCAATGTGGGTATCCAATAATTCATTCAAAAAGACGTCGACACAGAACTTGTCGTGGGTGATGTCGTCGGCTACCACAGCATAGCAGTCTTTCTTTTCTCCGTGCCAGATGATAGCGGTGAATATGGCCACCTGTGGATTATTCCAGTGGGCGCTCTGGATTTCGTCTTGGTATTGGCAAGCATAATTCTCTGCAAAGTCTACCTGCATCACGATATCCTCTGCAGTAGTTTCCGCCAAGCATTTTGTGAAGTAGCTCTGCGATTTCCTTTGGTTGAATATATGCAAGAGAAATGCAGGAACCAGACCCCTCAGCTTTTCCATTGCATGTGCAACAGTAGTGTTCACAGTTGACAGCTCAAACCGTTTCTCTAATATCGCCCACTCCCGAAAGCTGATATCTTTAGTAGGATCGTCCAACTCTTTTGAGAAAAGGGTTTCAAAAGCGTTTCCGCACATCTCGCAAACAGAGGACATACATGTAAATGCCGTGGAGTCGCAGACGTACCGTCCTACAAACTGTTGCCAGTCCTCAACTCCAAGCTCGTGACTAAAGGTGCCTTTACACGATCAACTTTTTGCGTCAACATGTTGACTCAACATTGACGGGAAATGTTGACATCAAGTTGGCCGAGGTTAAACAACATGCGAATTGCCGGTCAGCGCTCACACGATCAACTTTCAGGAAATATTGATGGGAAATGTTTTCAAAATGTTGACATGGTTCAACTTCTCGTCAATATTGACGACGATCAGCCAATCACGTACAGCCATTTTTATCACGTGGCATTTGTCATTGCTGTCATTCTGACAGTCCAGCGCGAATTTCGAAGTGGATACAGAGGACGAAGAAAACCTTGTAACTATAATGTTATCAGCAGCATCAGCAGCATTATAAATAAAAGAAGGGAGAGAAGAAGGCACCGATATAAAATTCTTAAGACTCATGTCTTTTCCTAATCTTAGCACGTAAGTTTTCAGAAAAACTATTTAACTGGGTTAACTGTTTTTGGGATTTGGCACTCGAGTTTAGACCCTTGATAAAGCAGGCAGCATAGCTTCGCGAAACGTCGGGAAAAGTTTGAGGTTTGGGACTTAGCATTCAATAACCCAGTTAAATAGTTTTTCTGAAAAGAAGGCACCGAGTTATCTGGGCCAATGATTGGTTGTTGAAAAGGGAAGAGAAACGAGCATTTAACAATCTGGTACAGGAAATTCGAGATGAAAATCCAAGTAAATTTTGAATCTTTTTGCGATTGAATCTTTCGGAATTTAACGAACTCGCAAGTTTAGTTTAAATAAGATATTATCACATGTGATTCGAACCTAGCCAAACCTAACTGTCAAAATATGAACAGCTGACAATCGGTAAGCAATCCAAGGAGCATGTTTCAAATATTGACAGGAAATGTTTTTATTTCGTTCACACAGGGCAATATGTTGCGTCAACATGTTGAGTCAACATGTTGACGCAAAAAGTTGATCGTGTAAGGGCACCTTAAGAGCGGATACGAGGGAAGAAAAATCCTCATGGTAACGACACACGCAGACATTGTGTGGAATATCTTTATATTCTTTTATGTTTGATGGACGCAGAGATGCAAATTTACTTCTTCCTATTTTTGCCTCTGGATATTTATCTCTGAAAAGAGCAAAAGCCTCACTAATTGTGTACAGCACGTGGCGCCTGGCTTGAATGTCCTTGTTACGTGCGACGGCAGCAGATTTCATTCCTGGATCGACTCGCGAGATGTCGCTGTCCTCATAAAAGTTAAGGACTTCTTCGATGGTTTTTTCTGAAATCCTGTTACGTGTGATGTTATTGGCCGTTCCAGGATCAGGCTGGTTGTAAAAATGGTTCAAGCGTTTGATAACTGCTTGCCGCTTGCTAGGTGACTTGGGCATCGTTGCATCAACTTTCTTGAAGAGCTTTCCCAAAACAGACGGAGAAATTGTTTTCGTGGTCCGTGGAAGATTCTCCTGTCGTTCTTTCGCAAGCTTGCGGCTTTTCTGTTTGCGCAGAGCTGCTTTTACTTTTCTCTCCAGTTGCTGAACTGTGGACTGCCCAGCCGCCTTCTTGTCATAGTATTTTTTATTTGCCGCTTTTCTCTGCTGTACATACACATTTTCGTGTTTGTTCTTGTCCTTGTATTTCTGCTGGTGTTCTGCGTGAGTTTTCCCCATTTTATCTATAATTATAATGATATAATTTACTCAATAACTTAAGGGTTCAATCAGTTCACAGAAAAGGGGTTAAATAATGATAAATTACATGTACCTACCGGTTTCACAATCAAATTATCAAATTGCTTTCTCTTGTAACACTCTTTTTTGCAGGTTATCAGTTGACACATGTGCACTTTCTCAGTCTTGTGACCACTTTTATTGTTTCCTTAGTAGGCAGTGAAATTCGCTGTAACTGCATCTCACTGCCATCTAGTGATAATCTATTTGCACTAAAGCAGATCTGAAAATTTCATAGAGGTGCTGCTGCTAGTTCATTATTTATTAAACTATTTGAATAATTTTGTCAGTCTTGTGACATTCACAACACATTCATTACAGTTTGATTTTACTGGAACTAATCAGGGTTTTTAAATGAAGCTATGTTTTTATATTTACGAAATAGATGAAGCACTGAATATTATGCTTTTTTTTTTTTTTTCTCTGTAACATCATCAACAAATAAATGTGCAAAATGTTCATAACGTTCAGCGGTTAGTTGTAACCTAATTGACTAGTTCAACTTTGAACAACTTTAGAACGATGAAGCAATTAAAAATATTAGTTATTTATATGAAAATCATATTCTGTGAACATTTATCTTCACAAAAATATATTTTACATATTTATAGAATCATTTTTCAATTTTTACCACATGGCCACTCTCTCGTGGACATACCCAAAAGAGTTAGCAGCCACACAAGGGGTAAAACATGAAAGAAAATGTAAAGAAATGCATCAATTTTGAGTAGGTATTTGCATTTTGTGCTTCAAATAAGAAAGACTTTTGAATAATTCTAACATCGTACATTTATTGTAGGCACCAAACAGAGGAGGCTCCCTTTATTACAACTATAAAGGGGCTCATAGCCTTGTACTGATGGCTATCTGTGATGCATATTATTGTTTCACACTAGTGGACATAGGAGCATCAGGTAGACAAAGCGATGGTGGAATTTACCGCAATTGCACCTTTGGTCAAGCCATTATACAGAATAAGATCAACTTGCCTCCACCGCAAAGAATACCTGGATCTGACGACCGTGTCTCGCCATACATGTTCGTTGCTGACGCTGCCTTCCCAATGTCAAACTGTATGATGAGACCATATCCTTTGCGAAATCTTACCGTAGAAAAAAGGATTTTCAATTACCGCCTCAGTAGAGCTCGTCGAGTAATTGAGAACACTTTTGGTATTATGCCTGCTAGACTAAGGATATTGAGGAAGCCCATAATAGGTAAATTACAAAATATTGAGTACATAATACAAGCATGCGTTTGTATCCATAATTTTTTGCAAAAGGGAGAGAAAGCGCTGGTACCTAGAGAGCGTCGTTACTGCCCCACTAAATTTGTTGACCGTGAAACTATAGAAGGAACAATACAAGAAGGTGAATGGAGGGCATTGGTTGGAGATGATTGTGCACTGCAAAACGTAGGTCAAGTCGGCACAAACACGTACACGAAAAGTGCCGAACAAACCAGAAGTCAACTTTCGAAATACCTATTTCATAAGTGAAGGCCAAGTACCCTGGCAGTGGAAGCAATCTGGACTAGAAGACCCAATTGACGAAAGTGAGTGAGTAATGGCATTTGATGACAAACTGTGTGTGTAGAGTCTATTCAGGATAAGATAGACCTAACTCTCAAAAACTAATATTACAATGTAAACTTTGAAATGAGGCTAAAAATTCAGCTATTGTGTTAAATTTCAAATATAATAAAAATAAGTGGTTATTTTTGATGAGCGTAACGAGCGTAGCGAGTGAAGCGAAATCTTCAATTACACTTTACTGCTAAAAAAATCCGGAATGTTTTTTTGTTTGTTTGTTTGTTTTTGTTTTTGTTTTTTTTTTTTTTTTTTTTTTGTGTGTTTGTTCGCACGATTCCGGCCAAACGCCAAAACGGATTTTGATGAAAATTTCGGTGGACCTTCGTTTTCTCTGAACTTAGATCTGCCACGTTTTTGAAGCAATTCGGACGAGTGTATTTTATGTTATTAGGTTTTTACGAAATTTTTCAGTTTTTCCAAAACACGTTTTGCACTCTGGAGGCCAAGGATCTGAATATAATTTGACGGAACTTTCCAGATATGTTGGCCCCCACGATTTAATGTTTGTGTACAAATTTCATTGTTGTATGTTTAGCGCTTTTCTTGGAAATAGCGCTTTTATGACGCTTTTTTAGCGATTTTGCAGTTTTTTCCAACTAAATCAACTTTATCTTCAACCGATTTTGACAAAATTTACTGCGTGCATTATAAATCGTAAAAGGAAGATACTGTGTTAATTTCAAGCAAATCAATTGAATAGTTTTTCTTTAAATCGATTTTTACGTTTTGAAATATTCAATCTCATTGAGAAAGTTGCTAAATTAACGCCGAACATTTTAAATTGATCTTAAAAGCCTCTAGGCTATGCGCACACGCAATATAATCGCGTTGTGGGTGAGCGTAAAAACTACGCTCATCCACAACACGATTATATGAGTGTTCGCATAGCCTAGTTATTTTGAATTATTCTATGCATGTCATTTACAATGGTAGTTTGAGCATTGGCAACATGAGAACGACTGAGATCACTTATCGGGGCACCTCAACAGTGCTGTCTTATGTTACCGCCAGGTACTTTTATATTAATTAACAAAATTGAGTAAACACATTTTAAATTGTAATGCTGTGTCTAGTTTGATTGAACCAAACCTAATTAAAGGCCGGTTTTACAAAAGCTGCGGACAATGTCCGCAAATGTATATTTGTGATCCAGATATAATTCTCCACACGTAAATGCAGTAGACAATGCAATTTGGACCAAACGCAACTTCCCTATTGAGTTTTTTTTTAAGTCAGCTTGGTAGTTTGTTTAGAAATGGTTTCCTATTCAAACTTACGCATTAAAGGGTTTTTAGGGAATATTTTTAAACAAACTTATCAAATTGGTTTAAAAAACACTCAATTTTAGAGAGTACAATTAATTGTCTATTAGCAGAAGCAATTTGGCAGACGATTTTTCAACTGGAAGTATGGTCAAAAAAATAATTTGATGAAATCGGCAACCGCCGTGCTCACCTTACTGTAATTGATTACCTTTGAAGAAGTGAAGCTATAATTTTTTTTACTCTAAATACTCTACTTTATACAGTTCATTTGCAAGATTAGCCCTAAACTTAGCAGCTTTTTGTGCTGGCAGCTTCTTAAGGTGGATCCGTACTGTTTCCGTACTTTTTTTCTATTGTTTTTGTTTTGGTAAAATTTTACTTATATGTGGTCATATGCCGGAAGGAAATATGAAAAAAAATATTTTTAAAAATATTTTGCTGGAAATTTTCCGGAAAATTAAAAAATTAGTATGGAAAATTACGCTTGCTGACCTGTCTCTTGTCCCGCTAGGGGGGAGTATCAGTCGTCCGATCGAAATGAAATTAATATTTATGGAAAGTCCAAACTTCAGGGATTATAACAAGACACTTAATTCAATTCGCGCTGACATTCTCTAAATTTTGTCAATGGTTAAAATTTGACGTAAATTTGCCAATTTTTTTGCTTTGTTTCAAAATTTGTTACTGAAAAAGTATGCAGTTCTAAACTTTCATCTTCCTTTATTGGCAAGCTGCAAGTGTCTTGATCGATAAAAAAAATAGTCGAGAATGATATCACCAATATTTAGACCTAATTGAGGGAAGGAGTGGTGGCATGTTTACAAAACAAATTTTCACATTTTCCGGAAAATTTCCAGTAAAATATTTTTAAAAATATTTTTTTGAGTGTTTCTTTCCGGCATAGACCACATCTGAGTAAAATTTTACCAAAACAAAAACAATAAATTTCTGTACGGATCCACCTTAAGCGTGCACAATAACATGGCACAAAAATGGTCATTCACATCCTTTGGGGGGGGGGGGGGGGAAGCAGGGCGTTGCAGTAGCACCGGTGGCGTAGGGAGGGGTTGCGAAAGTGCAGCCCTTATAGCTACATCCAGTGATGAAGCATCGCGGCTACGTTTCGTTCCTGCAACTGTTAAACAAACCACTGTAAACAAACTGTTAATTTAAGCTAAGATGCAAAGTACTAATGTGTTAGTTTCAGCCGCCAATAGGCATACTGTCTGGAGAAAATCTTTGCTACCAACCTCTTGCAGGAAACGGTAGTTTTTCGCGTGAAGAAGAGCTGGCTGATGTGGGTGACGGGCTGGCTGATGTGCATGCCACCAAGTCCCCACCATTTAAATTGACTTGCTCGTCAAGCCAGAACTCATCGACGCTGATTTCGATATCTTCCTCGGTTGCAGCTCCCTCGCAGACCGAGTATGCGTTTACGCCTGGGTTGTTGGGCATTTTTACTCCCAATGGAAGGGAGAAACTGCTAACTGTCCTAAAAAATATTAAATAATGTTAGTGTACTGTCTACATTTTTGTTTCCAAACGATAAGTTGGTGAACACATACTCCAATCTATACCTCAGTAGGATTAGAGCCACGGCTCTTTTAGACTCGGGAGCATCACTAACTTTATACCATGTGTATGATTGGACACATATATTTGACTAATGCATTATCACTCACTTCCTTGGAGCAATGCTTCCGTCTAAAAACATCAGCATTGTTTCGAGAGGCCACGGAGTATGGTTATGTGTCCCAGAGCCGCTGGGGCCTTCTTTACTTTTGCGCCTGACATATTTGTCCCGCAGGGACTTAAAGCGCTGGCAAACAGCTTTGCCGTCATATGTTGCACCTTAAAAAATAAAACAACAACAAAGGACTGTAAATATATCTGCTCACCACTAGCACAACTTATTTCTAAACTGTAGCCAATTAAAGAATAATTTCTCTTGCCATCACAAATTAGGCTGGCAACTTTGGCGCAAGCAAGTGTTCTCAGGGACTTGTTTTTGTAGTTGCAGTGGGTGGCATCCCAAAGCAACTGCTCGCTCTCTACCAACGATATTATCACACAGTCTATATCCGTGGTATCCATTGTATCATTCACTGGGTTTCGACACTCGGGTTAGGTTAGCGTCGATCAGCCGATGGCTGAACAGAGTGCATTGTGGGACAACGACGCGCGCGTTGAGCGAAAATGTTAGACTGAAATCAACATTGAAGCAACGCGCGAAGGCCGACGCGCCATGTTGCCTGTCGCGAGCTATGCATGCTTTGATTGGTCCCGCTCGACGCGTGTCGCTCCGAACGCGAGTCAGTAAACGAAGCAAGCTTCAAAATTTTTGCCGTGAGCTTGAGGACAGCCGGATCCGGCTGTCCATATATGGACGGAATTAGAAATTGTGACAACATTATTGTTGTCACAATTTCAAGTCGCCTGATTTACAAGCAAGACTTTTTTTTCCAAAATAAGTTGGAACCTTCATTATCGAGTAGATAAAATAATCGTGAAACCGCAATTCCATGTCAATAATAGCAAACAACTTGTGCATCGGCTCTTAATTAATTTCTCGCGGGTTACATGGAGTTGCAAGAAAAAACTATACTTTTATCTCACCACAATCGTGTAGGAACGTTTTCTTCACGTCGTGGACAGCCCACTCTTCATGAGGCTTCTCGTGGCTGGTTACTAAATCCAAAAATTGTTTGTTTCTCTCAGCTGGCGGCCAGTGACATTTAGTCTTCCCTTCTGATAGCTATAGCCAAGACTTAGACCCCACAGCCAGTCCATGTTCCACCTTCAAATTGTACAACTGACTACATAATTCACTAAAGAAAGAATAAATATTATTATTTAAGCAAATATTGAAGTTAAACTCGTCTAAAATAACTACAGCAAGTTTGGGAAAAAGCACCGCATTCACTTTGAGTAGTACCTATCAGGATAACTTTTATGCGTGCACGAGATCAGTGGGTTCCTATGTTTTTGGTAAGCTGTGTTTTGATAACAGAGCAAGAGTCAAACAGCCAGTCTTAAAACTTCTTCAATGTGTTCATTGATCAAGCATATTTCTTAGCGAAGCTCCACATGTAAAAACCGGTATAACCATGTTTTTAATTATAATGCTGGAATATTTTAAGATTATACATACCTTCAAGGTCAAATGTGATAGGTGTTGTTATATGAATTGTGGTATCGTGTTTATGATTTATGTGAATGGCAAATCCCGGCGGATCTTTCTTAATTTGGATTACATCATCCAAGACATCTTTATCAATAATTACATACTCGTTGTCTGTGAGTTCCAAATCTATTGTTTAGTTGCAAATTTGAACTTAAGCCGCGCTGGAAGACAAAAAATGGTGTTCAATGGGGCATTGGTCTAGGTTTGCTTGTGGACAGCAAGCTTTGAATGGAAGGAAGCAAAGCGAAGCAAGAAATTATTCTGCCAAATCAGGAACCTACAATCCCTGGAGGGGGAGGCAGAGTGTCTTGGGTTCAGTTTCACTTGCACACATGTTGAGCTTTTTTTCCAAACGCAATATGTCCACTCAACTGCTACCCGAGATATAAAAAAAAACTCCTGGCATTTTATCCTTGTAGCTTTTTGAATTTTTTGACAAATGGTTTTAGTATCACTTTTTTATATACCTTTGACATGGCAGTGAGAAACAAATACATATTTTGGTATTTGGCCCGAAAATGGCAAAATTTTGACTGGACATATTGCGTTTTGTACAGAGATTGCAAACTTTTATGCAAAACGTGACGTATTTTTCTTAGAATAGTAAAAAAATTAACATTTTAAACAAATTTAGCTTTATTGATGCTGAAAAGTGTACAGTAAACTATAAGTACAGTAAGTACAATCTAATAGCTGTATTCCTGGCCCATCTTCTCCACACGTTCAACCGTGCGGGTGTTCGTCGTCGTCGGTTGTTCTCGTGAACAGCTGCTGCGAGTGGTGCATCGATGATCGATTTGTACCAATTAAAACTTTCGTTGTTTTTTTTCTAAAAGCTTGTCCACATATCGAATCTTTTCCACCGCAAGAACCACCTCCGCTGCATTCGTTGTGAGGTGAAGCTGTCGATCCTGCTTGCCGCGTTTTAGCAGCGAGTGAAAAAGCTGACTTTCGTCGTCCACTCGAAAATTTATTTGCGTCTGAATTTTGACTGTGAAGTTCGGCTGGTTTGGTTACCGTGCCTTCTTGAAGAGAATTCTTTTCAACTCGCTGATACCTTCAATTTTCTTCATACTTGAAAGTAATGGCTTTAGATCATACATTTCCTACATATCATTTCCTAAAACCCATACTTCACCAAACTTCCTATAGATCTCCGAGTACTCGTCGGTGGCAGTACAGGCCATGTACGCAGGACTTTTTCGACCAGGCCAAAGACGCGGTCAGCTGGTAAATAGGAGTGGCCTCTTACTGGAAAATATAACGCGTTCCGTGTCAAACTGGCGGGCGCCTTCTGTAGAAGCCACAGTATCAGGATGTAAACTATTTGAGAATTCTTGTTTTGCCCCCCAAATCCATCAGCAAAGTGCCGCAATAATTTAGTATTATGTGGGAACACAAGTTTAGTAAGGAAATCATAGAGGGCAGATCCCACTTCATCTGATCCGGGCCCCGACAAGTTTTCCGTCCAATTATAAAGACAGGAATGTTTGTCTCGGTATCGACAATGGCAAGACAATAGTGGCTGATCTGTCTCGAGTAAAACGCTTCTTGGATCGGAACCTTCAGCAGCGGCTGCACTTGTTGCATGTCAAAACAGAAAGAAACTGTATCGCCATGTTTTTCTCTCATTAGTAAATTGAACTGTTTTGCTCGTAATCTGTGGATTCGATACTCGCACGTGATTGCTGTGTTTACCTTGTCATCAATGGTTGCCTTAAGCTGGATCTTCATTATCTAAACATTTCATTATCTAAACATATCATTATCTGTGATCAAAGAGAAAAATTAACCGTGGGTAAAAATCTGCTCTCACGACCACTTACTCCATTTCTGAATCAACGGCCAAGGGATCATCGGGGTTCCCTTGAATGTCTTTTCCGCTACATTGCGCTGCAGCCTTTATCGATCCGACGGTGTTTCTGGGCTTGACGACGTCGTTCCAGAACGAACACAGTCCCATTAGAGGCCAGGTGCTCGATGTGTCGAGGCCAGATCCACTTGTGGCAGCTTTCTTATCTGCGTTCCCAGCGCGATTGTTGCCGTCCCTCAGCTGCTTTATTCTCGTTTGGCAGTTCTCCACTGAAATAGAAAAGAACAAATAAAAAATTCCTGCTCGCACTTAATAGAAGACAAACAAGTTCATTTCTTGGTCAGGTACTAGGGCTGTGTTCGAATAGTTTTTTTTAGCTAGTGTACTTCCAAGTCAAGTGTACTTACACAGCAGTGTCCTTCTACGCGCGTTTTATTTAGAGTTTTCGAAAAGCACTCGATGCGAGCGCTGCCTGTTAGCGATGCATGGAAGCTCATGTTTGACAGCTGAGCTGATGAGACAGATGTGGGATTTTGCTAAACTAATGGCAATTACCGGGTCATTATCACGAATCATCAGTTTTGGTCGTTAACTTTGTCAACTCCGAGGCAACTTAGGCTAGGCAAAGTTGCTGGTTCACAATCTTCAAACTCCATGAGCCGCTCTTCGGAACATGCTGGCTGAAATGTTTTCCTTGCACATTTTTTGGACAGCGTTTGCGCGTTGCTCTCCAGTTAAAGGACGCTTCTTCTCGGTGAGGTGTTTGATGCGAAAGTTGCCGGTGTATTCGCACCTGATGAGGACACGGGCCCCGTCCTTTGGGACTGCTGGTATCTCTCCTTGAAATACTGATTTACAATCAGTGCACGTGCCCAGTAAATTAGCGTATGCTTTAGAGCTACCAGGATGCATTTTGCAGTGCTGGAAAGAAACAGCGCACGGAAAAGAAGTTTGCTACCAAAAGTGCGGAGCTACGGACTACGTATTGTCTAGTAGAACGCTGATTATTGCCCTCTTCATTTCATTTGTATACAACGTCAGAGGGTGCGATAGCTTGCCATTCTTAATGGGAGAGTGTGATACTAAAGTTTCATCCAGATTCAGAACAGCTGATGATTCCGATACTGCCTCAGTCTGCCTCAGTCTGCCTCCGTCGCTTCTGGTATGAAGCCAGGTTCAAACTTAAGGTGGCCCAAGCGCTTGACAAACGGTTTTGATCAATGACACTTTTGGTGTATCCATAGCCTAAGATATTCTACACCAGAATATACCAAAAAAAAATCGATCTTGTGTGCAGTTTTCGAGAAAATAGCTCTCAAAGGTACGAAATTTTAGCATTGGCTCTTATGGCGGCCATTTGAAATCGTGCTCTTTTTGTCACTCACCACAGTTTTATGAAGAAACCTATCGATAAATATGAAAAAAATAAGTTTATTTAGCTGCGCTCATTCATTATGTTTGAAACAAAAGTGAGAAACGATACGTTTGTGTGAGTTTTTAGAAGTTATTGGCTCCCAAGTGGAGCAATTTGCGTTAAATTGCACTTTCACTTGGCAACATGGCAACCTGCGATAAGGCGGGATTTATACTTGGTTTTAAAAGTATACCTAGTGAAACTGTAGGTTTTTAGTTTATTGGATAGTGATTCTGTACTTACGTCAAAGTCTTGTGCTGTGGCCGTGATTATATATATGATTATATATATATATTTCATATTTGATATTATACGTGATTATATGATGGGAAAAGGTTGGAATTTATTTATTTATATATTTACTTAAAATAACGTATTCAAGGTTGAATTATTATATTGAAAGGTAGGACTGGAAGCGAGGCGGGTAAAATGTGCGACCGTACAGGGACGCTAACAGCATAGGTAATCATCAATAAGAAACAATTTAATTTAGCAGTGTGGTAAAAGATGGTTTTTTATTCAACTGACTGAAGGTAACTGATGATCAAGTCCACAATTTTCTTGTTTTTTGTTACCTTCTCAAAAAGCAGTGTTTCTATTCCTTCATTCCTACCATTCAGGTACTCAAAATGAAGCATATCTAAAGATACATCAGCAGCAACAATCTTGCTTATCATCTGGGCTGACACACCTACATCTTTTAGTGGCTGTAAGGCCAATTTTCTCTTTTTCACATCTGCAGCAACTAGCTTTCTGTTACAATACACACCAAAGCTCATCAAATGTTTTTCCATCGTAAGTAAAGGAATTTTACGGCAAATAGCTTGCAGTGTGAGAATGTCGCTGACCGCGTTATGGGCCGTTCCAACAGCTACTGCCAAATTACAAGCAATGTCCGACTGCTTATACGATTTCCGGCCCGGAAATGCAGAGCGACAAACTTTCAATGTGTCCAAGACATCAGAAACTAAAACTTCCAAATGAGAACATAAATTTAAATGTTTACACTCTTTTAGGAGAAATCTCAGGTCAAAACCAATGTTGTGCCCAACCAAAATAATCTTTTTTTGGATTACGGCAAGAAAGTTGACATATCCACTCCACGCGTCTTGTTTTGAAACCGTTTTTACCCTCTCCCCATGCAGATATAGAGATTTTTGTTGGAGTGTCAAGCCTGTTATCTCAGAAACTTTTTCAGGAATCGACACAGGCAAAATGTATGAATTGTATACTGCTTCCCCATGCAATGCAGCAATCTGAATTACGTTTGCCCCTGCACCTAGCCCTGTTGTTTCTAAATCAAAATAAACATACTCCTTGTTGTCAGACGGTGATTGTAAAATATGTTCCAATGATACAACCTCAACCGTAGAGTTATTTTCTTGCAAAAGCCCCATTCCAGATTCATAAGTTGTCCCTTCTTTTCTCTCCAACAATTTTACACCATTCTTTCTCTGGTTGCGAAGGGCCAAGCGACGCTTCTTGGTGAAAAGAAGTGATTTTCTGACTTTTGCTTTATACCGAGTAGAATCGACTCTTTTACGATGCTTGGCCGTATGAATCCCTGGCGACAAATTGAGTTTTTTATTCACTGGTAACACATATTGTGTCCCAATGTTTGTTTTGTTGACTGCGCATGCCAATCTAAAATTCAACGACTCTGAACCACTGTAAAATTTGGCTTTTGGGGCCTTAGAAGCAACGACGGCATTGAATGACTCATTGGCCTGAGTAGAGCCACATGGGGAAATTCTGTTGGCAACTGAAACATATTTGTCCATGTTGGCTTTGAGGTCATGGTAAAGGCCATCCCCTTTCAAACATTCCCCACGAGGAAGACTTTGAAATTTGGCAGAAGGATCTAGACGGTGCCGACACCATTCCTTACAATTGACGTGCTTGTCGAAAGCGTGTTCAACAATATTTAACAAGGCTTCTTTCAACCCAGCAACATCCCCCTTATTCTGTGTTACGGCGTAGGAAAAGCATGTCTTGAAATATTTTATAACCTTGGTTGTAAGGACTTTGT
Organism: Nemurella pictetii; assembly: GCA_921293315.2. Taxonomy (NCBI): domain Eukaryota; kingdom Metazoa; phylum Arthropoda; class Insecta; order Plecoptera; family Nemouridae; genus Nemurella; species Nemurella pictetii. The sequence goes on from OV121121.1 coordinate 15,923,697, forward strand.
GCTTTTTCTGTAACAAGTACAAGGAATTATTGTACCCCTTTTTTATGTGGTTCAGGTCTGACCACTTTTCGATGTCTGGACGGACGGAACGAATTTTGGCCATGGTCGATGAATCTTCATCTCCAATTATGGTACCGACTTCCACGTTGCCTTCGTCGAGAAGTGGGTTATCAGTAACAAAGCTCAGAGCAAGGTCCGCTTCCATGGCCTTTGCGCTCTTGTCGAAGTTTCGGCGACAATCATGTTGGGTGTTGCCAATGCTGCAGAGCCGACACGACGTTATCCGCGTTGCGTAGGAGAGGACTTTCTTTGAGTGGTGGCCCATCAATGCACCGTGGCCTGAAAACCCAATATACAATTATGCAGTTTTTTTGGTTACATTGAACTAAATTACCTAGTTCAATTTTTAGGGAGAGTCATCTGAACATACAATGAAAATACTACAGCAGGTCGAATAGGTAATTTAAATGTTCGAATTTGGATCATAATCTAGGACCCTAGTTCACAAGGTTCAAAATTTCATGAAATTTATTCAATTCAATATTAGTTTATGTGGTTTCAACTGATGCAACTTGACTGCAAATGGTGGAAGAAAATTCTGTTCAATAAATTTAATGAAACTTTGAACCGTGTGAGCTAGGCTTTAAACATTATATATTAAATATGAAAAAAAAAATGATATAAATTTATTTGGCAAACTGCACACTACAACCAATATTCAACCTAATAAAGCATAAGGTTGTATGATACAGATTGACCACGTAATAAATTAAAGTTTATGAAAAGCATAAAAACGTTTTAAAATGCATTCGCAATAATTATTGTGCTAAAAGAAGGTACCTACGTACCAGATTGGCTATTGTAAGTCTTCCCATTCCCCCGGCACTGCCAGCCCATGTCATATGATGCAGTGAGACGCACTTTCTTTATTTCCATTCTGACATCTTCGTCAACGTCTGCAGCAGATAATAAATATTGGGATGAGAAAAGAATTTATTTTTGATACATAATATTACCTATTAGGTTAGTTGGAGGTTTTCAGTCTTATCGATATGAAAACCTCCGACAAACCCAAGCTGGTGTTGACAGTGAACAATAATTACTGCTGTTTTGATCATTTTTTCGCTCTAAATATGACCGTGTCACACGCACACATACCTTCGGTTTGAAGTTTACGTTTAGGCGTGATGTCCGTTGCGGCTCGAGTTGAGGTGGTTTGACCGGCGGAGTGAGAAGACTCAGACGTTGGTACGGCAGATGCTTCAACAATTACCGTTGGTCTCCCATCTTCTTCAATGTTTGGCTCTACATTAGTCGACTCGGGCTGAACTGATTTGGGGCACACAATCACCGTCTGACGTTGTTTTCTGCTATAGGCTAACAGATTTTTCACAGCTGATTCAATGACTGGCTGACTGTCTACCATCCTTCCATCTCCAGAAAGCTGCGTCATTTCCTTCTCTACTTGTATCATTGTCTTGCAGGATTGTGTTGCCATCTCTTCAATCACAGGGCCAACTTTTCTTTCATGACGTTTCAGAAGAGTATCCGAGACCGGGGGAATGTTGGCAGCACTAAGGAGGGTGTTCAACTGAATGGGGCCTATTCCGCAATCCAGAATTCCTGAAAAAATGTGTAAATTAATGTCACATTTTGTTTTATAGGCACATAATGGGTTTTAGATTGATTCGCACAAGAACTAGGTTAGAAACTTACCCATAGCTATCTTCAGATTTACGTCGTAAGTAGGATGCCTCCCGTACCGTCCAGGCTTGCTAGTGGAAGTCTTCACTTCATGCACTAGTTTGCATTTCGTGCAGAACACCCTAAACACGCTGGCTAAGCCACAAACAGTTTCAGAAATGATATTTCTAAGCGAGAGTGTTTCGTCACAAATATTGCACCACAATTGGTTGGCTGTAAACTGGATGTCAATGACGCGTCGACCATGCACATTATTATCCTTAGGTGTAGTAGGCAATTCTTTAACTTCTTTCTCGTTGCATTTGAAGATCAGCTTCCTCATAAACTTTGTTTTCGAAATAAAACCCCCTTTACCATGAAAATATTCACGCGGAGCCGCCATTTTCTCACAGCTGCTAGCTGGCTCATCTGCCGTGTTGCAAAAAATATCCCATTGCAACGTTGCCAAGAGTAGTCTGCGTAGCAATATGCCATAAGCCATTCTATAGTCTCGACAAATTGCAACACTACATACGTAATAGACTACTAAAGTCAAAGGAAGTGAGTTTTAATTTGAGCAGTAAAAGCAAGTAAAAAAATCTTTTAGTCGACTTCTGCAGCTATGGAAATAATAAAAAATATGATAAGCACACCGAATGGTGTAAGCTCTTTGGTTTATTTAATAAAAAGTGCTAATAATCTCATTTATAAAAGTTTGATAAAGCTCTCATGATACTCGCGATTCCAAGCGCTGGGGCCACTTTAACGGGATTCGAGCGGCCACTTACTCGCCTCGGCACTTGCAAGTGTAGATTCACGATAAGCATCCACTAGCTCTGTGGGGTGAGGGCCGGGATTCTCTCATGCTGGCATGTGTGTCTGAGCTCGAGATATCAACAAACTAAACGGCCTTGTATGTTTTGGTCTACTAGGGTATTAGCCTTACATACCCTTGGTATTAGATTGCATAAATAAAATGAAAACAAGACACAAGTCATAGCGAATTACCACTGAAATGGAAATATGGGATTTTTATTGACACGATTGAACTCGAAATTTGAAACAGAATTTGAATCAATTTGAATCGAAGTTCTAACGTTATTATTGATCGGTTATAAACATCATTGAACATGCCACAAAATACTATTTTGTCACCTCCCCATCCCACATTTCGACAGAGGATTATTATCGCCTTGCCAAAGAGCTGAGAGATTATAGTTGCCGAGCATAATTAAAATTGCTTACTTTTATGAGTCACCTAATACTCGAGACATCTCACATCGACAGGATAAAACCACGGAAATCAATTTTTGTGAGAAGTTTTGACAGGAGTGGACTCGTGATTTGATATAGATTTTGAATCAATTTGAATCGAATTTCTATCGTACCTACTTCTTGACATTTTTAAACATCACCGAACATGCGAGACGAGACGTTTCTTGTCGTAGCTATCCTGCCTGTATATTCTTTGCACGCTTGGGGCTATAATCTGGGATTGAAATGTTCGATATAAATGGAAGGTCGATTAACTCGATTGATTTCGTTCATTAGCAGTAAATCATTAAAGTTGCCAAAGCAAACATGCTCTTATGCCTTTTGAATGAACTTTTTAGCCAGGTAGTTTTTTTCAAAATATATCGCTAACTATGTATTACAAATCGTTTGGTTACGTAGCATTTACTCAATGTGCATGTATTTTTCGCTTCATGTCGTTGTATGATGGAATCTTCGAACGGAATGAGGTGCAATCAACATTTCATTTCATGTAAACTAATTGTTACTGATTGAACTTGTTAGCTTGTGCACTTTCGTAACATTTACAGCCAAGATACCGCAGTATAAACAACCCGCTAAAACAGATGCAGAGCGTTGTCTCGGAAGACCTGACTGCATGCAGATTGCACCCGATGCACTCCCAATTGCATTTAGATATGAGGTGTAACAAGTACGTTTTAGCAACTGCGAGAGAAATTCGGTTCAAATCGTTATCATAAGCTGTTGTGAGTTACAGATTTCAGCGCGTAGTGTTGTTTTTTTCAAGTCCTAAGCCAGAGGATTATAGATAGCGAGCGTGTGAACGATACCAAGGTTACGTGAAAGAAGTGTTTCCAGACCACGAACTGGACTGTTTCAACGCCTAAGTAATATGCAATTTGAAGTGATTTGAAGTACTGCTTGGACGAAACGTTCAGATTTAGGCGCAAAAGTTTCCCTCGTGCAGCACTGGTTTTTGACCACGGTTTGGGACACATCGTTTGTCGGAGGAACATAAGACTAACATGGTTGGATTCAGCTTGCTTCAAACTTGTTATCGTTGGTTTTATTTTCCTTATAAGTTGTACCGTATGCTTGTGACAGCCAGTGAAAGAATGAGGTTTTTTTAGCGAAATATTTGACATAATCAAAAAATTATATCTTTGAAAGGGACGTAAGAAGCAAAAAAAAAAGTTATCAGCACACAAATAGAAGCATTCTACGAATAAATAAAAATACTAGACACCTTTTCCTCGACGGCTTTTCCTGAAACCGTGCACGCAAATGAAATATACATTTTTTAGTTTTCCGCTAATTTCCCGGTATTTTCCGCTAAGTACTATATTTTTCCTAGGTGTGATTACAACTGCCTAAAATGAATATTATCAAAAAAAACGGTTGCAGTGTGTTTTTTTTCCCGCTCGAATCCCGTTAAAACGTTATGTCTGTTCCCTTTAACTAATGTGTAAAGGTACTTGGGTTCTAAGGCTGTTTGTTCGGGTAGAATTGACAAAAGTAAAAATCGACCTTTCACATTTTCTTGTAGCAAGTGGGCAAACGCACAAAAATTCAAAAATACAAGGTTCCCTGAAGAATTTTACTAGCTTTTTTTTGGGTTGTGTCTAATTTTTCATGCTCCAATTTATAAAGACATTAAATCCGATTAATAGTTGCAATGCGTATAGCCTAAAATGTGTCATGAATATCGTTTTGGCCCTATGGAACGAACTGCTTTGATATTTTTCAACAATGTAGTTTACTATATTCCTCGGGGAATCTTGTATTTTCTAATTTTGAGTCCTTGTTACAACACCATAATTTTTAAAAGTAAAAAAAAAGTTTAAAAGTTTAAAAAGTTTAAAAAGTTTAAAAGTTTAAAAAGCTTCTGGTCCATTCTTGCCCTGGCAAATTATTCGCGAAGCGCCGTTCATTTCTTCCACAACGATCCAAGTAGCCTTTAACCAGAAGTCAGTCTTCTATCGTATGAGGTAAGTGGGAACCCCCACTCTGCGGAACGAAGTACAACATCAACAAGAAATTTTTCTTCTGTCGTGGAAAGAACGGTCTGGCCCCCTGGTTTAGCTGGACCTGCTCTTTTTGCTGAGTCGCTAAGTCTGCTTCTTGGAACATTGAACTTCTCGGAAACCTTCCTGATTGAGCAGCCTTTGGTTTTCCGATAATTGATAGCTTTTTCGAGTGTTTCAGGCGAATAGTTCTGATAGCTCCGTGTTCCCAGCGCCTTCTTATATGTTTGGAACATTGTCCCAAGTCGCCCCAGTCAAACTGGAAAATTGAAAATCTGTTTATTAAACCATCAACACATTTTTATTTTGAGATTTTTTCGAACATAACCCTATTCGCAAATCTTCAGTGAGCAATAAAAAAATGGGGCATTTAAAAATCGATTATAATTATGGAGATGGGATAGGAAGTTTATGGGGCTGCTCATTTCTGCATTATTATATCTTATTTTCTCATATTCTTGTGCAAAAATCTTACCAATTGTGAACGGCGTGACAACCACGAACGCGGAGAGCAGATCACCGCCTTCAAAACCTATATTTGCGCACAGAGCTACCTTCATTCGTTTGCCGTGTAGGGAGCTCTAAAGGCGCCAACTACAAAATGTCCGAAGTCACCCCTGCGTCCAGAGTCACCCCAGTTGACGGTAATTTAAGACCGAAATTAATTTTTCTTAAGTTATCTAGTGGCGATGCCAAGCGGCCGAGTGTCTAAGTTTTGAAACTAGCAGCTAAAAGCAGTGAAGTAAGAACCAGGCCGTGTCGAGCATCACACAAACTGCCATAAAGACACCCTCGACCCAATGGCCATTGTCCGCCTGGTCGGCCAGCCAGACCCCAAAAAACCATGGATTGTTCGACCAGATATGCTCTCTTGGGAAGTATGACTTGTTTGAGATAATCTTACACTTGCCTTTCCACAATATTCACCTAAAACTGATATGAAATCGTCTTGAGGATAGGAGAAAACATTTTCTTGATAATGGAAATTTTGCAGGAATGTTGAAATAAAAAGTGGAAATCACTCGGGGTAAGGAAAAACCAACAACAATCCTTAAATGTGTAAAATCGACGCTATTTTCAATGGAAATCAAGGTTTAGTTTTATTTTTTTCTTTTATTGGCTACTTCTTTGAGCTCTTTTGCTCGCGTGATAAAAAGTGGCTCGCGGACTGGCATTCCTCGCGGAATTCCGCCATCTATTATTTCTGGCAGGAGGCCTTCCATGTAAATTTTTTGGATTTTAGGCAGCATAGGATCCTCCCAAATCTTCACATCCCTTTCTATGCGTATTATCTGAAAGCAGGTACAATGCTAGACTAAGCATGTGAACATGCGACTTGTTGGGAAGAAAATCTAAATGAATTTCTATACTCCGGGAAACTTATATCCAAACCACCTTCGCTGTACAGAAGCAAATCACAGAAATTGCGATTTGCGAAGTTTAGTTGCCCGTGAATTTGGAGAAAGTAGTTGTGTCTCGGCTTGATGCGCAATTCCCCGTTGACAAAATGAACACGAAGATTACATCTTGAAGTACGGGCTGCGTCGCGTGGTTTTTCGTCTCCGATGGCGTACAGGCACATGACTTGCACCAGTCCATCCTGTCCGACAAGCCCGTCCGGACCGGCACCGAGATGAGGGAAGTTGGGGTGAATTCCGCATTCCTTGACCTCCACTTGCCGCTCTTCCTCGTATTTACGAAGAGCTGTGGCTTCGTTATCAATCCCATATTGTATCGCCGGGAGCGGATCTGATTGGCATACAGAATGCTCTTGACCTGAAGAATTGATTCAATAAGGTGACAATCGTATTGATGGCTCCGAGAGACTGACTGTTAAGCTGTTAAAAATCACCCGAGGCTAACCTGACTCTGACATGGCGTTGTAGGCCGTCGACAGATAACTTTCCCAAAATTTGATGCAGTGAGGATGTTCGCTTTTGACTTGCACCAAAGTGGGTTAGTTCGCTGACCGGCGGTAGGTCGCTCAAGTTCCTCGATTTTTTTCTGGAGCCGCCACCTTTTCTTTCAGACTATCTAAGAACAATTCCGTCAACTCTTTCATTTTCTCGTGAGGGAAATCTACGACTGCAGCCTTTGGGCCATATTCCAGATCGGGTCCCGCGCTGGAGCCCTCGGCGTGGACGACGCCCTTCCTTCTCGACGCTCTAGCGCCGTTTTGCGAGCTTGGTTTTTGCACCGTCCAAATACTTTTTGAAAATAGGGCCGGGGCTTTTCTCGGTCATTCTTTTCCATGGGCTTGCGTGCCAGGCTGGACCACTCTTGTGAGCAAGCCCAGCTTCCATCCCTCGACATTCGTAAGAACCCCCGGTCGAGTAGTTCACACCTTTTCCTCAGGAAAATTGACTAGGCAGCCCATAAGCCGCTCTGCTTGATTGCTTGTCGCGTTATGTTTCAGCTGTTCAGCTTTCCTTGACAAGTTATTGACTAGTCGTTTCATCTTAACCCAATTGAACATCAAAACTTATTATTTGACATGAACTGACATTGATTTTGCAAAATAAAATAAAAAATAAAATAATGTATAACACTCAGTGCTTCAATGCTAACCTCGGGCCATACGTTTGTTTTCTCAACCTGAGGTACTAGGTTCGGCTCCGTGTCATTTTTTCGGGTGCAAAATTCCCCACACATGTTGTGCTCACCGAGCACGTGGTATGGGCCGTTGATAATTAGCTTAGTGAGGATTTTCCGCACGACTTTGGTCCGGCAATAAGAGCTGTGCACGGGTGTTTCCATCGCGGATCCATGATTTACAAATCATACAAATCAAATCATTTCCTCATTTCCTAAGGGTACCTGGCTTTACCAACCTGCATAATCACGTGCTTCCCATCAATGGCACCAGCACAGTTGGGGAAGTGCCAGGTGCTAAAAAATTCATCATAAATTTCCTTCCACTTTTCTGGCGAAGGCGGAGGCAAGACTTTTTCATTCAGAACCGTCCAAATTGTGTTGTACGTTTCCAAGATTATGCGTGATGCCATCGGTGTGGAGACACGCTCAGCAAATGACATTGAAATCATGCTGTCTCCAGAAGCCAAGTATCTGTGAATCAATGATAATTATCAATAATAAGTTCATCATCAGGTCGACAAGTGTTTTTATTTCAAGTTTTAATCATGTCGAATATTTTACCTCAATGTCAAGAAAAGCTCCAGCCCTGCAGGGATGGTGGAGCGGTTTCTCTGTTTCCTCTCGATAAGAGGACCAACTAATCCCAGCAAATAATCAAAATGCGCTCGAGACATCCTCAAATACCTGTGCAGCTCAGGATCCCTTAACCTCATTAGAGGGAGCAAAGTATAATAATTTCCCTGGTTTGGGCGATCCAGGAAAATGTCCCTCACCCAAAACTCGCGATCAGCTCCCTTTCTTTTTCTCCACATCAACCAATAACAGTATTTTTTGTTCAGAGCTCATATCTGATTATATTTGCTGGTCCACAAAAACTCACAGAATGGCGATGCCAGACAACCAAGCCAAAGCAGACAAGTGTCAGACATGTGCCGATCAGTGGTACTAGATGGCGTGGCGATGCGATGCGATCTTTATTATTTTCATGGAAGCAACCATTTCTATTTGCGTGCGAATTCGCATGTGCGATATCGCACGCAAAGTCTCATGGAAGCACGTTTACAGATACTTGTGGTACTTCATTAAGAGTCATGTTTTTCATGACATTTAAATTTGAAATTTGTTCGGCTCTGTAATTTAAAGTGATACCCCGAACTTTACAAACAGTTTTCAAACTAGACGTATCACCACAGCAAGCTAAAGTTTACGAATAATTTTTTGGTCCACACCCGAAAAACTCCTTGATGAAAGAACCTGGGCCATCTTCTGCCAATTCGTCAGTCATGTCGCCCAAATAGTCACCAGAAACTATTTCAGAATCTCCCGGTCTTGAAACGTAGATGACTGAATCTGTGTCGAAATACAAGTTTCGCTCGCCCAGCATTTCAAGATGGGAGTATAGTTTTAATCTGGCCATGGCTGTTGTAAAGGCTGCAATGGGGACGGACGATTTCTTGCACCCGTTCCCGACAACACCTATTGTCTTCCAAGCCACAAGGATCTTTTCGGGGCCCAAGTCACAAGTACTCAACACGTCATTATTTGGGTCAGTGAGAATGCCAAGTAGATCCATCCGAGACTCGACAATCTTATGCTGTGTTAAGTCTGGGCGCAACCCGAAACGACCCCAAAATGAGTTACACATTAATTTTTCCAAACTCCTTGGGCCCGGGTTGTATTTTATACTGTCAAAATCTAGTGTTATGCCTTCACGGGATTTGTAATCTTGAATAAATTTGTGTTTTAAAATGTCGGAGGTGCACCAGACTGGCCAACCACTTGCCTAAGCCTTCATTTTCAAAAATTTATTAATGTAACCTGTGAACAGGCCCCTGTCTGGATTTGTGAGTCGTACATTTCAGAACCGTCATGCCAAATTTCGTGGATGCTTTTTACGATGTAACCGAATCGGAGTGCCTCGTTAAGTTCGCAAGACACCCATGTGCCCGTGAACTGACGATCGGTTTCGTTGGTGTGATGACATTCTGTCTGAATTTGTTGTTCGGCACAAGACCTACATGGAGGGAAAAACGGTTTTTTATTTAACCGTTGTGGTAGTACGGGTCGATGCAAAGAACTAGGCGGTAGAACCGTGCATTTTACAAACCCAAAAACGTTTGAAAGAATGTTCAAGGGCCCAACCAAATCTCTACACTTATCCCCGAAATAGAAAGTAGGCGTGGCTGTACAGTAACGCCCGTACTTGTTTACCCACGGGTGTAAGCTACACACATCCATGCAGTGAATTTTCTCACCAGGAGCTGCAGAATAGAATGTTTTTACACAATTCGTGTGGCCACCGAAAAAAGCGTCCCGTGGGTTCAGCGGTTCGCTCTTGCCCATGGCATGCGTATTTATAAAATCCTGGATGTCTTTGTCTTCTGCACGCATCCTAGTGAAATCACACTCCCACATGGCGGTTAGCTTACAACCGGAACGTCGCAGGATCCCGGCCTTTCGTTCAGCAGCCTCGAAACGAAGTCTCATGGTTTCCTGCGAAGCTCCGATCTTTGCTCCCCTCTCCTGGTCACAGCGGGGACACCCGTGCCAGTAGCACCCATTAAACTCGAACGTTTCAACATCGCCAGAGGGCGACATGTAACACCCATGTGACACCCGTGCCAGTAGCACCCATTAAACTCGAACGTTTCAACATCGCCAGAGGGCGACATGTAACACCCATGTGACACCCGTGCCAGTAGCACCCATTAAACTCGAACGCTTCAACATCGCCAGAGGGCGACATGTAACACCCATGGGACACCCGTGCCAGTAGCACCCATTAAACTCGAACGTTTCAACATCGCCAGAGGGCGACATGTAACACCCATGTGACACCCGTGCCAGTAGCACCCATTAAACTCGAACGTTTCAACATCGCCAGAGGGCGACATGTAACACCCATGTGACACCCGTGCCAGTAGCACCCATTAAACTCGAACGTTTCAACATCGCCAGAGGGCGACATGTAACACCCATGTGACACCCGTGCCAGTAGCACCCATTAAACTCGAACGTTTCAACATCGCCAGAGGGCGACATGTAACACCCATGTGACACCCGTGCCAGTAGCACCCATTAAACTCGAACGCTTCAACATCGCCAGAGGGCGACATGTAACACCCATGGGACACCCGTGCCAGTAGCACCCATTAAACTCGAACGTTTCAACATCGCCAGAGGGCGACATGTAACACCCATGTGACACCCGTGCCAGTAGCACCCATTAAACTCGAACGTTTCAACATCGCCAGAGGGCGACATGTAACACCCATGTGACACCCGTGCCAGTAGCACCCATTAAACTCGAACGTTTCAACATCGCCAGAGGGCGACATGTAACACCCATGTGACACCCGTGCCAGTAGCACCCATTAAACTCGAACGTTTCAACATCGCCAGAGGGCGACATGTAACACCCATGTGACACCCGTGCCAGTAGCACCCATTAAACTCGAACGTTTCAACATCGCCAGAGGGCGACATGTAACACCCATGTGACACCCGTGCCAGTAGCACCCATTAAACTCGAACGTTTCAACATCGCCAGAGGGCGACATGTAACACCCATGTGACACCCGTGCCAGTAGCACCCATTAAACTCGAACGTTTCAACATCGCCAGAGGGCGACATGTAACACCCATGTGACACCCGTGCCAGTAGCACCCATTAAACTCGAACGTTTCAACATCGCCAGAGGGCGACATGTAACACCCATGTGACACCCGTGCCAGTAGCACCCATTAAACTCGAACGTTTCAACATCGCCAGAGGGCGACATGTAACACCCATGTGACACCCGTGCCAGTAGCACCCATTAAACTCGAACGCTTCAACATCGCCAGAGGGCGACATGTAACACCCATGGGACACCCGTGCCAGTAGCACCCATTAAACTCGAACGTTTCAACATCGCCAGAGGGCGACATGTAACACCCATGGGACACCCGTGCCAGTAGCACCCATTAAACTCGAACGCTTCAACATCGCCAGAGGGCGACATGTAACACCCATGGGACACCCGTGCCAGTAGCACCCATTAAACTCGAACGTTTCAACATCGCCAGAGGGCGACATGTAACACCCATGTGACACCCGTGCCAGTAGCACCCATTAAACTCGAACGTTTCAACATCGCCAGAGGGCGACATGTAACACCCATGTGACACCCGTGCCAGTAGCACCCATTAAACTCGAACGTTTCAACATCGCCAGAGGGCGACATGTAACACCCATGTGACACCCGTGCCAGTAGCACCCATTAAACTCGAACGTTTCAACATCGCCAGAGGGCGACATGTAACACCCATGGGACACCCGTGCCAGTAGCACCCATTAAACTCGAACGTTTCAACATCGCCAGAGGGCGACATGTAACACCCATGGGACACCCGTGCCAGTAGCACCCATTAAACTCGAACGCTTCAACATCGCCAGAGGGCGACATGTAACACCCATGTGACACCCGTGCCAGTAGCACCCATTAAACTCGAACGTTTCAACATCGCCAGAGGGCGACATGTAACACCCATGTGACACCCGTGCCAGTAGCACCCATTAAACTCGAACGTTTCAACATCGCCAGAGGGCGACATGTAACACCCATGTGACACCCGTGCCAGTAGCACCCATTAAACTCGAACGCTTCAACATCGCCAGAGGGCGACATGTAACACCCATGTGACACCCGTGCCAGTAGCACCCATTAAACTCGAACGTTTCAACATCGCCAGAGGGCGACATGTAACACCCATGTGACACCCGTGCCAGTAGCACCCATTAAACTCGAACGTTTCAACATCGCCAGAGGGCGACATGTAACACCCATGTGACACCCGTGCCAGTAGCACCCATTAAACTCGAACGTTTCAACATCGCCAGAGGGCGACATGTAACACCCATGTGACACCCGTGCCAGTAGCACCCATTAAACTCGAACGTTTCAACATCGCCAGAGGGCGACATGTAACACCCATGTGACACCCGTGCCAGTAGCACCCATTAAACTCGAACGTTTCAACATCGCCAGAGGGCGACATGTAACACCCATGTGACACCCGTGCCAGTAGCACCCATTAAACTCGAACGTTTCAACATCGCCAGAGGGCGACATGTAAAGTCCGTCGACTTCAAGATGGCTGGCTACCTTTTGCTCCCTCCCGTTGTATGCTGTTTGTATATTTATTTTTCTTTGGTGCGATACCCACTCCAGCCACATGCAGCCACTGAAGGAGCAAGTATCTTTTAACCTGTAGTCTCCAGGAGGGACAAGTGCTATTGAAGAATCTTTAATGAAATTTTGAAGAAATACGGACAAACAAGCCCCAGCAATAGTACTTGCCTGCCATAGAGGGTCGATTTGGTTTTCCTTAATAAAATCTGATTGAAATTTTAAGCACGCCTCCCTAAGAATATATACGTCACTCCGACAGTATTCAACTAGCTCATGCTCCATGTTGAATTTAGTCTTGCGACTTCTTTGATCCCGATGCCAAGATAAAAAAGTCGTACGATCTTTTGCCGACAAGGCATCACATCCGTAGTGCGCAACATCGGGCACTTCCCCCACATATGACATGTTTGCTGGTCTGTTGAAAAAACGAGGGAAATACCCTTTCTTAAATTTGTCGCTAAGATTTAATGCTTTAGGGAGTGCAGCTAGGAGCATTGGAAGGAAATTCAACGAATCTTTAAAAGTAATGTTTTTGTCGCTAAACATCATCAATTTAGCACCATTCATGATTAGTTTAGGAGTCCAATTTAAAACTTCGACCATGTGTCGAAGAAGGAAGTGGCCGTCGAACGAATTCATGTTGTGAGCAAGGACAGTTATTTCCTTGACGGCTGTCACTGATCGAATATACTCAAAAAACTGAGAAATGCAATCGGAACCCTTGAAAATCTGTTCCCTCGACATCCAAGGGGAACATTTTGAACAATTCTCCTCGAGAGGTAACTCTGAACAATGCAAACTCACTTGCTGGGAAACAAGTAGATTTGGCCTGTGTTCAAAAGTGTTTTCTGAACCCCCTTTAATGAGATGGCTCTGGGTTGTCTCGATATCGATAAAAAATAGGGCTTTATTTTTACTATATTTTTCAACTCTTTTCATGTTGCACGTGTGTTCCCCTGTATGAAGCACCTAACAGAAACCACCCTGCACGGAATGACAAACGTGTTGCTTGTTGTCTCGTAAGTTGAAATATTGCATGCAAATATTACAGATTTTGTGTACATCGCACACAGAACGTTTGTTGTTGACGAGTCCGATTTGAGATGGTTTTCAAGGCATTCTACGCCCCTGAAAGAGCGCCGACAAAATTTACATGATAAGCTGTTTGGTGAAACAGTGCCCGGACACTCACTGCTCATACATCGGGGGCAACTACTAACACACTTATGTCCACCTTTGTTGGAAAATTAAACGTGACAAGGTCTACAATAATACACTATTAGAAAAAAGTGGCTAAATTTAGGCTTTTTAAGTGCCTAAACCTGCTATCGAATAAAAGCCATCCACAGGTGCCTAATATTTATTAGGCATATGGCGCCTAATATTGAACTCGGAACAGGATTCCACGTATTAATTAGGCACCCTGATGCCTAATATTTATTAGGCATTCTCATGCCTAATATTTCATTAGGCACCCTGACGCCAAAAATGTCACCATGGAGGCATCCGGGGGACATGGTGCTTACCCATAAAAGCATCGTAATTGGCATCCTGATGCTCCTGATGGCATCCTGCTATTAACAGGCACACGACATTGTACAAGACGCTTTTCTTGAATGATTGTCTATGGCCCAGTGGCAAGTTTCTCGATAGAGATGATAACAAAATTCCACCTATTTAGATAGGTGCATATGAAGGTCCTGAACACTAAAAGTTTTGGTGCCAGCCTCGCACCCCTGGCAGGGGGTGGGGGTGCAGAGGTTTAGTAGAATAATTCCTGTCGGGTGCGTTTCAAAGAGAGAAATCTGAAACTTTTTCTATAGACTAAGAAAAATGTGTTCTTGCTACATAATTTTTTTTTGCCATTTAGGGCCCCCGTCTTGCCCAAAAAAAATTATTGAAAAATATATTTACACTTTACAAGAAATTTTTCGTCTATAAAATTGTCGATTAATTATTTCTTTTAGTGCATCAATCTGTTGTGGACAAGTTTGTAATTTAAAGTGTAAGCGCAAGTTTTTTAGTTTGCCCGTGGGGGCCGTTTTTGTGTCGCGCCGTGCGGCGGGATAGGCGATTTAGCATGGGATCGCACTCGACGCTTGATCGGTCCGAGCAAGGTCAAGCCGAAAACCACACATTTTGACCTTTCGGATCGATTTGAAGTGCTTTTAAGGCCTCTAAGAAGGTTTTGACTAGCCGTACGTCCTAGCCCAGAGTGCATTCTTTATTTTAGCGTTTGTTTCACATCTTTGTCATCATTTAGCCGGCCTACAGCGTGGTTGCAAGTTTGATAGTGACGTAAAAAGGCGATGTTTTGTACGCTGACACGCGCGTCGCCGGCAGAGACACTGCCGTCTGGTAGAGGGGGGTGGGGGGACCCGCGAAACAGGCCGACGGGAAAACGATAATACGGTGGAACTGTGTTTCGGTTTCAAAGTTTTAGATTTACAATCTTGTAGCTGATGAACCAAGCTTTGTTTTGATACCAATAACAATATGATATTAAAAAAAGGCGTGAATCCAAGTGATTGTGAGTAACGCAATTTTTACAGCGTTTTCGGAACCCTTTTTACCGGTTTCAGCTCTTGGTATTATAATAATTTAGGTGTTTTGAAGATAATTTTGATAAAACTCATTACAAACAAACCTTATTTGATTTTTCCTAGTTTAGATAATGAAAATTGTTCTCGAAATTTAATGATATCTTACTTATTTTTTGTCGTTATCGAATGACGCCTAAATTGTAATCAAGCTGTAGTCCAGGTAAATGATAATAAAGATGTGAAACAAACGCTAAAATAAAGAATGCACTCTGAGCTAGAACGTACGGCAAGTCAAAACCTTCTTTGAGGCCTTAAAAGCACTTAAAATCGATCCGAACGGTCAAAATGGAAAGTTTCTGAGAGAGTGTCTAGAATAAGCCGCACTTTGTACAACTTGTCAAATTTATCATCCCCTCTTTTTGGCATCAATGTGTTATCACACAAGTGCAGGTGTGATAAAAGAAAACCAACCCGTTTCATTGAAATTAGGCTTGCAATGTACGGGTCGCGTAAATCTGGGCGACTTGACCAATAATCTTTGTAGCTGGGTAGTTTCTTCACTCCCATCAGAATGTTGACGGCAATAAACACCTTCATTTCGTCTGCAGTAGTTGGCTGCGAGTGTGTACCATTCTTTTGAATAGCATAAAGATTTGTTTGGAACACAAGTTTATCTATGAAAGTGGCTGGCAGAATGCCTGAAGTATTCTATTGGAAATTTTAATCCCAAAGGGAGATTGGGCCCATAATCTGACACAAACTGTTGAATAGCATAATTTGGTTGAGCCGTCTTCGTCCAATTCGGTCGTGTAGCTTGACGCGTTGGTGAAGCGCTCGAATCGATGACGTTTCCAAATCGGGAAAGAGGAAGATCATCGTCCGAATCGGAAGAAGTATCAGTATCACTTGTACACACATCTTCAATAACAGCATCTACATCATCGATGACATCTGCGACTAGGGGAATCTGCACTCCTGGAAGATCGACATATTCGTCCTCGCTGACATCTTCGGTTATAGATTCCACATCACTTGGGATTTCTTCCAGAAGCGTTGCTATGTTGTCATCAGTCGGCACAAACAGCCGCCGCGACATCTAACAAAATTAAATGCACATTTTCATTTTTGTTTGGTTATGTAATGCTATATGACTGATAGTGGATGTGGTATAATCTTGAAACCACCAATCAATAAGGGCATAACAACCATAAATATATAATACATGTTTATTTGGCATCCAATAATGATATAATAAACTATAAGCATATCATATTCACCATTTTTAGTTGTTAGAGTTTCCAAAACAGGCCTTTCGACAAAAGAGACATTTGATCACACCAAGATGTCATCAAGATGTCATTTGGCAACTAGCGCCAACAGCTGACTTGTGAGCTTCACAGCGTACCTGATGCTATTAGTTTTTTTTGCAGCTAGGTGGGGCTGTGAGTACCTAGCTGCACCTAGTAGTGAGTACCTAGTGAGTACCATATGCAGCTAGGTGGGGCTGTGAGTACCACAACGTGAGTGGCAACGTGGGGTCGGCTTGAAACCACGTATCCGCAACATAGTAAAAATATGCGATGGTGGTTTCATAGTGAAACCACTGACACTCAAAGGGTGCAAAGTAGCATGTAGTATTTTTGTATTTTATTTATTTATTCAGCAGGTGCTATTTTGATACATAGTTTGATGTTAAAAATTATTACAATCATACTGTTCCTATATTATAACATTTTTGTTTCTATCTTCTATTATTAATGTTTTTAATCTTATCCAATCTTAACCAATCTTTTTGGCAGCTTTTTTGAGAACATAATTACAATGGTTTTTAGCGCAGCATCATCAGCGTAAAGTATCTTTAGAGCAGTGATTGCGAAGGTAAAGCGATGATCCGAGCTCCGTATCCTAGCAACATGCCGCGTCAAAACTTGAGGTTATAGAAATTTACACTCATCATTGTTTCTGACATTCAAATGAAGAATTTTGAATGATTAATTATTTGCTATTGCGCTGCGATAGTTTAATAACCAGTAAATAAGTAATTAATTAATGGTAAAATGAGCAGGCAATTATGTTGTTTACTTTTCCTCTGCCTCCTTGAAACAATGAATTTGAAATACTTAGAAATAATATCTAGAACAGAACCTGTCAAATTATACATTAGGTCTTCCTAAACAATAGAATTTTGACTGAAATCGATTGGAAATGGTATCTCTTCTACCGCATTTATAGTTAAACAGCTGCGCTAAGAAGTAGTAGGCCGTAGGCCCTAATACAGAAACTGGTAACGATAACAAGGTATATAGTGATTGGACGAGGAAATATTTCTCAGAGCGGCTGTATTTTTAAGGGCGTGAGCTTGAGTAAGCATATATTGTTTACCAACACACTTACCTACACTTCGTTTGCGCTATGCGCATATGTCTGCGCTATGCGCATATGTTTGCGCTATGCGCATATGTCTGCGCTATGCGCATATGTTTGCGCTATGCGCATATGTTTGCGCTATGCGCATATGCCTGTGCCCTATGGGCACCAAGGTTGAGCGAAGCTCAACCTTGTTAAAGTTAGGTTTGTCATCAATAATTATACCTAGATATTTAAATTCGCTTAATGTTTCAATTACTTCTCCTTCAATACATATTCCACCAAGTTTTCCCCACTCTTCTCGTACTTTCTCGTTTGCCTTTATTAGCATGCACTTCGTCTTTTTACTATTTATCTTCAGCTCATTAATTTTAAACCACTTCATGATTTTTTCAACCTATATTTCAATTTCCTTTTTCATCGTTTGGATATCTGTACCCGATACTGATATTACTAGATCATCCGCATACAAGTTCATGAAGAGTCTCTTGTCTACAATATTTCCTATGTCATTCACATATAATATAAAAAGTAGTGGTCCAAGTACAGAACCTTGAGGTACTCCTCTCTTACATTTAATCCAATCAGAGAGTTCTCCCTGAAATTTTACCCTCTGTTCTCTGTCTAGTACATATTCACTGATCCATTCTAATGCTTTGCCATTTATATTATACATATTTTCCAATTTATTTACTAATCTAGTTGTACTAACCGTCTCAAAGGCTCTCTCTAGATCGATAAATACTGACAATGTCATTTCTCCCTTTTCACTATTTCTATTCCATTTCAAAACAACATTTTGTACTGCTGTCTCACACGAATGAGATTTTCTAAAACCTGATTGATGGCTGCATATCAACTTGTTGTGGTTTACATACTGTTCAAGCTGTGTATGGGCAGCCAATTCCAATATTTTATTTATAACTGATAGCATGTTTAATGGCCTGAAGTCACTAATTTTAGTAGAATTTTTTACTTTGCAAGCTGGTCCTATTGTTGCCCTTTTTAGTTCTTGAGGAAATTTGCCCTTCTCGAAAGATATGTTTATTAAGTTGAGTATGTGAAACTTTGTGGCTGGATAAGCATCTTTTAGTATACGCGTTGTTATACCGTCTGTTGACCCCCTCTTGGGTTTTAGTTTACTTATAATTTCATTTAGCACTTTGACTTGTATTCCCTCAAACTCATTAAATTCACAGTCTATTTTCACTTTGTTTATCGTTTCTTCTTCTTTATTTAATTTGCTTTTATCTATGCTTACAATTATACTTTCTATACTTTCTATAAAATATACATTAAAGGCATTGGCACATTGCTTACTACCGAACGGTTTGGCATGTTGGAAACACCGGTTCTCGTGAGATCACCGAAGTTAAGCAACATCGCGCTGGGTCAGGTGTTTGATGGGTGACCATCATGCACATGGTCAGTTCTGTTCGGGAGAGAGGTTGGAGGGTTTGAAGTTAGTACAACAACTTTACTCGCCTTGCTTATCAACCTCTCGACAGCACGGATTAGTGGAGGAATCCTGTTGTTCGAGTTGTACCGTCCTTCGGAAGGGACGTAAAGCCGGTGGTCCCCTCGGTGCTTTTCGACAGGAGTAGGCTACGTGCCGGCACCTGGTTTCCCCTCCTCCCTTCTAGACTAGGTTAGGTTCATCATCACCCTCATCATCACCATTTCATTCACCGACGCCATTAGACCAGTGCCAAAGGGCCAGTTGTCAAAACAGTGCGTCGTTAAGCACCAATAATCAATCAATTACATTGCTTACTATCAGTCAGCACCACACCCGTTTCATCCAATATTTCATTTGGCATAACATCCCTTGGCTTCGTATTGACTATGTTTTTTAGTGTTACCCTTAGAAGCGAACTATCATATTTTACTTCATCTATTTTTTGGGTATAGTAATCCTTTTCCTCATTTCTTAATACCAGTGTTGCTTCATTTCTCTTCCTCTTATACTCATTCCAGTCACTTATTTTTCTTGTTATTTTAAATCTTGTATATATCTGATCTCGTTGTTTTAGTTTCCCTTTCACGAAAGCATTTATCCAAGGTTTTCTCTTATTTCTACCAATTTTAATCAATTTTCGCCCTATTAATTTTTGTTTGCTTTGTCGAATATTATCTATTAATACCTCTGTCAGAATATTTACATAAGTTGCTTCACTGTTCCATGTACATGAGTATAATTCATCATTTAGTTTATCTTTGTCATAATTAGTCCAATCTTCTATTTCTCTCTCTCTCCATCATACCTTGCATTCTTACTTTTCAGAAAGATCAGTACAATCTCATGATCTGTAACCCCAGCTGCCTCAACACATACATCTAACATACTCTTATCATTTGTAAGTACTAAGTCTATAGTTGTGGCTGTGTTTAGGGTAATTCTTGTTGCCGTCTTCACTTCCTGACTAAAACTGTGCATATTTACAATTTCAATAAATTTCTTAATATATCCATCATTTCTCTTCCAGTCAATATTCATGTTGCCAAATATCACCTTCTTAATGTTTTTATCTTCATCCTTTTCCATCACTTCTTCAATAAACTTTAGGAACTCTACTTTTTATATACAGGGTAAAATTACCCTGTACATTTTCTCATCAATTTTTATATCGATTTCACACATCCAGTAATTTAAGAAGTGACTGACTTTTGAAATTATTTTATGCCTGTATTGATTTTTTATGTACATTATTACACCACCCGTGTGTCTACTTTGCGAATTGCATCGTATTAGCTTATACCCACTTATTTCAATTTCTTTCTCAAATAATATGTCTTCTGTTACATGTGTTTCTGTTAATCCTACTACAATTGGATCATACTTTTTAATTGTTTCAACTATTTCATTATAATTTTTTACCAGACTTTGCGCATTCATATGTAATATTAGTCCTCTTTGTGTTATTGGTTGCTACAATTTTGCCCTAATCTGCGTATCTACTGTGTTTTGATCCGTTGCCTCGTGTTTTGTATCCAACCCTAGATGTAATCTCTCATTTGCTTTGAGGCAATTCACACAACATGGCGGGTTTTTACTATTTGGACAATTACTGTAACAATGGAATCCAGCGCAATAGCTACAGGTTTCTGAACTCCTGCAGTCTCTTCCAAAATGACCATAACCATTGCATTTGTAGCATCTTATAATAGGTACGTGTTCAACAACTCTATACATGCTCCATCCTGTTCTTATTTTACCTACATTGCATAGATTAAGTCCAGCCTCCCTTGTTACTTCTAATGTTAAGTTGTATGTCTGGTTGTAGTTCCTTTTCTTGTGCACCAATCTCACAATGTTCTAGTTCGTTTTAAGCACCAATCACTTCCATTGAAGTTCTCTTCATGTTTCTCTTCATGTTTCTCTTCAAGTTCTCTTCATGTTTCTCTTGAAGTTCTCTTCATGTTCCACGTCTTGTTGTTGAACCCCAATAACCTTTATTTTCACAGTCTTTTCCACTGGTGTCTTTATTTCATAATTACTTCCCATTTCTTCATTTGCCTGTTTAAGTAAGTTTTCAAACGACTTTTGGTTGTCACATTCAATGGCCACACCTCCATCCCGTATTCTCCTCCCTTTGGCAACACCCATTGCAAGCGCCTTGGGATCGACATTTTCTTTGACTTCCGTAATAGTGTCTTTTTTCTTCGCATCTTCATTTTTTGGTTTGATTATCACCACTGTTTTCTTTTCATTTCATCTCTGACATTTGTGCTTGACTTCTTTTTACACACTGCTTCACTCCATGTTCCTATTTCCTCTTCTTCAGTGTTTTCAATTTCTACAATCTTTTCCTCCCTAGTAGTATTAGGCATTTTCACAACATTTTCCTTCTTCAACTCAATGATTTCTTCCATCACTACATCCACTTTCTCCGTCAGCATTTTCAGAGTTTTCCTAACGTCCAGGCAGACACTGAGAGGTTGGCTTTTCTTTATATGGTTGTAGCACTTCACACAGAACCACATAATATTTTTCATTTTCTGCAATATTTTAAATTCCGCGTCACTTACATATCCACTTTTTTTATGGAACCATTTTTCACATATTCCCTCACATTGCAGCAGTTCCTTTTCATTGTGCTCGTCTATTACATATTTACAGTTTCCACATCTTTTGCCTTCTTTTACTTCCATTTCTCCGTCCTGACAGCTGACAGTCCTGTCAGCTGCATCACGTTCATTGTTATTTCCACTTACTACTCTGGCTCTGGTATTCATCTTGTTCCACAGTTAGTACTATTTGTTGTTTAGTTTATCACATAGATGGCGCCTATGTACTATTTTGCATGCCCCTATGCACTAGGTTAGTGCACTAGGTTAATATTTAAAACTTGTAATACACACTTTTAAGTCTACTTCCACTATGATCACTTCACCATCACGACCGTATTGTCTCTCACTTTATCTAATAACACTTATTATACGGTCAGCAACTTTTAGAAACTGTTTAAAATGAATAATTTACCGCTTCCCTTCAGCACCCAACTTATCAACATCCGCCATGTTGAAAAATTGATGTGACTCTTGAAAATTGCTGGACATTCCTTGTTAAGGATGACTACACAGCTTACTCATTCTGACCAAAAGTGATTTCACAGTTAGCTGATGCAAATAACTAATGATCTGCTGATGCCAATCACAAAGGAATCAATGAACACAAAAGCTTGTTAAAAAGTTTATATGAAATGCTTCTAGTTGACTGATGATGGTGGGAACTAACCTCGCTGGCTGACGCTTTGCACCTCGAACTGCCGATGTTTTGGTACCGCCGCTGGCAAACTGAACGCAGGTCATCGCAGGACAAACGATGTTTCATGCGGGATCAGACCACTCTACTTCTGCATCTGATCACTGAACTCGACACTGGCCACACTCGTATCCTTGCCACCGACGTCTTCCTTCGTAACCACGCATCCTTCCAAGCAGCCTAATTGTTGGTCGCACGTGTAACAAGTATACCGGTTGGTAATTACTTGTTGAACATTAAAACTCTTGCCAAGTCGCCGGAGACGAACCCCATCAATTCTAAATGGCCGCCCGACGAATCCACGGTGAAACACTGTTTAGAGCTGAATTTAGATGTTCAATGGCGAACGCCAATGAAAATGGAAAATGATTCTGTACATAAAATGCACGTTGGGTCTAAAACTTTAGCTCAAGATCTTTTATAAATATTGTTGTTTGCTAATCGCACGATATCTCCGCCAAATTGCACTTAATTACGCACATTAGAAAAACCCTTGCCTGTCGAACGGTAACAGCTGTGGTGGCTGTGTGGTCGACCTTCGAAAAGATCGTAGTGGGAACAAAAAGGTTATTCTCATGGATCTGGTTAACACCACGGCGAGAAAAACCGCAGAAACCTAGATGCAACCAATTACCATGCACTGAAATTTCAGCAAAATTAAGTTTAAAGTCAACTTAAGTACAAAATTACTCTGTCACCATAGATAATGAACGGCTCTGCCACAATACAAGTCACGAGGCCTGGCAATACTTACGAACTGACAATAATGAAAAGCTTTAATGAATGACTCCAACATCCTGGATCGTAATATCGCTCTGATACAATTAAAATAGTAAATAAGTTTGAATTCTTATATATATATATTTTTTTTTTAACACAGTAAATGGTGCCGTTAGGTTTGTAAAACGTCTTATGTTATCTCACCTGCTAAGAAGTAAAAGGACAGCAACCACATGTTTGCATTTTTCCGACCCAGCCTTGCATGAAAAAACCGCTGAAATTTTGGGCATAATTTTCTGGTTCGCTCGCACGGTGGTTGTTTCGTACGGCTAGCCACCCAAATTGGTCGATTGCAAGCACAGAGCCAAGACTTTAAAATGTGCGTCGCTTCTCTGTAGGAGACCACACGCCGTAAGGTTTTTTGCCTTTAGCAATGGCGCACCTTCCACAAAAGATCTTTCTCCTCCACCGACATAATTCAGTAATTCAAACATTTCAATCGCTTGAAGGAGTTCTTTAGTCGTCAATTGACCATTGCTCTTGGGCAAGTGGCAGTCTCAGGCAAGTGATATTCAGCTGCATGAGCTGTTTTCTTATCCGTGTTTAGCACGTCTCCCCAAGCTTGTTATGCTTAACATTGCACAATTTTACATTAAACTATTGGAGTTAATATTATTTCTGTGTCAATAAATTTGAAAAAATCAAGCTTCAAGAAACGGAAACGCCGAAGAACAGAAAAATTGAACACTTGAAAAATTGAACACTTGAAAAATTGAACACTTGAAAAATTAAAAAAACCACCTCATCCTTCATAATGTCTACAATCGTTTCTTTCTTCTATTCTTTACAGAGAACGTACGCAAGTTCAAAAGGTTTTTTATTTTTATTTATATCTTCAATCAAACATTCTGTCGTCTCCTCAAAATTTCGGGATGCACCCTGCAAGGATAAATACTCTGCATTAAAAAAATTGTTTGTTACACATTCTTTTTGCAATATTTAGGAACATATAAGAATAGACTTATTGATGAACAGAATACTGACCATCTTCGAAAAACGTTGCCTGTCCTCGAGCAAAAATTTGCACGGCTTACATTTTTTACTGGAAGTATTTGTTGGTCCGTCCCATTTGATAGGCAAGGTCGGCGGGGATGTTATTGTTTCCTTCTACCGACCGTCGCAAATACACATTATGTTGGAGAGACACAATATGACAACACATTATGATAACACATTATGATAACACATTCATTACACAGGGTGGGGACGGAATGCGACCCGGCCCGGGCAGCGAGAATAAAAACAAAGGGGGAGATTTAAATGGAACTAAAAATGAACCGTTCTAGTCCCGCCCCCTTTTTATCGAGTCGCGTTCATCGACTCTGCAATCGTCTGCCAGCCACTCTGCTTATTGAAACATGGCCGCCTCTTCATCGCGGTCGTGTTAACTTCAATGCATTCATTGCTTTTGTAATGCACTTTCGCTGGTTTGAAGCCATACCCCGTTCACACTGGGGAACTTAATCACTGTTAGGTTTAACTATGATCAGCTATGCACAGTGCATTGTGGGCTAACTGTATTCGAGCTTGAATTGAGCGTTCACACTGAAACGGGGTTAACGCCAGGTTAGGTTAGGTTATCTTTTTTCTAAATCTGTGCGTCCACATACATCACCTTCTAAAACTCCGATTTCGGCCGTTTCAATCCTGGAAAATGAAGATGTGTTGCGAATTTTGTTACTGCTGATTAGCCAGTACATTTTGAAGCGTAGGAGGAGTAAAAGGAGTCTTGCTCTAATGCATATGTCTTTAGTTCGACAAAGGATGCTCGCAAGTAACTGTGCGGTGTTGGTGGCGAAAATTTTGACTGCAAGACGCATCAGGATGATGACAATAAGGTCGCTTTGGACAAATCCTAGAAGTGGCGACTGGTGGGACTCAATTGTTCCACAGTGGACTGACTCCATGTGGAAAGAAAACTTCCGGGTGGAGCGTGCCACTTTCCAACACATCTGCGACATCTTGTCTCCCTACATACAACGGGAAGACACCCGACTGCGGAAGTGCATCTCTGTGCACAAAAGAGTGGCAATTGCCATTTACCTCCTCTCCTCGACAGCAGAGATGCGGACCATAAGCCATCTGTTTGGTGTGGGGAAGAGCACTGTTTGCCAAATTTTGCCCTTGTCTTCGTACACATTATGCCGAATACTATAACGTTCCCAGAGACAACGGAGGAGGTGCGTGATGTTGTCGAAGGTTTTCTGCAAACCTGGAATTACCCCCAGTGTATTGGCTGCATCGATGGCTGCCACATCAGTGTGTCGCCACCAAAAGGGGACTGCGTGGACTACCACAACTTCAAAGGTTTTTATAGTGTATTTTTGTTTGCCGTGTGCGATTATCGGTACCGTTTCACGTACACGAACGTGGGAGCTCCGGGGCGCAATAATGATGCTCATCTTTGTACAAAGTGTCGGCTTGCACAGCAATAGAATAATTCACCTGTGTACAAGGAAAACATTTTGTACGTTGGAGGTGTTCCAATCACTTCCCACCTCATTGGTGACTCCGCATTTGCCCTTACAACGGGAATGATGAAGCCATTCTTCGACAACGGCCGACTTACCGACTGCCAGCGTCACTTCAACTACAGATTGTCAGCTACGAGAAGACTTATCGAGAACTGTTTTGGAAGACTGAAGTCAAGGTTTCGATCTGTAATGAAGCGGATGGAGTTTCGGGTCGACAATGTCAACAATATCATCAACACAGCCTGCACTCTTCACAACATCTGCGAAGACAGAAACGACATTGTAGAACGCCACTGGGAGAGCGAGCTACCTTCAGCACCATCGCAGTCAACAAATTGTGTGAGAACGACCCACCAAGGAGAACGAATGCGGACCACCCTCGCCCACCACATGTTCGGCGAAAACCGGACTGCTCCAACTTGAACTCGCACAACTCACGCACATGTTTTGATCCTTACAAATTATCATCATTAAAATATAAAACCCAAAGTTGCTCAAGTAATTTTCTTTATTTTTTATTTATTAACTGGCCCAAAAGCAGGGTTAAAGTATTTTGGAAATCTTTTTGGCTGGCACCATCTTCCTCCATAAACTGCAGCATCCTTGCTGTGGACCGATCCACCGAGTCTGCGACGGATCGCTGAAAAGCCAGCATCTCTTGCAGCACGTCATCGCTGGCTGTCGATGACGTTCGGCGTCGACGCAGACCTGACGCCGTCCCAGGAACGCTCGGGCACTCGACCTCTTGTCCCACCTGCCGAGGGATAATAAAAATTAAGGTCTATTGTAGGTAGGCAGCAGCCTCACAGAGTACGACAAGTTACAAAGTAATGATGTTGGGCGGCCTTTTCTGATTTTTTTAGCAATCTTTAGCACATTAAATTAACATTAAATTGAAATAGCATACCGGTAAGCTGTTCCCCTCGGGGGGGATAGAGCTGGGTGTAGGGCTGGGTGTCGAGCTGGGCGTCAAACTGGATGCGGAGCTGCTCGACGAGCTCGGCAACGACTCGACCAGCAGCCTGTCATCATTTGCTGGCAGTGCGCCCAGCAGATTGTGTATCGGGTGGTAAAACTTCCACGAAGATGGGCTGGCCCCAGACACCATCATCGCCTTCTCGCGCCTGAAAACAAAGCGAATGGATGTCATACAATGTGATCATTCCTAATCGTCATCATAACCCAACATATTATCACAATAGACCCATGAATCATGATAAAGGGCACATGAACCTTACACAAATATAATGTATGTGCAAAGTATCTAATAATGTGGCCACGCGGTGTCGACTGCAAAGATCGGCCGAGCTCGAGCGCCATTTCTTTATAAATCGGGCCGTTTCGTTCATTGGCCCGGAGCGCGTTCACGTGCGACTCCCACACGTGAATCAATATCAGCACCTCGTGGTCCGTCCAATTCCCCTTTCTTTTTTCTTCTTTTGCTTCGCAAACGTTATTTCCCGTTGACGCCATTTTAAAAAACAATATCACCACTGGCACAGCCTTCCCCAATCCTACAAAACGTTCCTGCAACGCAGTTCCGGGGGGCGGTGAGCGAACTAACTGGGTTAGCTCGCTAATCACGTTCTGGAAACGTTGTTAACGCCAAATCCGAGTTAACGCTAACAGCGTTCCGTTCACACTGGCCTCTTGATCATAGTTACGCCGCTAACAGTGATTAAGTTCCCCAGTGTGAACGGGGTAATCGTCTGTCATGAATATCGACGGACCGCTCAAGAATGCGTCTGTGCCGATTAGATCATTCAACCTAGCCAATGCTTTGCTGATTACTGCTGTGGATTCAGAAGTTGTTATCACCACCCCTAAAGACACGCCCCTGCTCTCGTTATGGGTCAGCAGTAGAAATATCCGATGGCCGTCACGGTCTACTGTTCCCGAAGAGTCGATAAATACAACTTCAGCTGCCTCTTGTGTCCAGCCATGGACTTGTATATACAGGACGTCGCACTCCTCACTATACCTGCGAATGAGTTAAGCGGCGGAAACGGTGGCAATTTGGGGGCGTGGTCTCTCTCTAGTCGCCATGTTCCTCCTGAGCCGAGCTGTGTCAGTTGGAGCCTATGCTATAACCAGTGGTTTACGGTTGTTTTAATCATTCATAATTGATTTTATTTCATCTATTTTCCACGCTATTTCATTTGCAACCTCACATGTCTGTATCTGCTTAGAGAATATGGGAGGAAAGAGAATATATTGCGCACATGGCCTGTGCACTTCGAGGAACAAAGATAGCGAAGTTGGCATGCGACTTCTAGCTTTTCCAATACCGTGTTCGGAATAGTCTGAGGTAAAAATACTCGATTAGAAGTTAACACTGAAATAGTAACAAGGGCTTCGCGAACACTCATATAATTGTGCTAGGGATGAACGTAATATTTGTCCGAAGTGTGCGCGAAGCGTGATGCGAAGCCCTAGGGCCTAGAAGCATAGAAGATAAATTTAAAATGTTTGCGATAAATTTTAAAGTCAGCTTTCTTGGTGGCATTTGTTCCCTCTATAAGCCGTGTAGATAATGGAAATCATAACAATCCGTGGAACGATATAGAAAAATAAGTTACCGATTAAAAATCCATTGCACTACTGCGACTCATGCATTACCAAGATTAACTATCAAAATGATTATAACCTGCTAATTCCCGATGTTTGTATTTTAATTTACAAGGTATATGGATCATTTTTATCAGCAGATAGTCGTTACTTTGAATCAAGTTCTATATTAATTCTATAAGATTCTGTGGTTCATTTCAATAATGGAAAATTATTTGTAGTGCGTCTTGTTATAAGCTTCGCTTACATAATTCACGAAAACAGGCATGAAAATTACCGAAAAAATACGATAATTTTCGTCCAGTTTTTTAATTTAAACTTTGCTTTAAATTTGCAAACAAAGACGAATCCAGTCATATCTATAGAAAAACAGTATGAAACACGGAATTGTATTGATTAACTATATTACTGACTTTTATATAATCAGGTGTCGGGTTATGCAAGCATAATCTCCAAGAGTTTTTTTATTTCTCATGCTGATAATGAGGCAGTAAAGCTAAAAGATATTTTCCACCTAGTCCGTACAAAATATCTTCAGCACACGCAAAATTTTGGCAGTACTGTGGTTCACTTAAGACCTTCTCGTGCCCATGAAATTTTCCCAATATTTTTGGAAAAAATTCAGGGGATAGTTAAAAAAAATTCTTACTTGCGATGTAAGGTCTCATTTCGATAGGATTATTGAATCTTGAAAACGCTTGATAAAAGCGTCATAAGAGCGCCATTTTCAAGAAAAGTGCTAAAGCAGACAAGAATTTTCATACAAACATGAAATCGTGACGGTGAATATACCTACATAGTTAAGTCAAATTATATTCATATATTCTTGTCAATGTCTTCTGAGTGTGAAACGTGATTTCGAAAAAATGAAAATTTTCGTAAAAACTGAATAACAAGAAAATTACTCAACGGTTTTGATTTAATAACGTGGCAGATCTTAGTTCAGAGGAAACGAATGCCCGAACAAATTTTCATTAAAATCAGTTTTGACGTTTGACCTCTAGAGCGTGAACAAATAGGTAGGTACACTAAAAAAACAACAAAAAAAACATACCGATTTGTTTTTATCAATTGAGCGTAAATGGAGATTCAGCTTCACTCGCTTCGATCGTTATGCTCATCAAAAGGATATAACATTGTTAGAACTATAAATAACAATTAAATAAGAATATTTAACTACGAAATAACGAGAGATGAAGGTCTGTGGAATCGTAGTGTAGCGCGGTGCTATAGGGACAGTTGAATGTGGCGCGCCGATCGGTCAGGAACACGGCGGCTGCTCTCGATCCACCGGAAGTGACTAACTATTGCGGTTAGCTCTATTCTCTTATACGTCCTGTATATCCAAGTCCATGGTCCAGCGATGCACACGACGCATTAAAGGCGTGCATATGACAATTATGGTCTCTTCTGAGGTAAACTCCATTTTGCAGAAGGGATTTCCCCACATTATTTATTGTATGCTTAAAGTTCACCAATTAAAAACTTGTTATCACGAGAATTTACCGGGCCATATTCACGCTCAAATTCCTGAACGTACCGATAATAGCATGCATGGTAGTCAGGACGCACCTGCCTATCAGCGAAATGCTCTTCATAATCATCAGGATGATCACTCATCAGGTCAATTTTGATAACTTCCTGTGCAGTGGCTGGCGTATGTCCTTGATGAAAAAGTGCTCTCAGTTCGTCTTTTACAGCAGCACCCACTGGCCCAAAGCGTAGAACATCACTGCCGTTTATTGGGTGGTTGTGTTTGAGCCTTAACACACCTTCCTTGTGCGATTTCGAAAAGGCAATATGCATCTAACAAGATGTTTTTTAAGGTTTGTAGAATTGCCTCCGTACTTTGTGTCTTCTGAACAATGGTGACAATCTACCACTGTTTTATTTAAGAATTTGGGTGTGGAGCCAGCAAACTCTAACTCGAACCCGAAATTCACTCTAACGTTACTTTTAAAGTAAGTTGGAGTGTACGGCGTCTTTGCAGCACGCTCGCGGCAGCCATTTTGAAGTACTAACAAGATAGAGAGGACGACGACGCCAGAGCAAAGATCCGCCAGAGTGCGCCAGAGCATGCTGCCGGACATTTACGAAACTCGGCGGGATTAACAATGATAATAAGAATAGATTATTCAAAATGGAATCGATTTATCGTCTTTTTTTAAATAATCGATTAATCGAATCGATTATGTGGCCACTCCTAATAAAAATAGTACCTCACCCAGCCTTGCCGCTCGATGGCGTGCTGAGCTTGACAAACGGCGATGGCTTCTGTCCATTCGGCTGCATCACCTCGCATCATCGCCCATGTCCATTCATGTCGCGACATTTTCACATCCCTAAAAAGGGATGCCCGGGCTTGCACCTGGTTTTTCAGACGGTAGCCCCGGTGCCATGATTTCTCCAACCATCACGAGCTGACGTTCGACCTCCGACCTGGAATGGAGGGAGAACGTTTTGGCGATGGCCTAAAGATAGGCCTTGGAGAAAACCACCGTTGTGTCCCACGTGATGCAGGGTTCTAACTCCAGAGCCCCGAGCAAAACCCATCTGGTTAGCACAGATGGGTTCATGCACGAGGTTGTCAAAAACAGTGCGTCGTTAAGCACCAATAATCATTCATGCACGAGTTGTAGAATCCGACCCGATCAGCAAGACCCAGAGGAGTATACAGGAATTCGTCGCCATCGGCGAACTTAAGCGCTTGACGGTTGTTCATGATGGAAACAAAAATACAACGTGGATCAAAAACACGAGCTGGTTATTAAAATAAGAAATCATGTATCTCTCATCTTTCTGTGGTTATCCCCGCACTGTGCAACCGTCTAAAAACGTCTTCTAGATGCCCGATGTGATCTCCGTATGAATTAGAGTAGATTTCTGAACCCACATTCTCTCAGTCCCATCTTTATCTTGTATCGAAAGGTTCCTCGGTGTGTCATGAACGCTGTTCGGTGTCGGTCGGCTTTCTTCACGCTAATTTGGTGACATCCCTGGCTTAGATCTAGGACTGTATACACTGTAGTCCTAGCTGTGTAAGCGTCCAGTCTATCCTAGGCATTGCGTATGGCTGCACCTTTTTTTTTTTACAAGTCTGTAGTCTATAGTTAACCTCTTCCCACCGTCTTTCTTCTCCACGATCACCGTCGCACTTCCCCCTCCGGCTGCGACTGGTGCAGGGATCAATGACGTCAGTTTGCCCAGACAATCGTCGAGCACATTCCTTTTCTTGTCGTTTATTGGTTTCTGCGCACAGCGGCTGGGTGTCTCGCCTTCGGTGTCAATCTCGTGTTCTATTAGGGTGCACAACCCCGGCTTCTTTGTCAAGGTTGATTTATAGTTTGCCAACACTTGCCCCAGTTTGTCTCGGATGTTTTCGGGGCACCCGGTCAGTGTCTGGCCCATTATTTGTGTCTCTTCCTTGAATACGCCTTGTCAGGTAAGGAGGGGTTTTTTTTTTTTTTGCTGCTTTCAAACGGAATCACCTCTTGCGGGCTGGCGCCTAAGTTCCATCCCCTTTCTTGGATGTGGATGGAGATTTTTGAGTTCCCGATAAAGTCGCTTCCCAGTACCACTGCTTTGCACAATCCGGGCAATATCGTGAATAATTGTTTTCTCGATCCCCCTGCCCATTTTTCTTTCTTATCAGACGACTCAATGCAGAGTATTGCCAGATTTGCCACGTGTTTTTGACCCATTGTGCTTCTAAGGTAGTTTTTCACCCTCTTCAGGGTGGAAAAAGAGCGTTCTCCCGAAGCAATGCTAATGGGAATTGTCATGTTAATTCTAAGAATTGTTTCTACGCCTGGAAATGTAGATTACAAGCCGCATAATAAAAACCGATACATTTCACTTGGGGTTCGAATATTCTCCTGTGCAGCATATTTCAAAAACTGTAATAGTTCATCTCGGAAAGTATCTTGGACAGTTTATGTCCGCTTGATGTGAAGTCATAATGGTGTTGATCATCGAGTCAGTTGACTTTTCGCTTAGTTGATTCCCAAAGAAGAAACCCAACCGGGCGTTGATTGCTTCATGTGCCCCAATTCTCTTGTTCAACTCGACGCTCAATCTGTTGCCAATGGTTTTGAACGCACACCCAATGTCCGAGATGTTCTTGTAGTCGTTCTTCTTCGACCCGACATCAATCGCATGCAGAAGCTGAGCAGGTAGAGTTACTGAGAAAGTTGCTCCCGGTCTGAAGAAACTGCAAGTCGATCCTGACCCAGTCTCATCCTTGTCACTCACCTTCAACCTCCGCAGCGGGGTTTTCTGTATCCATGTCGAGAGTGGCCAAAACACGCGCTTTCTAGGTGTGACAGCTATCATTCGCCTCTGGTGGTCCTGGCCACACGGTATTGATCAACGTTACAAATGAGAGTACCTCACCAATAATCGAATGTGACGAAATCCCGGTTCCAATCCCACAACGCATGCTTGTATGACCCTCCACCGTCAACACGATAGGTGACTGCATCTTTCTCAATTGAAAAGGTAGCCTTCGTTGTGGTTCCTCCTGTACACTGCGGCACAAAACTATAAAGGATCATAGGTCTGTCGAACGAAGCCCAACACGCCATGTCAGCATAATAGTCAAAGTCAACCATCGAAATAAAATCCGTGTCGTGGAGTGGATCATCTCGAGATTCAGTTCCCGCTTCAGCAGCAAGGGTTTCACCCTCTGAAGAGTTTCTGATTTCAGTGTTGAGGTGCTGAGATGTAGATTGCCCTTCGTTGTAGCGTTTGGAAACTTTCTGCAGCGACGCGTCTTCATCCAGTGTAGTCGTATTGTTCTCCATCATGATGATTGGCACGTTCTTGGCGTTTAAAGACTGGCTCTTGAATGTATCTAGTGGGAGTTTATGTTATGTTCCAAGCTACACCATCTTGTCACGACTTGTTCCCCTATGGATCTGCAGCATCCCTCGCTCAAACATGTTACTTCTTGTTTGATGACGCCTTGTAGTAACCAATGTTCATGACGTCAATTTTTTACAAAATCTTCATAAATTCTCTCAAATCCAATCTCTTGAAGAACCAGTCCACGACCAATGTTAGGCATAATAAATTCAACATCGCCTATATAAACATGGTCGATGGTAGATCTATAATAATCTTTTACACTCTTGCGGCGTTTGTCCCGGAATATGGAACGGATGAATTTTATTCATCAACAAATGCAGTAACATGCAGAATCTCTCGATGATTTTCGGTTGAAACTTTTCAGTGTACAGAGCCAAGAGATTGTCGATGTCAAAAAGGCGTGAAATAGTTGCTTCGCCTAAATAGGCTACTTGAAAAACATCGCGGCAACTCAATACTTTTACTAACTTGGTAGAGGATGATGGTGTAACAGTTACCACCTGTAGACTGTGAGATCCGGTGCTGATTACTTTTTGCGAATAATCAGTTTCCTTCGCGTCGCAAACTTTTGATGTCAACTTTTTCAGGTCGTTGTAAAAATTGTACCTTTCATCCGCAATGAAATGAACGTCCCTTCGCAGAACGAATAGTCAGCGTTGGTACAAAATCATAGTTAGAAAATTTCAACGCAATAACCAGTCTTTTCGATTGAGAATTGTTCAGATTCTACGATCGTTTAAGTTTACCGTAGCAAGCTTCAGGATAACAATCACACGCTTTAACACCGCGCACAGCTGCCCTTAGAGATGTAAGGTCGTTTTCCATGACGGGGAAGTTCTTGTATCTTCTTGTGCCATCGGGTACTTCCAGCTCACAAGACTTGATAAAGTTATGCAGGACAACGGCTCCTTATAGTAATGTTCCTACATGCGCGGCATCCGCAGTAACTTGCAGCGAAATATTCTCCATCGAGAATCCAGAATTCCAAATGTATTTTCAATGATGCGTCGTGCACGACTCAAGCGATAGTTGAATACTTTCCGTTCCTTTGAAGAGGGCCCGTTCGACCAGGGAACGGTCGCATCATAGTGGATTTCAAGGGGAACACCTCATCACCGACTAAGTAATGTTGGAGGGATATGTTCGATCCGGCAAAATCCTGTTCCTCCGGAAGATCCAAAGTTCCTGCCTGTAAGGCTTGCCCCCCGGGCTTGATTCCCGGAAGACTCCAGCATTTTTTTGAGAACCTGGAGTTCAACACACATTTTAAGGAAATATAGCATGGATTACGGTTTTTTGTATTAAAAACTTTTTTCATTATTCTATGTGATGCGAACCGGTACGGGATACGAACCCGGGACCTTCTGATTACCGGTCAGATGCTCTACCAACTGAGCTATCTGGGAACACAATCTCCTGCTTTGCCATAAAAGCCGGCTAGATAACTTGATGCAAGACATGACACGGCCGGCTAGACATGACATGACATGACACGGCCGGCTAGAGAACTTGATGCAAGACATGACACGGCCGGCTAGACATGACATGACATGGCACGGCCGGCTAGAGAACTTGATGCAAGACATGACATGGCCGGCTAGACATGGCATGACATGGCCGGCTAGACATGACATGACATGGCACGGCCGGCTAGACATGACATTACATGACACGGCCGGCTAGAGAACTTGATGCAAGACATGACACGGCCGGCTAGACATGACATGACATGGCACGGCCGGCTAGAGAACTTGATGCAAGACATGACATGGCCGGCTAGACATGGCATGACATGGCCGGCTAGACATGACATGACATGGCACGGCCGGCTAGACATGACATGACATGGCACGGCCGGCTAGACATGACATGACATGACACGGCCGGCTAGAGAACTTGATGCAAGACATGACACGGCCGGCTAGACATGACATGACATGGCACGGCCGGCTAGAGAACTTGATGCAAGACATGACATGGCCGGCTAGACATGGCATGACATGGCCGGCTAGACATGACATGACATGGCACGGCCGGCTAGACATGACATTACATGACACGGCCGGCTAGAGAACTTGATGCAAGACATGACACGGCCGGCTAGACATGACATGACATGGCACGGCCGGCTAGAGAACTTGATGCAAGACATGACATGGCCGGCTAGACATGGCATGACATGGCCGGCTAGACATGACATGACATGGCACGGCCGGCTAGACATGACATGACATGGCACGGCCGGCTAGACATGACATGACATGACACGGCCGGCTAGAGAACTTGATGCAAGACATGACACGGCCGGCTAGACATGACATGACATGGCACGGCCGGCTAGAGAACTTGATGCAAGACATGACATGGCCGGCTAGACATGACATGACATGACACGGCCGGCTAGAGAACTTGATGCAAGACATGACACGGCCGGCTAGACATGACATGACATGACACGGCCGGCTAGAGAACTTGATGCAAGACATGACACGGCCGGCTAGACATGACATGACATGGCACGGCCGGCTAGAGAACTTGATGCAAGACATGACATGGCCGGCTAGACATGGCATGACATGGCCGGCTAGACATGACATGACATGGCCGGCTAGACATGGCATGACATGGCCGGCTAGACATGACATGACATGGCCGGCTAGACATGACATGACATGGCACGGCCGGCTAGAGAACTTGATGCAAGACATGACACGGCCGGCTAGACATGACATGACATGACACGGCCGGCTAGACATGACATGACATGACATGACACGGCCGGCTAGAGAACTTGATGCAAGACATGACACGGCCGGCTAGAGAACTTGATGCAAGACATGAACGAACTGATGAAAACAATGTGAGCTCTCCTTCTTCAGAAGTTGATGAAGAAGGCTGGGGTTCAGGTTCAACATTGAAAGAGATTGTTGTTTCACTGTCGCATAAGGATTCTACAATCTCTTCACGTACCGCTCCACATCCAAAAAAAAATCTCCACATTCTCTGTGTCTTTCAGCTCAGGAACTGACACCACCGACAGGGCCGACTTGAAACTTGCGACAGTGCTGAAAAATATTAAGGAATAGTTTTACTCATGGCGCAACTGCTGGAGACTCACTTCCTTGGGGTCATAGTCCCCCTTAAAACTTACAAAGCTGGTTAAAAAATAAAAAAATAAAAAAGTTATTGTTGCTTACTGATTTGGAGCAGAGTTTGGTTTGTTAACAAAGAGGTTGGTACATCAACATTTTCATACTTCTCAAAAGGATTTTCGATCCGGCCCCGGCCGGTTTTTTTGGTGTTTTCTGTCTTGGCCTTCCAGGACCTCTCCAAACTCTTTTTCTTTGATTTTAGCTGTTTCCAGCTGTAATCATATCCCTTTTCTTCAAAACTTGGCACCATAAGTGCCCACATTTTGTCTTGCGTCATGGTAGCTTTTTTCATCTGCTCTGTTTTCAAAAAACTTGGGGTATAAGCACAATAGAAGCCTTAGGCCTTGTCTCCCTAAGTTTGCTTGGCAACAACAGTTGGGGGAGCCTCTTCATCCTGCTCATACAGTCGTACCAACACTGGTGCGGGTGCCGTTAATTTCGACAGGTCGAGCCGGACTAGTTGGCCATTTTCCATTTCAGCGCCTACAAACGGCAATCCACCACAATGACATGACACAATGACAATGACACAATGACATGACACCCTCAATGACCATTTGCATCGATCGCCGATGTCGGCACATTCTAAGGTCTCTTACACCAGCTTAAAGATTTTTTTTATCATTTATTTCTTTATTCCATTAATATTAACAGGTATAAATTTTTCCATGGGCACACGGATACCTCGGTGGATTCTTGCCAAGAACTCACCATCCAAAAAGAAAAAAAAAAGTATATATATATAGTTAACTCTCTCTCTCTCTCCATCTTCCCCGTCCTCTTCTTTTCCGCCATCTTCCTCCGCGACATCTTCTTCCCTTCGTTCGATCAACTCTTTCCACTTTTCTTTGTTTTCCCACCATCTTTCTTGTTCAACAACCTTTTCCCACTCTTCACCTCTCTCTTCAACATCTCTTCTAACCTGCATAATCCATCTTTCTCTTGGCCTTCCCACTCATCCCCTTCGAGGCTAGAACCTTACCGTGGTGAAGGGGTTTGTGTGGTCCGATGATCCGGGAGGCCATGCCGGGGGGAG
This sequence comes from Nemurella pictetii, assembly GCA_921293315.2. Classification (NCBI taxonomy): domain Eukaryota; kingdom Metazoa; phylum Arthropoda; class Insecta; order Plecoptera; family Nemouridae; genus Nemurella; species Nemurella pictetii. Next base: position 15,960,978 of record OV121121.1, read on the forward strand.
GTTCCACTCCCACCAAGGTCTCCTATACCGGACAGGCTCCCGGGGAGGACCCAGACCAAGACTAGCCCACCCCGTCGTTGTCGCGGGACCCGGACTTTGGTCGAGGGAGGATCTGGCGCTCTTTCTCTCCCCACCTTTCATTTCACCATCTTTTCTTCATCTCCCTTCTTACTTCATTTCTTTTGCCACCTCCCGAACCCACCGTCTGTCTTCTGCGACAGCGGCGGGGTTCCCCCCCATTGACGACTCTGCTACAAACACGGATTTGATTCGGTTAACTTGTCAGTCGTTGTGAGCTCCAGCGATGTCTGGTGACTGGTGACCTGCACAGGGAGTTCTCGAGCCTTACCTTATTGCTGTCTCTTCTCTTTCCTACACTCTCCTGTCTTCACTTCCGGCCGACCCCTTGTGCAGGTCTAAACGCTTACCTGCGTGTTTGCCGTGCGCAGTGACCTGTACGGGCGGAAAAGATTTTCTTGGGGGTTGAGGGGCAATTGTCTAGTTATTAAAGACAATTGTCCCAACACACCCCTTTAGTTTCCGCTTCGTCCAAAACAGGAGGCTGGGGGCTAATCCACCCCCAGTCAATCGGCTCGCCTGGGGCGTTAATGCTTCACGCGTGGATGAGGAGGGGGGCACCGGTGGCGTGATGGGTGTTGCTGGGCCCCACCAGTTGCGGTCACTCGCGACTGCCGGTGCCTCCTAACTATATCCCCCGGACAACCCCGGCGTCCCAGTGGGACGTCCCCCTGGTTGGGCTCCGTGGTGGGCAGGGCTCCGGGGGACGAAATAACTCCATTTATATGGAAAACAAAACCCAAAATCCCCCCCCCAATCCTAAAAAGCGCCTACGTCCTCTTTTGGAGGAGGCTATCTCGTTGAAAGATGTGGTGACTCCTAGGAGTGTGGAGCCACTCTTTCTTATTCTAAAACTAAACAATGGAAAATCGTTCAGAACTGTTTCGCCTTTCGCGCAAAAGCGCGGTTTGTTGCTCTTGACTGGCGAAGTCAAGAGTTCGAAATGCTTGCGAGATGGCACGCTACTCGTAGAGGTAACTAACAGTGAGCAGTCACTGAAACTGCAATCGGCAACATCTTTTGACACCATGCCGATCACAGTGACTGCTCACAGGTCCTTAAATACATCAAAGGGAGTGATTTTTAGTTTTGATCTTCAGGACCTTCCGACTGAAGAACTGAAAAAAGAGCTTTTATGCCAAGGCGTCGTTGACGTTTATCGCGTCATGAGCAAGAAGACCGGGGCCTTAAAACCAACACCATTGCTCATCTTGACCTTCGGCACACCAAAACTCCCTGAGTGTATATTTGCTGGATACTTGCGTCTGCCTGTGCGACCGCACATTCCCAATCCTCTGCGGTGCTTCACCTGCCAGATGTTCGGCCACTCCAGCTTCGATTGCAAGCGGAAGCCCATCTGTGGGAAGTGCGCCAAAGAGGACCACGAGACGGACGCGTGCAGCAACAGCTTTCACTGTGCTAACTGCTCGGCAGCCCACCCTGTGTGGTCCCGCGACTGCCCACAGTGGAAGTTGGAGCGTAAAATCGTGGAAATAAAGACAATCGAAAACATTTCTCTGTTCGAAGCAAGAAAGCGCTTCAACACTCAGAATGGCCTCGGCTCAAAGACATTTGCCAAAGCCGTGGACTCGGGCGCGGCTGTCTCGGCGGAGACGGCTCGTTTGCAGGCCATGGTGGAAAAACAGCTGCAACTCTCCGCCGAGCAGGCTAAGCGCCACGAGGAGATGGAAGAACGCCACCGGCAAGAGATCGAGGCCATGAAGAGAGACCTAGAAGCTAAGAACAGAGAAATTGAATCGCTTAAACAGCAAATAACCGAACTCCACGAGAGCCGTACGCTCCAGCTGCACGCTTCCAAGGGAAGGCAGACTGAGGCCAGCACCTCGAGGAAGGCGAGGGAAATAATAACCTTCCTTCCCAACACCACCGGTAGCTCCACGTCCACCTCCCTGTCTACCAGGAAGGATGGAATGGAGGTAGACCCTACCGACACGTCGCCGAACACCTGGCAGACGGTGAAGGGAAAGGAGAAGGAGAAGGTGAAAGAGAAGGGAAAATCCTAAGTCCAACAAAATGCCAGACATCATTCAGTGGAATGTGAGAGGATACTCTACAAGAGCACCCGAGGTCAGACAACTAGTGTCGTCCAAAAGCCCCCTTGTCTGTTGCTTCCAGGAATCACACCTGAAGCCATCAGACAAGCCACTCCTGAAGGGCTATGACTTCTACCGTTACGACCACACAGGTGGACAGAGAGCTCAGGGGGGAGTTGCAACGGCCGTCCACAACAGTATCCACTCGGAGACTGTTGTGCTGACCACCACCCTCCAGGCCGTGGCTGTGAAAGTTTTCCTTCCAAGCCCCCTACACATCTGCAACATCTACCTCCCCCCTGATAGTGTCGTTACCCAGCAATCCATCGACCATCTCATGGACCAGTTACCTCTACCCTTTCTATTGGTTGGTGATTTTAATGCTCACAACCCCCTGTGGGGTAGTCTCAGCACCAATCAGAAAGGTACACTGGTGGAAGACACTATCAGGCTTCGCAATGTGGTCCTGTTGAATAACGGCAGTAACACCCACTTTACTGCATCAACAGGATCACTATCTGCGATTGACCTGACTCTCTGTTCACCCTCCCTCGCTCTTGACACTGAATGGTCTGTGCACGACGATTTATGTGGAAGTGACCACTTCCCTATCTTCATTAAATCGTTAAGGTTCCCTTCTCTACCACCCAGACACCCAAAGTGGATTCTAAGACGGGCTGACTGGTCACTTTTCAGTGATCTTGCCACTTTCGATGAGGCTGTCCCCGAGGATATCGATTCTCACGTGGACAGCTTCACGGAGATGGTAATTCATGCAGCCGAGAATTCCATTCCGCGGTCGTCTGAAAAACCCTACCGTCTCCCCGTCCCGTGGTTCACTTGTGAATGCAAGTTTGCCATCAGGGAGAGGCGGAGGGCCCTCGCCTTCTTCATGTCGCATCCGACTCAAGAAAACCTGATCGCCTTCAAGAGATCCAGAGCTAAGGCTCGGAGAACAATCACTGAGGCCAAGAGAGTGTCGTGGCGGGCCTATGTGTCGACCATCACGGCCCGCACGCCGTCGTCCAGGGTATGGGACAAGGTTCGGAAGTTGTCTGGCAGATCAACTTTCCGTCCCATATCCGGACTGATGCGTGACGGGCTGTTGCAGTCCACGGGCCCGGCCATCGCCGACACTCTTGGTTCTCAGTTCTCGAAAGTCTCCAGCTCAGAGAATTACACCGCATCCTTCAAGCGGGTCAAGCAGGTAGCCGAACAGCGAGGTCTTGTCTTCCGAAGTAAGAACCAGGAAACATACAACCTGCCCTTCAGCGACTGGGAGCTGGACTCCGCGCTAAGAGCCGCCAAAGACACTTCACCTGGCATCGACATGATCCACTACCATATGATCAAACATCTGAGTTCAAGATCTAGATCATATATGCTTCAGATGTTGAATAGAGTGTGGCTCGAGGACAGTTTCCCAGCTCGTTGGAGGGTGGCGATTGTCATCCCCATCCTGAAGCCGGGCAAAGACAAGACTGATGCTGCTAGCTACCGCCCAATTGCCCTTACAAGCTGCCTATGCAAGATCTTGGAGCGAATGATCAACGCTAGGCTCATGTGGCATTTGGAGAAGAACAACCTACTCTGTGCGGAGCAGTCTGGTTTCAGGCGAAACCGCTCCGTCACAGATAACTTGACCCAGCTTGAAGGATTGATCCAGGACAGTTTCCTCACAAGGAAACACCTGATCGCGGTGTTTTTCGATCTCGAGAAGGCGTACGACACGACGTGGAAGTACGGCATTTTACAGACCATCCACAAGTGGGGTATTCGTGGCCACTTGCCCCACTTTGTGCAGAACTTCATGGCTGACAGGTCTTTCCACGTTCGTGTCGGAAACACTCTCTCGTCGGCTTTCGATCAAGAGAACGGAGTGCCGCAGGGCTGTGTCCTCAGTGTTACCCTGTTTGCGATCGCCATCAACTCCATCACGACGTGCATTCGAACTCCGGTTCGTGCATCGCTCTACGTTGATGATTTGGCGATCTTCCACCAAACAGGGAACCTGAACTCGGCTCAGCGGCAGCTCCAGCTAACGATCAACCGATTGGAGAGTTGGGCGGATCGACATGGCTTCAGATTCTCCTCGTCGAAAACAACATGCATGCATTTCAGTCGCCATCGTCTATTTCATCCTCATCCTGTCTTGACGTTGGCAAACCAGGTGCTGCCTTTCTCAGAGTCAACCCGCTTCCTCGGAATGGTATTTGACGAGAAGCTCACCTGGTTACCACATCTCCGTCAACTCAAAGACAAGTGCTTGAAGGCAATGAACATCCTGATGATCTTGAGCGGTACCTCCTTGGGAGCTGACAGAACGTCCATGCTCCGCCTCTACCGCTCTCTCATAAGATCTAAATAAGACTTTGGCTGCACTGTTTATGCATCGGCGAGGAAATCTTATATCGGCATCCTGGATCCAGTGCACAACGCTGGTATCAGGTTGTGTACTGGCGCGTTTCGCACAAGTCCCATTGTCAGTCTGCATTGTGAGGCCGGGGAGGCCCCGCTTAAGGTCAGGCGTGACTACCTCCTTGCCAGCTACGTAGCCAAGCTACGTGGCATGCCAAAACACCCGGCATACAGGTCTGTGTTCGCTCCGCCAAATGTTGTTCTCTACAACACCAGGCAAAAAGCAACCAGACCTGTTGGCATCAGATTAAAAGAGCTCCTGGCCGCATTTGGAATGACCTACCACATGTCCTTCCTGTCGGAATCGGTCGTGTGGCTCCCTGGACAACATCCCAGCCTGTGTGCCTGATGCAACTCGCTCAGCACACCAAGGCCCAGACGAGCCCGGCCGTTTTCCGACAGCTGTTCTTCAGCATTTGCGACCAGTACTCACAATACAGCAGGATCTACACTGACGGATCAAAGGACAATGAGTCTGTGGGGTGTGCCTTTGTCATCGACAACACAAGCGTGTGCTTTAAGCTCAGCCCTCTCTGTAGTGTCTATACAGCAGAGTTGTTTGCGATTCTCAAGGCCCTTGAACATATCAAGCGTGCCAATCGCAAACAATTTCTTGTCTGTTCCGACTCTCTGAGCTCCCTCCAAGCACTATGTCAGGCATTCCCCACGGACCATCTTGTGCAAACCATCCAGGATAAACTTGGCGCACTATGCTTGGTCGGCATAGAAGTGTTGCTCTGTTGGCTTCCAGGCCATGCAGGAATTGCTGGCAATGAGATGGCCGACAGAGCAGCTAAGGACGCCACGACAAAAGCCGATGTTGACTACACAGCTGTCCCTGTTAGCGATCTTAAAGCCGCCTTCAGGGCCGAAACAAAGAAGTGCTGGCAAGCGACATGGGACACTGTGCAAGTCAACAAACTGAAGCCCATCAAGGCATCTATCGACCCCTGGCAATCTTCTGCCCGACACACTCGACGCGAGGAGGTTGTAACAACGAGGTTGCGCATCGGTCATAGCCCGCTCACTCACGTCTTCATCCTGAAGCGCGAAGAGCCACCGATGTGCACCTCCTGTGATCAACCTCTCTCGATCAAACATCTTCTTGTCGAGTGTGCCGTTCACAGGCAGCTGCGCAACCACCTGCAGATTCCCGGAAGTTTGCCAGAGGCGTTGGGACACAACGCCGTGTCGATAGATCGAGTCATTCGATTTTTAATTCAAACTGACTTTTTTAAACTTATCTAGTTTTTAGTAAGTTTTTAAAGCAGTTTATGTTCCAGGCGCAAGTATTTATAAAAACTGCGTCTGGACATGACAACTGGTTTTTTAGCATTGTTTTTTATTGCTTTTAAACTTTTTACAATATTTTACTCATCTGACTTGACTCAATTTTATTTGTTTTTAGTTGGAGTGTAGTTTTTTATTGTCTTTATCGTTGTCATTTTTATTTATTTTAAAATTAAGACTGACTTCTATTTACTGACCTTTTAATAGCGAAGTTTTTAAAGCAGTTTTAAATTCCTGGCGCAAGTATTTGTAAAAAATGCGTCAGGAAAAGACAACTGGTTTTATAGCATTGTTTTAATTGCTTTTTAACCTCTGACAATTTATTTTATTCATCTGACTACCCAAATTTTTATTTGCTCGTAGTTTTATGGAATAATATTATTTGTCATTGTTGTCTTATTTTTCTCATGTTTTATCTAACTGATCAATAGAGATTTCTATTTTTTAAGTTGGTAAAACTGTCTTTTTGTTTTGTAACATCTGACCGGCGCAAATAGCCCAGCTGCTGACGCGCCGTTAAACCAACACAAATCAAATCAAAAATCAAATTATATAACTTACTTCCATCGTAAAACAAATAACATCCGTCATTAATTACAGGCACGTCCCCAACTAACCCAATTGACCAAACGTCCTTTGGACTGGAGAGTGTTCGGTTCTGCTCTGCTTAAATGCGTTTGCGGTCCATATTTCCTACTGCGAGATCTTGCTGCAATCCACAGTCTACGCCGAGGTCCAGTAGCCTTTCAGAACTGAAAGCTGCTGCAAGCTACTGCGAGCGCGTAATCGAACAGCTTTGCAGTAACTTCAAGTTGAAACCGGACAGCAAATAGCGCTTCAGTACACTGGAACAATATTCAGTAACCAAATCGAACAGACCTATAGTCCCCCTTAAAAATTACAAAGCTGGTTCTAGCGCCCAGGCTTTGTAATTTTTAGCATCCGAGCCGCTCGGTGGCATCTTCATGCGCCCTTTGAGTTTGTCTCGTATTCCACGATACCGCGACTCAGCTGAAAATAAAAAAAATAATCTCTGTATAAACTCTCTGTATAAAATCGCTTGAGATTGGCGAGGCATTATTATTTATTGGACTGCTTCTTTAGCAGAAGAGTTCGCAAAACAACTGTTACAATATTAAATTAGCAGTGGCAGAAGCCAACAACATAAAAACGGTTTAAAATAGGCAGTACGCACATTAGCATTCCCGATAAAATAGAGTTTTTGGTGTAATCGGAATCGGGGGTCTGTCACTGACCGGCCAACGCAGATAAAACGTCGAGCTTCGACGTCTCGTCGACTTCAGTGTTCGCTTTATGCGCAAGCACCTCTTCTTTCCTGCCCAAAATATACAAACGCATTCTGCAAGCGAATTCGGTTGGCAGAGGATGGTCATGCAAATCTTCAGCTGCACGCATGGCGGAAAAAAGTTTTCAAGAAAATCTTGTTATAGTCTGTATTGACGACGTATTTCACGCCGTATCGCTTTTCCAAGTTGTTGTATAAAAGTTGAACGAACTTGGATGAAATGAGAATGCCGGTTTGAAAAAGAGTTCTTTTTCCCGCACTCGCATTTCTGTGATCATCGAAATCAAGATTTCCAAATTTTGAATTAGGGTGTTGAGCGCTAAGCCTTCATTCCTTCTCTTTGATCAGTCTCAGGACACCGCGTGTTCATTAAATCAAACCAATCATTGAATTGTTTAAACATTTTTGCACATTGCGGCCAGTTTTCTGATTTTATCAGCCCTCGATCGCCTACTGCAGAACAGTTGCGCTAAAATTTTGACTTTTTTCCTCCCTGCTTTCTTGACGGTCAGGTGATGCGGGGTGAGCTTATGCGCAATTTTAAGTTCTGCCTGGCTCACGTGGCTGAGATGATCGAAATGTGGGTCCGTACTGACAATTGTGTTACCTGCAGAATTATTGAGTTTCTTCCGGAGTCCCCTGCTTGCATCGCCCATGTCGCTTTCCATGGCGACAAAAGTGTATCCCCCCCTTCGAGGCTAGCACCTTATCGTGGTGAAGGGGTTTGTGTGGTCCGATGATCCGGGAGGCCATGCCGGGGGGAGGTTCCACTCCCACCAAGGTCTCCTATACCGGACAGGCTCCCGGGGAGGACCCAGACCAAGACTAGCCCACCCCGTCGTTGTCGCGGGACCCGGACTTCGGTCTAGGGAGGATCTGGCTGTCTTTCCCACCCCACCTTTCATTTCACCATCTTTTCTTCATCTTCCTTCTTACTTCATTTCTTTTGCCGCCTCCCGAACCCACCGTCTGTCTTCTGCGACAGCGGCGGGGTTCCCCCCCCCCCCCCATTGACGACCCGGCTACCAACACGGATACGAATTGGTCGACTATCGGTCGTTGTAAGTTCCAGCGATGTCTGGTGACTGGTGACCTGCACAGGGAGTTCTCGAGCCTAACCTTATTGCTGTCTCTTATCTATCCTACACACTCCTGTCTTCTCTTCCGGCCGACCCCTTGTGCAGGTCTAAACGCTTACCTGCGTGTTTGCCGTGCGCAGTGACCTGTACGGGCGGAAAAGATTTTCTTGGGGGTTGAGGGGCAATTGTCTAGTTATTAAAGACAATTGTCCCAACACACCCCTTTAGTTTCTGCTTCGCCCAAAACAGGAGGCTGGGGGCTAATCCACCCCCAGTCAATCGGCTCGCCTGGAGTCTTAAAGCTTCACGCGTGGATGAGGAGGGGGGCACCGGTGGCGTGATGGGTGTTGCTGGGCCCCACCAGTTGCGGTCACTCGCGACTGCCGGTGCCTCCTGACTATATCCCCCGGACAACCCCGGCGTCCCAGTGGGACGTCCCCCTGGTTGGGCTCCGTGGTGGGTAGGGCTCCGGGGGACGAATTAACTTCCATATATATGGATACTAAAACCCCAAACCCCCCCCTCAATCCAAAGAAGCGCCTTCGTCCTCTTTTGGAGGAAGCTATTTCGCTGAAGGATGTGGTGACTCCTAGGAGTGTGGAGCCACTCTTTCTTATTCTAAAACTAGACAATGGTAAATCGTTCCGCACTGTTTCGCCCTTCGCGCAGAAGCGCGGATTGTTGCTTCTTGCAGGCGATGTGAAAAGTTCCAAGTGCCTACGCGATGGCACACTACTTGTTGAGGTTACTAACAGTGAGCAGTCACTAAAACTGCAATCGGCCACATCTTTTGACACCATGCCGATTACAGTGACTGCTCACAGGTCCTTAAACACCTCAAAGGGAGTTGTTTTCAGTTTTGACCTTCAGGAATTCCCGACTGAAGAGCTGAAAAAAGAGCTTGCTTGCCAAGGCGTCACTGACGTTTATCGAGTGATGAGTAAGGAGACCGGTGCCTTGAAGCCAACACCATTACTCATCCTCACCTTCGGCACACCTAAACTCCCAGAGTGTATCTTTGCTGGCTACCTGCGTCTGCCTGTGCGACCGCACATTCCTAATCCTCTGCGGTGCTTCACCTGTCAGATGTTCGGCCATTCCAGCTTCGATTGTAAGCGGAAGCCCATCTGTGGGAAGTGTGCCAAAGAGGATCACGAGACGGACGCGTGCAGCAACAGCTTCCACTGTGCTAACTGCTCGGCAGCCCACCCCGTGTGGTCCCGCGACTGCCCACAGTGGAAGCTGGAGCGGAAAATAATGGAGATTAAGACGGTTGAAAACATTTCCTTGTTCGAAGCTAGAAAACGCTTCAACTCTCAGAATGGCCTCGGTCAGAAATCTTTTGCCAAAGCCGTGGACTCGGGCGCAGCTGTCTCGGCGGAGACGGCTCGTTTGCAGGCCATGGTGGAGAAACAACTGCAACTCTCCGCCGAGCAGGCCAAGCGCCACGAGGAGATGGAAGAACGCCACAGGCAAGAGATCGAGGCCATGAAGCGAGATTTGGAAGCAAAGAACAAGGAAATTGAATCGCTTAAACAACAAATCACAGAGCTCCATGAAATCCGCACGCTCCAGCTGCACGCTTCCAAGGGAAGGCAAGCTGAGGCCAGCACCTCGAGGAAGGCGAGGGAAATAATTACCTTCCTTCCCAACACCACCGGTAGCTCCACGTCCACCTCCCTGTCTACCAGGAAGGATGGAATGGAGGTAGACCCTACCGACACGTCGCCGAACACCTGGCAGACGGTGAAGGGAAAGGAGAAGGAGAAGGTGAAAGAGAAGGGAAAATCCTAAGTCCAACAAAATGCCAGACATCATTCAGTGGAATCTGAGAGGATTCAATACAAGAGCACCCGAAGTCAGACAACTAGTATCTTTAAAAAGCCCCCTTGTCTGTTGCTTCCAGGAATCACACCTGAAGCCATCAGACAAGCCACTCCTGAAGGGCTATGACTTCTATCGTAACGACCACACAGGTGGACAGAGAGCTCAGGGGGGAGTTGCAACGGCCGTCCACAACAGTATCCACTCGGAGACTGTTGTGCTGACCACCACCCTCCAGGCCGTGGCTGTGAAGGTTTTCCTTCCCAGCCCCCTACACATTTGCAACATCTACCTCCCCCCTGATAGTGTCGTTACCCAGCAATCCATCGACCATCTCATGGACCAGTTACCTCTACCCTTTCTTTTGGTTGGTGACTTTAATGCTCATAACCCCCTGTGGGGTAGTCTCAGCACCAATCAGAAAGGTACACTGGTGGAAGACACTATCAGGCTTCGCAATGTGGTCCTGTTGAATAACGGCAGTAACACCCACTTTACTGCATCAACAGGATCACTCTCTGCGATTGACCTGGCTCTCTGTTCACCCTCCCTCGCTCTTGACACTGAATGGTCTGTGCACGACGATTTATGTGGAAGTGACCACTTCCCTATCTTCATTAAATCGTCGAGGATCCCTTCTCTACCACCCAGACACCCAAAGTGGATTCTAAGACGGGCTGACTGGTCACTTTTCAGTGATCTTGCCACTTTCGATGAGGCTGTCCCCGAGGATATCGATTCTCACGTGGACAGCTTCACGGAGGTGGTAATTCATGCAGTCGAGAAATCCATTCCACGGTCGTCTGAAAAACCCTACCGTCTCCCCGTCGCGTGGTTCACTTGTGAATGCAAGTTGGCCATCAGGGCGAGACGGAGGGCCCTCGCCTTCTTCATGTCGCATCCGACCCAAGAAAACCTGATCGCCTTCAAGAGATCCAGAGCTAAGGCTCGGAGAACAATCACTGAGGCCAAGAGAGTGTCGTGGCGGGCCTATGTGTCGACCATCACGGCCCGCACGCCGTCGTCCAGGGTATGGGACAAGGTTCGGAAGTTGTCTGGCAGATCAACTTTCCGTCCCATATCCGGACTGATGCGTGACGGGCTGTTGCAGTCCACGGGCCCGGCCATCGCCGACACTCTTGGTTCTCAGTTCTCAAAAGTCTCCAGCTCAGAGAATTACACCGCATCCTTCAAGCGGGTCAAGCAGGTAGCCGAGCAGCAAGGTCTTGTCTTCCGAAGTAAGAACCAGGAAACTTACAACCTGCCCTTCAGCGACTTGGAGCTGGACTCCGCGCTACGAGCCGCCAACGACACTTCACCTGGCATAGATATGATTCATTACCAGATGATCAAACATCTGAGTAAAAGCTCACGATCATACATGCTACAGATGTTGAACAGAGTCTGGCTCGCGGACAGTTTCCCAGCTCGTTGGAGGGTGGCTATTGTCATCCCCATCCTGAAGCCGGGCAAAGACAAGACTGATGCTGCTAGCTACCGCCCCATTGCCCTTACAAGCTGCCTATGCAAGATCTTGGAGCGAATGATCAACGCTAGGCTTATGTGGCATTTGGAGAAAAACGGCCTACTCTGTGCGGAGCAGTCTGGTTTCAGGCGAAACCGCTCCGTCACAGATAACTTGACCCAGCTTGAAGGATTGATCCAGGACAGTTTCCTCACAAGGAAACACCTGATCGCGGTGTTTTTCGATCTCGAGAAGGCGTACGACACGACGTGGAAGTACGGCATTTTACAGACCATCCACAAGTGGGGTATTCGTGGCCACTTGCCCCACTTTGTGCAGAACTTCATGGCTGATAGGTCTTTCCACGTTCGTGTCGGAAACACTCTCTCGTCGGCTTTCGATCAAGAGAACGGAGTGCCGCAGGGCTGTGTCCTCAGTGTTACCCTGTTTGCGAGGGTAACACCTTTCTCAGAGTCAACCCGCTTCCTCGGAATGGTATTTGACGAGAAGCTCACCTGGTTACCACATCTCCGTCAACTCAAAGACAAGTGCTTGAAGGCAATGAACATCCTGAAGATCTTGAGCGGTACCTCCTGGGGAGCCGACAGAACGTCCATGCTCCGCCTCTACCGCTCTCTCATAAGATCCAAATTAGACTTTGGCTGCACTGTTTATGCATCGGCGAGGAAATCATATATCGGCATCCTGGATCCAGTGCACAACGCTGGTATCAGGTTGTGTACTGGCGCGTTTCGCACAAGTCCCATCGTCAGTCTGCATTGTGAGGCCGGGGAGGCTCCGCTTAAGATCAGGCGTTACTACCTCCTCGCCAGCTACGTAGCCACGCTGCGTGGCATGCCAAAACACCCGGCATACAGGTCTGTGTTCGCTCCGCCGAATGTTGTGCTCTACAACACCAGGCAAAAAGCAACCAGACCTGTTGGCATCAGAGCAAAAGAGCTCCTGGCCGCATTTGGAATGGACCTACCACCTGTCCTTCCTGTCGGAATCGGTCGTGTGGCTCCCTGGACAACATCCCAGCCTGTGTGCCTGATGCAACTCGCTCAGCACACCAAGGCCCAGACGAGCCCGGCCGTTTTCCGACAGCTGTTCTTCAGCATTTGCGACCAGTACTCACAATACAGCAGGATTTACACTGACGGATCAAAGGACAATGAGTCTGTGGGGTGTGCCTTTGTCAACCGACCAACACCGACCCACGCCCTCGAGAGGAAGACCAGGGCCCTGATCAGGGCCTCTCCGATCGACATCAAAATTCAGAAGGACCTCCTGCCACAAGAGTATGGCTCACGGGTGCCACGTCTCTACGGTCTGCCCAAGATCCACAAGGCGGGCAGGCCGCTCCGTCCTATCGTCAGCGCCGTGGGGTCTCCGACGCAGCCGTTGGCCAAGTTCCTCGCCAAACAGCTGCAGCCCCACGCAGTCGGTCTGGACTCCTACGTGAAGAATTCTTCACACCTCGTCAGTCTGCTCCGAGACATCAAGCTGGACACTGGTGACTTGCTCGTCAGTTTCGACGTCGTGTCACTCTTCACGAAGGTTCCGGTCGGCGAAGCCATTGACATCATTGCCACCAAGCTGAACCTGCCGGGCTACTTTGCCAATCTCATGCGGCACTGCATGTCGTCCACGTACTTCCTTTTCGACGGCCAGTTCTACGAGCAAGTGGAGGGCGCCCCCATGGGCTCACCACTCTCCCCGGTGGTCGCCAACCTCTTCCTGGCTGATTTCGAGACGCGGGCCCTGGCCACAGCTCCATACAAGCCGAGCTGTTGGCTGCGCTACGTGGACGACACTTTCGTCATTTGGCCCCACGGCCCGGACAAGCTGCAGGACTTCCTGCGACACCTGAACGGCATCCATCCGAACATCCAGTTTACCATGGAGACCGAGGTGGACAATCAGCTGCCATTTCTGGACTGCCTGGTTCTGAGGAAACCGGACGGCAGTCTCGGCCACACCGTTTACCGGAAGCCGACGCACACGGACCGCTACCTGCATGCTGCCTCTCACCACCCCGGCTCGCAGCTCCGCTCGGTGGCCAACTCGTTGGCCCACCGGTCCAAGTGCATCGCAGACAAGGACAACATCGAGCAAGAGGCCCAGTACCTCCGCGAGGCGCTGAAAAAGAACGGCTTCACCAACAAGGATTTCGAGCGGGCATGGAACATCAAGCCCGCGAGATCACAAGAGGAAGACGGCGACCCCGATCCCGAGCCGACCGCCATCGCTTTCCTGCCTTACGTCAAGGGCACCACGGACCGCATCGGCAAGCTGCTTGCCACCGCCAACGTGAAAACCATCTTCACCGCGGACAGGAAGATCGGCGAGATGCTGAGGAGCGTCAAGGATAGGATCCCCTTGGAGGAACGGGGGGTCTACGAGGTCCCGTGCGGCGACTGCGAGAAAACATACGTGGGCCAGACCAGCCGGCACATGTCGACGCGTCTCGGGGAACACCGGCGAGCCGTGGAACAGGGACGGGCCACTTCGTCGCTGTTTCAACATGTCGAGGAAACCGCGCACACGATCAACTTCGAGGGCATGAAATCACTGGCTAGTGTTTCCCACTACACAACGCGCGCGATCCGGGAAGCGATCGAGATCGAGAGGCGGCCGCACAACATGAACAGGCGCGACGACTCGATCCGCCTGCCGGACGCGTGGAGGCCGGTCACCGACAAGATCCTGGTGGCCCCCGCCAACACAGTCGGGATGCCGAGACCGAGCGGTGCCCCGTGCACCGGCCCCGAGTCCCGCTCCAATGACGGCCCTGCCATGCACACCCGCGCGGCGACTGCCCGCGCTAGGGAGCGATTGGCCTAAGCCCGGGCCAATCACGGGCCGGCGTGCGGCGACACAGGACCGAGTGGAGAACGACTCTCACGGGCCGCCCCTCGGGGTATATAAAGCAGCGTCCACCAGCTGTTTGTCACTGTCCTGAAGATGTCCGCGCCAACGTGGACGAAACGTCGACAATCGTCAGGGTCCTTATCAGGACCACAAACGCATCTTATCAGAGCAGAACCGAACATTCTCCAGTCCATAAAACTGACTTTTTTAAACTTATCTAGTTTTTAGTAAGTTTTTAAAGCAGTTTATGTTCCAGGCGCAAGTATTTATAAAAACTGCGTCTGGACATGACAACTGGTTTTTTAGCATTGTTTTTATTGCTTTTAAACTTTTGACAATATTTTACTCATCTGACGCGAAACAAATATTTATTTGTTCGTGGTTGTTGGAGTAGTTTTTTTTTTTTTTTTTTTTTTTTTTTGTCTTTATCGTTGTCATTTTTATTTATTTTAAAATTAAGACTGCCTTTTATTTACTGACCTTTTAATAGCGAAGTTTTTAAAGCAGTTTTAAATTTCTGACGCAAGTATTTGTAAAAAATGCGTCAGGAAAAGACAACTGGTTTTATAGCACTGTTTTTATTGCTTTTTAACCTCTGACAATTTATTTTATTCATCTGACTACACAAATTTTTATTTGCTCGTAGTTTAATGGAATAATTTTATTTGTCTTTGTTGTCATATTTTTCTCATGTTTTATCCAACTGATCAATAGAGATTTCTATTTTTTAAATTGGTAAAACTGTCTATTGTATTTTTAAACATCTGACCGGCGCAAATAGCCCAGCTGCTGGCGCGCCGTTAAACCAACAAAAATCAAGGAATTGCTGGCAATGAGATGGCCGACAGAGCAGCCAAAGACGCCACAAGAAAAGCCGATGTTGACTTCACAGTTGTCCCTGTTAGCGATCTTAAAGCCGCCTTCAGGGCCGAAACAAAGAAGTGCTGGCAAGCGACATGGGACACTGTGCAAGTCAACAAACTGAAGCCCATCAAGGCAACTATCGACCCCTGGCAATCTTCTGCCCGACACACTCGACGCGAGGAGGTTGTAACAACGAGGTTGCGCATCGGTCATAGCCCGCTCACTCACGTCTTCATCCTGAAGCGAGAAGAGCCACCGATGTGCCCCTCCTGTGATCAACCTCTCTCGATTAGACATCTCCTTATCGAGTGTGCCGTTCACAGGCAACTGCGCAACCACCTGCAGATTCCCGAAGGATTGCCAGAGGCGTTGGGAGACAACGCCGTGTCGACAGATCGAGTCATTCGATTTTTAATTCGAACTGACTTTTTTAAACTAATCTAGTTTTTAGTAAGTTTTTTAAAGCAGTTTATGTTCCAGGCGCAAGTATTTATAAAAACTTCGTCTGGACATGACAACTAGTTTTTTAGCATTGTTTTTATTGCTTTTTAACCCTTGACAATTTTTTACTCGTCTGACTGGTTTCAAATTTTTATTTGTTCTTAGTTGGAGTGTAGTTTTTACTGTCTTTGTTGTCATTTTATTTTTAAATTAAGACTGCGATTTTATAAACTGATCTTTTTTTGAGAAGTTTTTAAATCAGTCTTAAATTCCTGGCGCAGGTATTTATAAAGAATGTGTCAGGAAATAATAACTAGTTTTTTAATCTAGTTTTTGATTTTTAACCAATGACATTATTTTAACCAACTGATCGATAGTTTTTATCTATTTGATTTTTTGTTGTTAAATGTTTTGTCATTGTCTTGTTTTAACCATTTTACCGGCGCAAATAGCCAAAGCTGCTGACGCGCCGTAAAACCCCACAAATCAAATCAATCAATTATTGCTTTTTAACCCTTGACAATTTTTTACTCGTCTGGGCCCGGATTCACGAAGCGGGGTTATCACTTAACCCCGGGGGTAAAGTGATAACCCCTTGAATTTAGCCCCAATCCGGATTCACTAAACGGGGTTATTCATTTTGGGAGTTAAATTAGCCCCAAAATTTAACCCCTGCTCCGGAGCAGGTATTATTCAATAACCCCGATTTTTTAAACAAGATGGCGAATTCTGGCTCACCATATCAAATGTTTGTGAATTATTTTTAACTGTTTCTTTGCTTAGTTCCTATTAGAATCATAAATAAAGTGGGTGTTATGTGAGGCTAGATATAAAATTACAAATAGTTTGACAGTCGGAGACTTTTGAATTGAGCGGCCATTGCGAAGTGGGCGAGTCCGGCTGCAGCTGTTGTAAGCACATGTCAGTTCGAACTTCAACTTGGCTAGATTAGGTTATAAATTGTCAAAATGTTTGGAGCTGGTGCCGCATACATTCACACTAACAATATAAATAATAACAACGTCGTAGTTCAGCCCGAAAGAGTTTTCAGAGATAGATTACACGTCCCGGCAATATCTGATAATTATCTCATGAAGTATCATCGCTTTCCACGGGTAACTATCCTAGAACTTTGTGCCGTTTTCCAGTCCGAAAGGCAAGATCACACGCCAATCCTGTCATCACTCAAGTTCTTGTTTCCTTAAGATATCTTGCATCTAAAGCTTTCAAAAATGTGCTAGGCGACATTGGTGGCATGAGCCAGTCAAGTTTCAGTCGGATTTTTAAAACTTTTTGTGAACCACACACCCCACAGTACATCACATATCCTTTGGATAATGCTGCGGCTATGGCTGAGATAAAGGCTGGAAAGATGCTGATACAGAGGTAACATTATTTAATAAATTAATTTGCACATTCTACCCTCAACTTTATGTACACATCTACCTAGGTATCTTCCTAGAAACGTATGTATAGCTAATGAAAATGCAAATTGTTGGTACTCTCTGTCATTTTGCTCAGTTGCCTGACACAGTATATGTATGCTCTTTAAAGTGTTTTTGGTGATGCTTGATGTAGTGGAGAATTAAGTTTGTTCTCTAAAAGTTTTTCCTTCTTTCAAATGTCGAAGGAATTTCAAATGTCAAATTGACAGCAATGAAGTCACAAATCGTGCCAAAACATGTTTAAAAAATAGGGAATATTTGTATCTGAATTCTCATTGGTTGAAATTACTACTCATTAATGACGTCATCGATGACTTACCTATTTACCTCCCCTCCAATTACCCCAAGTGAAATTTCCTTTTGTGAATACGAAAATTCGGGGCTAAAATTTCAGGGGTAAAGTTGGGGCTAACTTAACCCCTTTTCTTCTTAACCCCATATATTTTAACCCCCCTTTGTGAATCCGGGCCCTGACTTGACTCAAATTTTTATTTGTTTTTAGTTGGAGTGTAGTTTTTATTGTCTTTGTTGTCATTTTATTTTTAAATTAAGACTGCCATTTTATAAACTGATCTAGGTTAGAGAAGTTTTTAAATCAGTCTTAAATTCCTGGCGCAAGTATTTATAAAGAATGCGTCTGGAAATAGTTACTAGTTTTTTTATCTAGTTTTTGTTTTTTAACCAATGACAATATTTTATCCAACTGATCGATAGTTTTATCTATGTGATGTTTTGTTGTTAAATGTTTCGTCATTGTCTTGTTTTAATCATCTGACCGGCGCAAATAGCCATAGTTGCTGACGCGCCGTAAAACCCACACATCATCGTCAACAGCTAAACATGATAACCTTTCTTTGTTCAGTATAAGTTGAGTTAAGTTAAGTTGAATTGTTAAGTACAAGATAGTTTTCGCAAGAATATAGCGTAAACTCTTTTTTTTTTCAATTATATATTTTTTTTTCCTTGAAAAAAGTACTCTACTAATTAGAATAAATTTGTTATAAGATCTCGATTCAAAGAAAATATGCGTCGAATACCAATGCGTCAAGTACCTATAGGGCAAATCTTACCAATTTTTTCTCTCACTCTGACTCCCACTTGAGTTAAAAAATGGTAAAATTGGCCCTAAAAAAGCCACTTGGGCTCTGATTTCCCTTTCCTCTTCGGTATAAAAGGTCCACATAAAATATGATTGGCTCTGCGTGGTTTAATCAAGGAAGAGAGGAAAATCTCAATCCAACTGGCTTTCATTTTTCCCGAAATGGAAAAGATCAATTGACTCTGGAATGGTGGCCATCTTGATCGAAAACGAAATTATAATCCACCGCCTTGTGTTTGCAGATCGAGCGAAGATGACTACTGTCCTCCGGAAGACGTGGACTTCATCCAGGCGGCGGTGGTCCAGACACTGCGCGTGAGATACGCCCCGGTCTCTCTCCAGAACGCGTATCAAGAAGCCTCTGACTAACCCCCCCCCCCCCCCCCCCCAAATTGCTAGTGATGCAACTGTCAGTTGACAGATCAGGCAAGTTCTCATCTTTTTGCTACTAATTATTTTTTATGGCTCAATTTCACCGATAATTACTATAATTAAACAAAGATGAGCAACGACTCAGCAGAATTTAATTCAAATTCTATGGCATCGACCATTTCGTCGAAAGATACAGCTGAATGTATCTGTCAAGTAGATACCCAAGTTATATACATCGGAGGAGCCACAATGCCAATATGTAGGTGGATTATTATGTCAATGTTGTATCTTTTTTCGAATTTTTGTTCGTCAATCTCTCCCGACCAAACATTTAAATTTAACCGACCAAATATTTTAAGAAAATTTGTAAATTTTTCAAACTAGCATCCAAAATTTTGAAGCATATCCCTTGAAACTCGATTTTAATGTAAATTTCGCTTTTTCTTATTCCAAATTCGAGGAAAAAGTGATTATTCTTAAAAAACGAATAACTATAACGAAAGAATCCACTCAAATGAATTTCTAGTAAGCCATATCAATTTCACAAGACATAACTGTTTTTTCTGCTGGCTACGGTGCTATTGTTTTAATAATTTTGTACACACTTCAATCGAAGAATCGTTGCAACACTAACAACACTTTCACACAAAATAGTATTCTTTACTTATGCATACGCCATTAGCTTGTAAGTGTGAGTGATCACTAAGTAGCAAGGAAATCCATCTTGAGACGGCGTTGAAACGGTGAAACCAACTGCAGGCTACTTTTATATTTCGCTCCACTTTTAGGGAAGTGAATGATTCATTTGAAAACACTGCATTCGAGGATCTTTCCAGTTATTGGATGTCTTTTTTGTCCCCAAGTGTCTTAGAAAGTAGTGACAACAAAAATGAATTGACAGTATGCCAAAGCAAATTTAGGCAAATTTGTCAAAAAATAAAAAGTGCTACACCGTTCATGTGTGGCGAAAACATATGCAAAATACACATTTTCAGTGATTAATTAAATAAAGCCTGATAATTACTCTCTTAAGAGGACTCTTGTCTCTTCCTAATCTTGGCACTTTTGTTTTCAGAAAAATGATCTAACTGCGTTTCTGAATGCTTTACTAATGATATTGAAGTTCGAGTTTGAGACAAAGCATTCAAAACCCAGTTAAACATTTTTCTCAAAACGCCTTCGATTGTACAGCATAAAATTGCACAATTTGCAGTTAAATATGAACTAATGTCAGCTGGATTTTTTCAGATGCCTCACAATTCATCCACGTCAAATCACGTCACCTGAAGGATTCCTCGATCTTTGTTCATCACCTTCATCCATTTAATTAGTTACAAATAATTCCTAGTGATTTCTCACGTTCGTCGTGCGGCGTCGAGAAATTTATCTATCAGCGCTACTGTTCATTCATTCATTTTAAACTATATGTCTATATATTATTTTTTCATTAGTTTTGTCTGATTTCAATTTGTTTGCTTGTGCTTGTTTGAAAGAAGAATCTTGTTTGTATTGAGTGTATTGATTGTATTGTTTGTATTGAGTGTATTGAGTGTATTGAGTGTATTGCGTGAAACAACTGTCTTATTTACTCTAACATGGAAAACATTATGTCCCAACAACTTCCAAATAAAGTTCTCTAAAATAAGCAAATATTAATTAAAAATTGCATCTGTTGTTATTTCCCAATCCCATAAAGCTAAAAAAATGTTACGTGCCACAAATTTAAACGGTTACGCACTTAAACCAAAAAAAACATATAGTAAGAATAAACAAAACAATCGAATCAAAACAAAAGGTAAACACACCAAGTGTCATTCCTAAGCCTTAAACATCTCCACCACTTAATCGTGTCTCAGCAGCCGTTTGGTTAAGTTACGATGACTGATAACCCAAAGGTAACGGGTTCGAATCCCGCCATGAGAACGGACGGGAGAGATTTTTTTTGTAATAGTTGCAAAAATTCAAACCTCGGTCGCTGCGCGACCTCGTCGCTGCGCGACCTCGTTTTGAATTTTTGTTGAATATTAAACGTCCCACCCTAGCGCCCTAAGCTTTTGCACTCAGCTTGGCCAAAATGTCTGGTCCAAACGGCCACGAGTGTGCACAAATTTCGTAGACAGCGCCATCTAGTAGATAAAATTGAACAAATCTGTGACTTAGTATATTTTTTAAATTTTTTTATAACCAACTTACAGCTTTGCACGATAGCTGTGAACTCTTTCAAATAAAATTCAAGTTCCAAAAAGCTGCATCCTACTGGATTTGAACCCGCGCCGCTAGATTACTAGGCAGGTGGGCTATCCAATGCACCACACCACCGATGACTGATCGCTTTGAATTCTTCATACTCGTTGTACGGAAGGCTGATGTGCTTTTTTTTAGGCGATTGACTTGTGTGTTTGACATTGCAGACGACCAAGTCCAATTCGTCACTGTTTTTCAGTGAACATTCAGTTTTTTGCCAGTGTAAGACATTGCCAAAAAGCTACGCCTGCTACTGGGATCGAACCCGGACCCCTACGAAGATCCATCCGACAGTCAGCGTGCAACCCACTGGACCAAGTGAACTTCATGACGAGATCAATGATGATAATGGCTCTAATGAATAACTGCCGGACCTATTTTTAGTCTCGTTTATACGCAAGAAGCTGCAACCATCGTGTTTCGAGTCAGATCCAGCTTGAGGGTGTTGGACAAAAAGCGATGCAGTTCGTGGGAATCAAACCTGGGTCTTCCCGGTGAGAGGCGTGATGTTATGCACTCGACCACACATCGGATAGTGATGGAGACTCATTTGTTTCTTATGCAATTGGCTTAAGGTTCAATATCATTTTACTGCTAATATATTCCGGAATGTCAAACGCCAAAACGGATTTTGATGAAAATTTCTGTGTACCTTTTTGTGTTCTCTGAACGTACATCTGTCACGTTTTTGAAGCAATTCGGGACAAGTAAATTTTATGTTCGTAAGTTTATGCGAAATTTTCCAAAACACGTTTTGCCCTCAGAGACTAAGAATCTGAATAATGATTTGACAAAACCTTCTAAATATGCTGACCCTCACGATTCAATTATTGTGCTCAAAATAATTGTTGTATTAGTCCTTTTCTTGAAAATGGCGCTTCCGTGGCATTTTTAAGCGTTTCCGCAGTTTTTTGCAACTAAAGCAACTTTATATGACTTTATCTTGAACAGATGTTCACAAAATATACTGAGCGCATTATAAATCATAAAAAAAGATACTGTGAAGCAAATCAGTTGAATAGCTTTTCTTTATATCGATTTTTATGTTTTGAAATACTTGAAGAATTTCACGACATTTACATCATGATATTTCCAGGAAACTATAATGTCATTGAGAAAGCTGCTAAATCAACGCCGAAAATTTTAAATTGATAATTTATACACCTCTAGCCCAAAGATCTTACTCTAGCTAGGCTATGCACACTCGCAATAAAATCGAGTTGTTGGCACGAGTAAATATTACGCTCGCTATAGGTACCTACTACACCATTACTATAAAATGATTCTATACTATGCAATTTCGAAATTTTTAATATGTTTCGTTTTAATTTCTCAGTGAAAAATCAAGAGAAATCGTAGTAAATGAATTAAATTGTGATAAAATGTATAAAATATGTTTGAATAACTTACCAATTATTTTCGCCCAACAAAAAAGTCGGCACGTTGAGCAATCTTACATCGTGAGCAGCAAGATTTGAGGAACGGCAGCCACATTGTCTCGGCAAGCTAGTTTCCTGGGCAGCTAACCTCGGTGGCTCGGGATTGATTTACTTGGAAATATGCTGGCTGGGAAACTCGACAAGGTGTGCCATTGCACACCCAGCCACTGGGATTCTGGGAATGAAGATTGGTTGCTATATTTAGCAGTTGCAGACATTGTAATTGATGAAAAAAATTAGCGAAATGAGGAGCGTTGATAAAATTAAAATTATCACTACGCAAGCTTTTATGTGTCATAAAAGCTTAGAAACTAGATCTTTTTTACCTTTGAAAATTTGCTTCTGTATTTTTATCAACTTCACATTACCATTTCCCAGGACATTGTATATTAACAATTGGTGGTCTTGATATTTTTTCGATTTGGATCACTATTTGAGGTTTCGTTCCCGGCCTGTTTTTCTAATAGACGTGTAAAGTCAGCTGAGCAAATCTTCAATTACACTTAGGGCCGGTTTTTCAGTGGTCCGTTAAAATCTCGGTTAGTAAACGGCTTGTTAATATTGACGGGTTGGCTTAACGGTCTGTTTGGCAAAATGTGTCTTTCAGTTGTCAGTTAAGTCACCGTTAGTAAACAGAGGAAATTGTTTTGCAACGATCCACACGATTGGCCACAGATAGTTCGACTATTAACCACCCTACCCCTGACCGCTGCAAACAGCAGCTTTTGTTTTTCCAAAGGAGGAAAATGACTTCTGTCAAAAGGTGTCGATCCGTAATTTTCGTAGCTAGCAAGGAAAATTTGTTGCTAGAATTAGTTTTAAAATGCATTGATAAAGCAGAGAGTAAAAATTACCGATTACTAACCGTTACCGATTACTAACAAAGAAAAAGGTGATTCGTGGGCCATCCAATTGCCAAGGAATTGAACTCGGCAAGTGGCCAGTGTCCTAGGTCGGTGCCCAACTTGAAATCAAAGCTGGACAATTTAAAGCAGGGGGCGAAGAAATCGCTTCAAAAAGAAAAGTGTGGGCAAAGGGCGAAAAAAGCGACGTAACTGTTTGTGTGTGCCTTGACCTCGCCCTTTCTGGAGGAAATTGTAATTAGCTGTCCATTGCTGGAATTTCAAACAAATTATTTGCCGATTCTCATTTCTACCAGCCTAGAGAATATAACAAATTATTCCTTTCTTAAGAAATAAATCAAACGAAATACTATAAATAAATAGTTTATTTGTCCTTATTGATTAGTGAAAACGACTGTTGTGGTATGATTTAATTACCTTATATGTGTGATAGTTAAAATTATTTGAATAACTTATATTTCAAACAAAAATTATGTTTCCAATACGTGAAGATATTTAAATGTGATTCTTCTGTGATATCTAAAATCTCTTGCATCTCCTAATCTTATTAATCACTTTATGGTGTATTGGTACCCCTGTCAGCCGGAGAGCTATGCGATCGCGCTCCGTGATCGGGACGAGTCAGTCGAGCTTGGGCAGTCCTTCTGTAAGGTGGTACCCGTTCCAATTACATCAGTCCTGTTGATAAGTTGCGTCGTTCTTGCGAATGTGATCGTCGGCTGTCCGCTACCCACGTCCTGCGCTACCTCAAGTATAGTAGCACATACATAACAGTCTGGCGACGAGGAATAAGAAGTTTTTACGCGGATGTTCGACGATTTATTCAAGAAGTTGGTGCGGATCGAGGATCTCGTTTTAGTCACCACGAGGCGATCGACTTCCGGCGGCCATTGTCGGTGTCGGCCTTTGTCTGCCAAGTCGACACAGCAGTCAAGTCTGATTGCAAGTGAGTCGGTTTGCGTAAACCGAAGTCAAGTCAGTCATCCGAATCAAGTGGTTCGTCTAACCAGCCGGTTAGCAGTCGTCAAGAGGCAAGAATGTCTTTTCTCGGTAAGATTTCCGAATTCAACCCTGCGTCTGAGGATTTGGAAACTTATCTGGAGCGCCTCGAGCTCTACTTTGACGCGAACGATGTCAAAGCAGAAAAGAAGCCTGCCATGTTGCTTCAGCTCGTGGGAGCTAGTGTGTACAAAACTTTGAAGTCGCTTTTGTCACCAGAGCTTCCGAAAAGCAAAACGTACGAACAGTTAGTGTCGAAATTGCAACAGCACTATCAACCAGTAAAGTCCGTCATAGTGGAGTGTTTCACTTTTAATAAAAGGAACCAAGGGGAGGGCGAAACCATAAACTGTTACGCAGTAGAGCTGCAACGTCTTGCAAGCACTTGTGAGTTTGGCTCATTCCTGGATCGTGCGCTTCGCGATCGTTTCGTCGGCGGAGTGGGCAGTGAAGAGATTCGTCAAGTTCTCCTCAACTCAACTGAAGAGTTGACTTTTGTCAAAGCGTGCCAGTTGGCGCGAGGCCTAGAAGCTGCTAGGTGTAATGCGCAAGTAGTGAGTTTGGTCGATTCGTCAGTCAAGAAAGTCGTCAAGCAGTCCCATGGATCCCACGGGTTCCAGTCTCGTCAAGTCAGCGCGTATCCGAGTACGTCAAGAGTCAAGCAGAATCGCGAGCCGAATCGCGACTGTCGTCGATGCGGTCGTCATCACAACGAGGACACTTGCCCTGCGCGAAGCTGGGAGTGTTTCAACTGTCATCGCAAAGGCCACACAGCCAAATTGTGTGGGCACTGGAAGCGTCGAGTCAAAAAGGTCGTGGATGAGTCGTCAGATAACGGGTCAGTAGCATCAGCCGAGAGTGCACAGGTTTCTGATACATACTTAAATAAAGTCATGTCCGTCAAAAAGATTTGTTCGCCTCATATAGTCAATGTAAATGTTGGTGAACACTGCCTAGCCATGGAAGTGGACAGTGGCTCGCCTTGCACTTTAGTGTCAGAAGCCACATACTGTAAATTATTCAAGGAGCTTCCTTTAGAATCAGTCAGAGACAAGCTACGCTCCGTCTGTGGAGCGAAACTTCATGTGTTAGGGAAGGTAGTTTTGAGTCATGGAGGACAAAGCCTCCCAATTATCATTGTAAAACAGGATTTGGTTCCCCTAATGGGCAGAACATGGTTAGATAAGTTATTTCCATGCTGGCGTGATAATTTGTCACTTGAGAGTATCAATGTTGTCGGCACGATCAATACCTCTCCTAGTATGGAGATTACACTGTTGGAAGAGCAGTTTCCTAATGTTTTCAGTAAGGATAATAAGGGCGCTATCCGAGGGTTCGAAGCTGAAATTGTTTTGAAAGAGGATTACACCCCTGTTTTCCATAAACCTTATGAGGTTCCTTATGCCCTGAAGGGAGCAGTTGAACAGGAACTCAATTCATTGGTGGAACGTGGTGTCATTGAACCAGTGAGGCACAGCAAATGGGCCTCACCAATTGTTGTCGCCCGTAAGAAGGATAGCAGCAAGATTAGGCTATGTGTAAATTACAAGGGGACGGTGAATCGTTTCATAGAATCGGAACATTATCCATTCCTAGAGTAGACGACATTTTTGCATCACTAGCGTCGGCAAAATGGTTCACAGTGCTAGATCTGTCCAACGCCTACCAGCAGTTACTCGTTTCGGAACGATCCAAGGAAATTCTGACACTCAATACCCATATGGGTTTGTTCAGGATAAACCGATTGCCCTACGGGGTTTCCAGTGCTCCCTCCCAGTTCCAGGCGGTTCTGGACCAAGTTCTTTTGGGGATACCACATGTATCTTGCTATCTCGACGATATTCTTATCGCAACCCAGACGAAAGAAGAACATGTTTCTACCGTAAAATTGGTTTTGAGGAAGCTGGAGGAACACAACATCCGAGTTAACCGGGAGAAGTGTTCATTTTTAAGTAATTCAGTGAGTTACCTAGGTCATATTATTGATGCTAAGGGTATCCACCCAAATCCCGATAAGGTGGAATCCATCGTAAATGCGCCGGAGCCAGAAAACTTAACGCAGTTGCAAGCGTATCTTGGGCTCCTAAATTATTACAATAAATTTTTGCCGAACGTATCTTCTTTGTTAAAACCTCTACACCTCTTGTTGTGTAAAGATGTAGAATGGAGGTGGACCAAGGAATGTTCGGAAGCATTCAGGCACAGCAAAACATTGCTGGTAGAGAACCAGTTACTGGTACCATTCGACCCTAGCAAACCTATCATTGTCACAGTCGACGCGTCGGCTTACGGGGTCGGTGCCGTTTTATCACTCTTAATAGAAGGGAGAGAAAGACCAGTGATGTTCGCTTCATCTACGTTAAACGCTCATGAAAGAGGGTATGCGCAGCTGGAAAAGGAAGCGTTGGCCATCATTTTCGGTGTGAAGAAGTTTCACAATTTCCTAATAGGTCACAAATTCGAACTGGTCACCGATCATCTTCCACTCCAAACCATATTAGGTAGTAAAAAGGGTATACCTACGCTGGCCGCTGCTAGACTACAACGCTGGGCAATCATTCTGTCAGCGTATCAGTACGAATTGCGTCATAAAAAGGGCTCTCAGATAGCCCATGCGGACGCGATGTCTAGGCTCCCCTTACCTGTACCGACGGGAGAAGCCGAGTACGACTACTCAATTGTCAATTTTGTGGTTGGACATTCGTTCCAGGGTAGTAACAATCCGGTTACAGCCATAGACATAGCGAAAGCTACCGCGCAAGATCCAATTCTGGCTCGCGCGCGTGAACTTACCCTATCAGGTTGGCCTGAAAGGTTAAACGATCCTCAATTAGATTCTTATTTTGTACGGCGCAATGAACTGTCAGTAGATGAGAAATGTGTCACTTGGTCTGGCAGAGTCATTGTCCCGAGTAAACTCAGGAATCATGTTTGTAAATTGTTGCATGATCAACATCCAGGCATCGTCCGGATGAAATCATTAGCCCGAAGTTACGTATGGTGGCCGGGCATAGACGAGGATATCGAACGTATTGCAAGGGAATGCGAGACTTGTCAAACGCGGTATGCGGTGGCTAAAAAGGGGCCGGATACTAATTGGCCCTCACCATATAAACCCTGGCAGAGGGTACATCTAGACTTTGCGAAGTTGGAGGGGGCGATGTTACTTATTCTAGTCGATAGCTATTCAAAATGGATCGACGTCTGGAACATGTCCAGCACTACTGCCGAGAAGGTAAAAGAAAAGTTGCGCTGCCACTTTGCAATCTTTGGGGTACCAGAGAGTTTTGTCACAGATAATGGGCCTCCTTTTTCTTCAGTAGAGTTCAACAACTTTTGCAAGGAAAACGGTATCACGCTTCTGCACAGCCCACCCTATCATCCGAATTCGAATGGTTTGGCTGAGAGAACTGTGCGGACGGTCAAACAAATCCTCGGTAAAAGCAAGGAAACGCAACGTGGGTTACAGCACCGAATTGCGAATCTACTTTTTCATGTTAGAAATACACCCTGTACAGTAACCAATCTGACACCAGCTGAGGTATTGCTAAAGTTTACGCCGATGACGAAGTTAGGACTTCTTAAACCTACCCTGGGTAAGGCTTTGACTAAGAGACCTAGCGGTACAACTGTAAAACAGCAGAAAATGTTTGCTGCCGGACAGCAGGTTTTGGTCAAAGAACCGGGTATCAAGGGTTCTCACTGGCAGAGAGGTGTTATTATAGAACAGGTCAGTGAAACCATGTATGTGGTTAGTGTTTATGGGACGCACCGTACGCTGCACACGGATCACATAAAATTGTATCTATGTCCTAACCCTGAGTCACCAGTAGCTCAGCAGATTCCCATGCCGATAGCATCCCCGCGTAAGGAAACTGTAAACGCGGGATTGTCACCGCTTAAAAACCAAATTAGTGATGACCTGCAGGGAAATGACGCTATCGCGGTTGCCGGTAGAAATGTAGTTCTGACAGAACAACCGTCAATCAGACGCTCGGAACGAACCGGTAAACCGTCTAAAAGACTAATTGCAGAAGCGGAGTGAAGCAATTAAAAATCAAAGGGCAATAATTGTATTACCTACCTATTTGTTATTAGGATTGACTTATTTATACTTGTAATAAATAGCAATGTCTTTCTTTGTTTTGTACTTGTATTTTGATATGTTTTGATGTGATGTACTGATTTCACTGCAATTTGAAAGAGAGATATGTATTTTCTTGTTTTTGTACTTATGTTTGGGTTTGTATAGAATTGAGATGATGTACTGAATTTACTGCCATTTTAAGGAGAGATATGTATTTTCTTGTTTTTGTACTTATGTGGGTTTGTATAGAATTGAGATGATGTACTGAATTTACTGCCATTTTAAGGAGAGATATGTATTTTCTTGTTTTTGTACTTGTGTTTTGGTCTACGGTTGTTTTTGAAGGCGTTATCCCTATACTAATATTATCCCTGTGGTTCGGTATGTTTTCACCACTTTCAGACATGTCTATGCACGCCTAAAGTTCTCAGCCTATTTTTATGAAATTTTGGAAACGCACTCGATACATCACAAATGGGTGCAACGAGGGGGTCTCGCTGCGGTTTGACCAAAATGGGCCCTTTTTTGGGGGGGTTCACCTACCAAATTTGGACTTGGATGATTGAAAATTTATACCCGTGTAGCAGTGACCATTTTCAATTCAAATTGAAATTTTCAAATCAGCCAGCCCAAAATTGGGCCCTTTTGAGGGGGTCATTTAGCAGAAACAAAAACTTGCGATTACACTTGGCAGTTATTTTCCTAACTTTATGAAATTCTGGAAACGCACTCGATCACAAATTATACAACTCACTGTTGAGGTTTCGCTTCGATCTGGCCAAAATGGGCCCTTTTTTGGGGGGGTTCACCGGTCAAATTTGGACACATAGAATTAAAAATTTGTACCCGTGTAAAAGTGTTCATTTTTAAGTCAAACCTATAATTTTACATCCGCCAGCCCAAAATTGGGCCCTTTTTGGGGGGGGGGAGGGAATCTTTTCACAAAAACAAAAACATGCGACTCTCCTACTTTCTGCAAAAAACACATGGCCCCACCAAGTGCATATAAATCATCGTGGAGAGAGGGGGCTCGCTACAGCCAGCCGCATTTCGGGGAAGTCTCGTGATTGCGCAACTGATCATAAACATCGAGTACAATGTACAGACGATATTGTGATTTTTTTTCGTAATGCGTCGGTATCGGGGACAAAGTCGCGAAAGTTTGCGAACATTGGTCAACTTCACGCGTTAAAACACCAATTTTGCGTTGCTTCGCGAAAATAACTATGTAAATTTTTAATCAGCAGCAAACACACAGCAAACACA
This sequence comes from Nemurella pictetii, assembly GCA_921293315.2. Taxonomy (NCBI): domain Eukaryota; kingdom Metazoa; phylum Arthropoda; class Insecta; order Plecoptera; family Nemouridae; genus Nemurella; species Nemurella pictetii. Next base: position 15,990,485 of record OV121121.1, read on the forward strand.
GTAAACATATGATTAAAAAATCCTTCAATATCAAAATTTGCATTTGTCGCGATCCATATACACAATCCCTCAATAATCGATAGTGGAAGTCTGGGGTGACATTTTGCCAGGGGACACTTTGCCAGGCTACCCTTCAAGGTAACACGCTTCGAGGTGGATACCTGGTCAAAAGATAGGGTATAATGAAACATAGAATACAAATGGGTTGGGAAGTTGGGTAGGGTCAGGAATGGTTGGATTAGTGGCTGGTTGGGGGGGGGGGGGAGCATATGGTAAAATTACTATCATCTCGAAATTGTTTCCCCTGTAATGTATTGATTTGACTGCTAGACGAGCCCAACGGACACCGGCCCAAAATTGGCCCTTTTCCTTAAATTTTGACTTCCGAGACGTTAATTTTCTATACAATTAATTTTTTTTTTGTCAGCCGACCCACAATTTGTTACGACAAGCCCTGTGCTATGTATATCTCTGTCAATCTGTGCCCTGCCAATTCACTTCACAAACAGATTATTATCATTCCTTCCCAAGCCATCTACAAATCAAACTCTGTGTACTAATGACCACGAAACTTTACAAGAATCTGCATTTAGCAGGCAACTCGAGGAACTGAAACTGATAGGATGTCTTAAATACGCACCTATGCGATAAAAAAAAACACGGTTTTTAACTATATCTGATCAGCTTTCTTTAAACATGTGATCTTTTTTAACGGCTCTAAATTAATTATTTTTTATGATTTATCGATGGCGGACGTCTGCGTGTCCGAGTCTTTTCATACAACCTCCATTAATATTACCTATATTTTTGCAAATCTTAGGTCGGTTAGATGAGGTTTGAATTTTGATGTTAGTCCACCCCCGTAGTCGGATGATACTACGGTGACCAACTATTTTCCTGTCATGATTTCACTCTAATTACGTTCACACCTTCAGGGGGCGAAGCACCTTGCAGGCGTGTGCGGCCGGAGGCTGCACCGTAGGGAATTTGGGTGGCGAAGCCCCCCAAATACCCGACGGGGGGGTTTGGGGGGCGAAGCCCCCCACCAAGAAACTTCGGGGGTCCAGGGGGCGGAGCCCCCTGGTGGGGTTGGCGGCCGGAGGCCGCAGGGGCGGAGCCACTAGTATCATATCATGCTGATAATTTTGTCGTTCAAAAAAAAGGGGGAGAAACTGTGGTGTATTGGTACCCCTGTCAGCCGGAGAGCTATGCGATCGCGCTCCGTGATCGGGACGAGTCCGTCGAGCTTGGGCAGTCCTTCTGTAAGGTGGTACCCGTTCCAATTACATCAGTCCTGTTGATAAGTTGCGTCGTTCTTGCGAATGTGATCGTCGGCTGTCCGCTACCCACGTCCTGCGCTACCTCAAGTATAGTAGCACATACATAACACACTTGATGACGGCAAATTATTTAACTGCATTCCTGTAATTTAATTAAATATGTATATCTTTGATGAAATTGCGAACCGATTTGAACTAATTGACATCGAAAGTAACACTAACCTCGGCACAATAACCTCACTTTGCATCACCTTAACGAACGTTAGCGCGCTAATGGACCTCGAGAGGGCGCGTTAACTAATCCTCCGTTAAGGTCCTTTTAACACTCTGTTAACGCTAACGGGAAACTGAAAGACACAAAGCCGTAACGAACTGTTGGCCGTAACGGAGGTTTTAACGGACCACTGAAAAACCGGCCCTTAGTAAACGGCTTGTTAATATTAACGGGTTGGCTTAACGGTCTGTTTGGCAAAATGTGTCTTTCAGTTGTCAGTTAAGTCACCGTTAGTAAACAGAGGAAATTGTTTTGCAACGATCCACACGATTGGCCACAGATAGTTCGACTATTAACCACCCTACCCCTAACCGCTGCAAACAGCAGCTTTTGTTTTTCCAAAGGAGGAAAATGACTTCTGTCAAAAGGTGTCGATCGTTGAATTTTGTAGCTAGCGAAGAAAAGCTTTTGCTAGCATTGGTTTTAAAATACAAGGATAAAGTGGAAAGCAAGAAGACTGACGCTTTTACAAACAAAGAAAAAGATGATTCGTGGGCCATTTTGGCAAGGGAATTCAACTCGGCAAGTGGACAGTGTCCTAGGTCGGTGCCCAACTTAAAATCAAAGCTAGACAATTTAAAGCGGGCGGCAAAGAGATCGCTTCAAAAAGAAAAGTGTGAGCGTAGGGCGACAGGAGGGGGCGTCCCAAAGCTTCCGACCCAAGAAGAAGATGAAAAAATAGGAATATTTAGAGAAATCATGGGCGTCGGATGGGAGGGACTTATAAACCCAATCAGACAGCAATGGGGTGCATGACTTTGCTGCTGCTGCTGAAGGTGAGTGCAAAATAATATTGTGCTTACAGATTATTGCATTGTCTTGCCTGTGTTTCATGGTAACTGATGTCAGTGGATATTGTTGAATTTACATCGCTTGTTAATAAATTCAATGTTGGCATGTCCAATTCTTAAGTAGAATTTTAAAGTTGATCTTGATAGTAGGTGACTTCCTAATTTGCTCTGCTTATTATTTCAGAAGGACAAAAGGTCGACTTTGTTGAGTTAAATTTGGATGTGATAGATGATAGGTATTATAATGGAAGAGGAAGCTGAAGATGAAGATTTCGGTGCCGACTGCTTGCCACCGTCGAGGAACCGAAATCTAAGAAGAAATCCTAAGAAGAAACAGTATAAGGGCCGGTTTTTCAGTGGTCCGTTAAAACCTCCGTTACGGCCAACAGTTCGTTACGGCTTTGTGTCTTTCAGTTTCCCGTTAGCGTTAACAGAGTGTTAAAAGGACCTTAACGGAGGATTAGTTAACGCACCCTCTCGAGGTCCATTAGCGCGCTAACGTTCGTTAAGGTGATGCAAAGTGAGGTTATTGTGCCGAGGTTAGTGTTACTTTCGATGTCAATTAGTTCAAATCGGTTCGCAATTTCATCAAAGATATAGGTACACCTCTGGACACTGAAAACCGTCCACCTGAAATTTTTACAAGTCCCAATTTCGTCTTGCTTGAAAATAGTATAGGTAGTCAGGTAGAGGCTGAGCACATGGCATATGAAACCACTTGCTTGGGAAGTTGCCTAATGATGAAAAACCAGTTTTCTTATCAGTGGGGCTTTTAACAATTCATATGAACCGTGCATTGCGAATATTCGTTCACCAGAGTAGCCCTTTTGGCGTGATCGAGCTCCAGCATTTGTCACAGATTCGCCGGTGATTAGACGGTTTGGACGAATTTCAATATCCTTGCTGTAACTACACTACATTTACTATTGATACCTATTAATAGTTAAAAAACCATTTATTCAATGGTAAAAATACTAAAAATGACAACCGTTTGAATTTCCTCCACTGCATTGTAATAATAGACGTCGTTTGTTATCTAATCTCCCGTACTTGATATAATATATCCGACCCGCCAGGACAAGGTAGCATCAAAAAGGTCGGGTCTCGGAGCCAACCATTAACTTGATCCAAAGATAAGATAAGCAATTAAAAGGAGAGAAAATTAAAACGTGCCATGGAAACAAACTTTTTCCAGAATACTGAAGAAGTGATGAGATAAACGTGTTTGCTGTAAGGAGAAGAGGCAGGAAGTTTTCGAATTATTTCTGCATCTTCAAAATTCGAGTTATAGGCCATTGGGGGATGCTGAAATGGTGTGCAAGACTCACGAGATATCATATTTGTGAGCTTGGTCGATCCTCATTTCACTGGGCAGGCATTACTGATATGGAAAACTGGTTTATCATAACGAGGTATCTAATATATATAATGTCCGTCGATTTGGTTGCCCCGGGATTCCATTGTTGGCTATGTTTCTTTGTATTCAGTAGTGCAAATTTAGAAATCCCTTTTATGAAACATTCACGCACTCTCCACCAAACGTCTTTGTCTAGCATTAAAACACAGCTAATTTTCTACTGCTAAGGCTATGTTTCCTTTGAATCCCTATACTAATATTATCCCTGTGGTTCGGTATGTTTTCATCACTTTCAGACATGTCTATGCACGCCTAAAGTAACCATCCGATTCTTATGAAATTTTGGAAACGCACTCGATACATCATAAATGGGTGCAACGAGGGGGTCTCGCTGCGGTTTGACCAAAATGGGCCCTTTTTTGGGGGGGTTCACCTACCAAATTTGGACTTGGAGGATTGAAAATTTATACCCGTGTAGCAGCGACCATTTTCAATTCAAATTGAAATTTTCAAACCAGCCAGCCCAAAATTGGGCCCATTTGAGGGGGTCATTTAGCAGAAACAAAAACTTGCGATTACACCTGGCAGTTATTTTCCTAACTTTATGAAATTCTGGAAACGCACTCGATCACACATTGTACAACTCACTGTTGAGGTTTCGCTTCGGTCTGGCCAAAATGGGCCCTTTTTTGGGGGGGTTCACCGGTCAAATTTGGACACATAGAATTGAAAATTTGTACCCGTGTAAAAGTGTTCATTTTTAATTCAAACCTATAATTTTACATCCGCCAGCCCAAAATTGGGCCCTTTTAGGGGGGGTCTTTTCACAAAAACAAAAACATGCGACTCTACACTCAGCAATTATGCTCCTATCAATATGAAACTTTGAAATCGAACTCGATCCAACATTCTACACCTCACTTATGGGGTCTCGCTATGGTTTGGCCGAAATGGGCCCTTTTTTGGGGGGGGGGGGGGTTCAACAACCAAATTTGAGCATCTATTTTTATTACAAATCCACGACTTAAAATTAGCCAGCCCGAAATTGGGCCCTTTTTTGGTGGTGGGGGGGAGGGGGGGGGGGGTCTTTTCGCAAAAACTCCCGACTTGCGGTGTGGGCATTTTGGAAGATATTGAAAAGTGCATGTCCGTTGGTAGCATGGTAAAATTGCGCTCATCTTGAAATTATTTCCCGTCAAATGTATGAATTTCTTAAACTTATTTCGTTGCGTTCAACGCTGACAGCTAGATGAGCGCTGTGGTCTGTTTTTGAAGTACTTTGTCCAAAAACACATGGCCCCACCAAGTGCATATAAATCATCATGGAGAGAGGGGGCTCGCTACAGCCAGCCGCATTTCGGGGAAGTCCCGTGATTACGCAACTGATCATACACATTGAGTTTTTTTTTTGAGCACATTTAATTGAAACTAAAAATGAATCTGAAAATTACTGACGATATTGTGATTTGTTTTCGTAAGGCGTCGGTATCGAGAGTTCGCGAACATTGGTCAACTTTGCGCGTAATGACACCAATATCGCGTTGGTTCGCGAAAAGCAGCAAATACCCAGCAAACATAGTAAACATCAACCTTCAATCATCATCCACCTAACTAAAATCCATAAATTTGGCTCCGCGTAATTCTTTATATAAATTGCGAAAACGCGATGAAAACGCGTGGGTCAAGTTGCGTTGTGTTCGTGCCACTGGGGACTTGCGCGCTGCAATATTTAGGCAGCGATTTGAGCAGGGCTTGATAGGGCTTTGATAGGGCTCGAAAGGGCTTGATTGGGGTTCACGCGGCCGAAATTCGTCCAACGTCGAGACAAAATTCGAAGCAATTCATCGCCTCTGGCTTGAAGTTGGGTTGGGTCAGGAAAGGTAGGATTTTGGAGGGGGGGGGGGGTGAGGAATTCTGCAAAACCATTCCTGAACCAATTGATGGTGGACGTCTGTGTACCTGAGTCACGAAAACATATAGCCATCATTAGTAGTACCCATAAGTTCGCATCTGAGCAGTGTTAAACACAAAGTAGGTAAGCGTGGCAGAAGGGTCAAAGACTTATTACCGAAAAACAAATCAACACAAGAAACAAATAAAACCTACAGGGGGCGAAGCCCCCTCTAAGGGGGCCCTACGCAGAGGAAGGTTGGGAAGTTGGGTTGGGTCAGGAAAGGTAGGATTAGTGGATGGGTCGGGGGGGGGGGACGCTGCAAAACCATGGTTGGGAGGTTAGTTTGGGTCCGGAAAGGAAGTCATAAAAGAAACACGTGTAGCGGCACGTGAAAACTCATGCTTCGGCGACACCACACCACTCGCTTTTCTTGGATCAACTACTGATGGAGGACGCATGTGTACCAGAGTCATGAAAATATATAGCTATCATAAGTATTAGTTTAAAGTTCGCATTTGAGCAGTGTATATGTAGGTAAAAACAAAGTGTTAGGTAAGCGTGGCAGAAGGGTCAAATACCAATTACCGAAAAACAAATCAACACAAGAAAAAAATAAAACCTACAGGGGGCGAAGCCCCCTGCAAGGAGGCTCTACGCAGAGGAAGGTTAGGAAGTTGGGTTGGGTCAGGAAAGGTAGGATTAGTGGTGGGGGGGGGGGGGGGACGCTGCAAAACCATGGTTGGGAGTTTAGTTTGGGTCAGGAAAGGAAGTCATAAAAGAAACACGTGTAGCGGCACGTGAAAACTCATGCTTCGGCGACACCACACCACTCGCTTTTCTTGGATCAACTACTGATGGAGGACGCATGTGTACCAGTCATGAAAATATATAGCCATCATTAGTTTTACTTTAAAGTTCGCATTTGAGCAGTGTATATGTAGGTAAACACAAAGTGTTAGGTAAGCGTGGCAGAAGGGTCAAATACCAATTACCGAAAAACAAATCAACACAAGAAACAAATAAAACCTACAGGGGGCGAAGCCCCCTGCAAGGGGGCTCTACGCAGAGGAAGGTTAGGAAGTTGGGTTGGGTCAGGAAAGGTAGGATTAGGGGTGGGGGGGGGGGGGGACGCTGCAAAACCATGGTTGGGAGTTTAGTTTGGGTCAGGAAAGGAAGTCATAAAAGAAACACGTGTAGCGGCACGTGAAAACTCATGCTTCGGCGACACCACACCACTCGCTTTTCTTGGATCAACTACTGATGGAGGACGCATGTGTACCAGTCATGAAAATATATAGCCATCATTAGTTTTACTTTAAAGTTCGCATTTGAGCAGTGTATATGTAGGTAAACACAAAGTGTTAGGTAAGCGTGGCAGAAGGGTCAAATACCAATTACCGAAAAACAAATCAACACAAGAAACAAATAAAACCTACAGGGGGCGAAGCCCCCTGCAAGGGGGCTCTACGCAGAGGAAGGTTAGGAAGTTGGGTTGGGTCAGGAAAGGTAGGATTAGTGGAGGGGTGGGGGAGGGGGATGGGAAAATCTGCAAAATCATGGTTGGGAGGTTACTTTGGGGCAGGAAAGGAAAACATAGAAGCAGCACGTGTAGCGGCACGTGAAAACTCATGCTGTGGCGACACCAAGCGATGGTGGACATCGGTGTATCTGTGTCACGAAATGAAACCCCCTCCTTTAAGCAACACCCAACAATGAACAGGTGGGCAGAGAACATGCAGAAAGGCACTAATTGTTGGGCAAGGGGAGTACCAAAAAAAAACGCACGAAAGGCAGGAAAGGCATCAGGAAACATACAACACGGTTGGGTTGGGAGGTTGGTTTGGGTCAGGAAAGGAAAACGGGAAAAAAATGTCCTAAACATTACATGCACTAAAACCCATCTGTCCTAAAGTCAATATTTTTGCTTTAAAAATAATACGCAGAGGCAGGTTGGGAAGTTGGGTGGGTTGAGGAATTGTAGGATTAGTTGGGGGGGGGGAGGGGGAGTGGCAAAAAACTACGCTCGAAAGGCAGGAAAGGCATCAGGAAACATACAACACGGTTGGGTTGGGAGGTTGGGTGGGGTCAGGAAAGGAAGACTTAGAAGCAGCGTGAGCGGCATCACATGAAAACTATCCTTTCCTGGGTCACCAACTGATGGTGGACCTCTGTGTACCTGAGTCACGAAAATATATTGCCATCATTAGTAGTACCCATAAGTTCGCATTTGAGCAGTGTATATGTAGGTAAACATGAAGTGTTTGGCAAGCGTGGCAGAAGGGTCAAAGACCAATTACCAAAAAACAAATTAACTCAAGAAACAAATAAAACCGACAGGGGGCGAAGCCCCCTGCAAGAGGGCTCCGAGCAGATGGTGCTTTGGGGCGAAGCCCCAAAGCACGCCGGGTGGGTTGGCGGCCGGAGGCCGCAGGGGCAGAGCCCCTAGTCACTTGAATATTTCTATTAGAAAACTCGGTCGAAACGTTCGCGGCCCAGCCTAGACAGCTACTTTGAGTTCAAGTGCAACCTTAGGGCACTCATTGACTTTTCAATTTACACGAAATAATTGATGAGCGTAACGAGCGTAGCGAGTGAAGCGAAATCTTCAATTACACTTTACTGCTAAAAAAATCCGGAATGTTTTTTTTTTTGTTTTTTTTTTTTTTTTTGTGTTTTTTTTTTTGTTTTTTTGTGTGTTTGTTCGCACGATTCCGGCCAAACGCCAAAACGGATTTTGATGAAAATTTACAAGGACCTTCGTTTTCTCTGAACTTAGATCTGCCACGTTTTTGAAGCAAATCGGACGAGTAAATTTTGTGTTATTATGTTTTTACGAAATTTTTCAGTTTTTCCAAAACACGTTTTGCACTCTAGAGGCCAAGTATCTGAATATAATTTGACGAAACTTTCAGGAAATGTTGACCCTCACGATTTAATGTTTGTGTAAAAATTTCATTGTTGTATGTTAAGCACTTTTCTTGAAAATGGCGCTTTTATGACGATTTTTTAGCGTTTTTTCAGTTTTTTGCAACTTAAGCCACTTTATCTTCAAGCGATGTCCACAAAATTTACTGTGTACATTATAAATCGTAAAAAGAATATACTATATTAATTTGAACCAAATCATTTGAATAGTTTTTCTTTAAATCGATTTTTACGTTTTGAAATATTCAAATGTCATTGAGAAAACTGCTTAATTCTTACTGGACATGTTAAATTGATCATAAAAGCCTCTAGGCTATGCGCACACGCAATATAATTGCGTTGAGGGTGAGCGTAAATATTACGCTCATCCACAACACGATTATATGAGTGTTCGCATAGCCTAGTAATAATTACACATTCAATTTGGTACGTACATGCATTACTGACCATTTGGAGATGTCCTTCATCGTTTCATTGTGATTTTTTGTGCCAAAACGTGATAAGAACATTTCTGACATTTCGTCAATGACAGCTGGCAAATTATGAATTTCAAGGGCTTAAAACTCAAACAGGCACTGACTACCAGGATACATTTTTTCACTAGGGCTGTTCCAGAGTTGATGGAATAAATTAAATCAAAATTAAATCAAAATTAAATCAGTATTTGCCGATCCACAGTGTTCTAAATTCAAGTGAAAGTTGTACTTCAAGCTCAAGTACTTGTTGTAAGGAACAACATCTCGGTTGTCAATAACGTTACGTGCCACAACTTGGGTGCGAGCGTCATCTCTGCGCCGGTAGACAGTGAACCCCGCGTCGTCGACGACTGTCTCCTGCACAAACATCTTTGGGTACTTTTTCTTACACTTGCCGTCCTCCATGCACGCGGAGTTAGGTTTGCGAGCGCCGCACGGGCCGTGGATCATCGACGACATGACGATCTTATGCAGCTGCGGCTCGGTCACCGGGTCAGGGAGCTCGGCACAGATCAATGCGTCCACCTGTTCGGGTGTACAGAGCTTGTCCTCTGCGCGCAGGACAATCAGGAGGTGGGCATGTGGCAGCCCTCTCTTCTGAAATTCTATCGCATGGAAATGAGAAACAGGCACTCCCAGCACATGCCGCTTAGTGATGTCTTGCATCAACTCCTTCAGTTTGATTTGGAACACCCTAGCACAGAGGTCGGGTCGATCCGCTGCAGTCTCGAAGTGTTGAAGATTATCGACGATCTCGGACCACTTTGGGTTACATGTCATGGTGAGGAAAAGGTCCGGCTTGCCGAACCTGGTTATTATCGCCATCGCATCCTGATACAACTGCTGCATGTACCGGGGGCTGCCAATGAAGGTAGCTGGCAAGACGATCATCTTTCCAACTTTGTAGCCCTGCTGATCGGCACGGTTATTCAGGTGGTCAATCAGACCACTGTAGAGCTCGGCGCGAATCGCAGCCTGGTTGTGGGTGATGAAAGCAAGGCGGTTACCTTCCACTTTCATGTACGCGTCGACGACGTACTGCTGCGTTAACTTTCCGGCGTGCAGAACTGGATTAAAGACGCCACGGCGCTCCTGGAGCCTGTAGCTGTAAAACTCCAGCATCGTCACTTTGCCTCTTGTCGATACTCGCGTGTGCGGCATGTCTCTTTGCCAGCCGAGGTCGCCACAGGGGAAAAGCACAGCGTAGCTCATTGGATCCGTGTTGGGACTCAACATGGACAGCTGTTCGAAGGAGCCGTCACGGGTGTGAATCCTGATATCCCTACCGAGTGGCGGCATTCCGCCGTCCTCGCCCTCGTAGATGACGGCGACATCGTCGGTCAGGGGCATATCATAGCGGCGGGTCCGCTCCTCTACAATGCGCAGCTCTACTCGCACCGGCAGACGTCCTTGGGCCTCGGCGAGCGCGCGCTGCTCGGCCTCCACCTCCCCGAGCATCCTAAGTCCCCTGGCAAACGGGTTCCCCTCACGAATCACCGCGTCCAGAGCGCGCAGTAGGTCCGGCCGCAGGTTGTCGTTGCGATCCACGCGGTTTGCCTGCGCCTGTGATGCGTCCAGGAAGTAAAGGTGTGAATAGGACTGTTGACCTACGGTGGCGCTCATGTTGCACACGTTGTGCTGGATGTTGCCGTGCACACGGAAGCAGTACGGTCCTCGGCCTCGCAGCGTGTCTATTTTCACGGCCACGGATGCAAACGACAGGGAGCTGTTGTAACTACGCACCGACATCTTGAAGTGGTCCGCGTGTGCGTGCTCGTTCGTCAGCAGCTGGCGCAACAGCACTGGATAGGGAAAAAGTGGCTCGAGCCGAACTTTACCTTTGTGGCAACAACGTCTCCACTTTTTGTCGCTGGGCATTTCAGCACGGAAGTGAACGGCGCAACACTCGCTACAAACGGCATCCATCGGACCTGCATAGTGCTGCGTGACGTTGGCCACTCCTAGGATGGCGGCGGCGAGGTGTGTACCGACCAGGTCGACGGGCGCCAAGTCGGGCGCCACCAGCTCGTCATCAGCGTCCGGCTCGTCGAGGAGCTGCTGGCTTTGCGCCTGCTCGGCAGCGGCTGCACGCTGGCTGGTCTCAGCGCTGGCGGCTGCCTCCTGTTGGGCGAACGCGGTACCTGCGCGGCTCGACTGGGAGCGTAGTCTTTCCATGCTCGCTCGCTCTGAGGCGAGGCGTGCAGCCCACTCTGCGTCGTCCTCGTTGGCAATCCTGGCCTGAAACCGCTGGTTCATTGCAGCCAGCCGCCGATTCCGGGCAGCGTCGGTTTCCTCGGACATACGGCGTACTCTCCTGTCTGCCGTATCTAGGAGGCGAACACGGCGCTGGTCCTCGTCTTCGCGCTCCATACGCTTCCTATATGCGTCAGCGTTCCATATGCTGCGCACGTCTTTTAGTTTTTGGGTTGGCGCCTGTGTGATAATTGTTAACATTAACTTAAAATCGAACATTTTTAGCATTTGAATGGATCTCGCGATTTATATCATGGTCAAGTACCTCCACACCCATGACTTGGACAATGTCCCGGGACGTGCCCGGCTGCTGTGCACTCATTGACGCTGCTGTCAGTCTCGCGCGTAAAGCAGGCGGTGGGCTGGCAGTCAGCACCGGGATGATGGGTGGCTGTAACACGGGCACGATATTAGGCTGTCACGTCTATACTCACATGCCGTAATCAGGCAAATTTATATAGGTAATAAAAATATATATTATATAATATAATAAGATAATATAATTATTATATTATTATTAATATTAATATTATTATATTATATTATAATATATTTATATTATATATATATATATGGTAGATATATGGTACTTGGCAATGCAATTGTCAAAATACTACACTTCTATGACGGTATTTTCCATGGTGTTGCGACTGGATGTCCTTACTTCTCCGAGGATGTTTTCCATCTTTAAAATAATATAGCAATTGATATGACGGTACATTACCTCCAAGCCAATGAGTGGGACAAAGTCCCTGGAAGTGCCCGGCACCTGGGCACTCCTCGAAGCGGCCGTTAGCGTTGCGGGTGCCGGCTTCGCATGTAGTGGTGTCACCGGGGTGGCATCGCTCGATGCAGTTGCGGCCGCCGACGGGCTGAGCAGATGCTGTAACACGGGCAAGGAATGTGGCTGTATTATCACCTAATCATCATAAAGATACCCTGATATCATCAGATTGGAAATGCTGTGTAAAGTATACGTGCGTGTGTAGATTTTGTCCATTTGGCTGAAACAACATGTACTTACTTCCTCAAGAAAGTTGATGTCTATTGGGGGCAATTGCCCGTACTTTCTGTCGTGATATTTTCGCCTTTTTTCGACTTTTTCATCCTCGGTGTTTTTTTTCTTTTTTCCATCTCCAAATCTTCGCTTCCTAGGCATCTGTGTACGAATTTGAGACGATTTTATTTCGTGACATGTACAATTTCTTTACGCGGCATTTATTCGCCGTGTTTTAGTAATGATGATGATGATTTTTCAATCTTCGCGTTTATATCCAGCTTGAGTAATGTTTAGTCTGAAATTTTATGGATATATTCATCTGCAAATAATATTTTCGGGCCCATGGGATGAATGACGTCCAGTTTTAACTGGAATGGGGCCCGTCCTATAGTCAGCTTCGGTGCCGCGAGGCCATAAGATTTCCATCAAAAATCGACTATCGACTTTCGACGAAGGGCGAGTGCTACAATTTACAGTTATATAATATGTTATCTTCCAGTCAGGGAGAAAACAGAATGAAGCTGATTGTCTGTCACCATGGAGTTGAGTTTTGATCTGTATAGTTAGCTAGACATTGCAAACTCGGCCCTGAAGGCGACAGTACGATGATCTCAGAAATGATCTAAAGCTTATTCTTGAAGCCCTGATTTGTGGGTCAAATATTGAAAACCTTGTTTAAGGACATCCCTACCGGAGCCCCAGGACTGGCTCGGGGTCCTGGCAGAAATCACTGCCTAGCTACCCCAGAATCTGTATACCCCTACAGCCCAGCAGCAGAAGAGGAAATATTGCCACAGAGCGGAAAACTATGATACTGAGCTTGTACTGACTCTCTTTCGTTACTATGCCAATTATATTTGGCAATTTCTTATCATGTTATTATTCTTTTACTAAAATTTCCAAAATTTGGACGCGGTGTCGCATTGTAGGCACTATCAGCGTTTGCGCCAAAATGTGCCAAATTAGCATTTGGTAAATGCTTATTGGCAAATGATTTTTATCTATCGCTTTATTCATGTCCGATTTTACAAGTTTGCTCATATCTACTCGTATTGAATTGAGTCGATGATTGTCGAAAACTGCATCCTTCAAATGATTACTCCCATTAATTTCGTCCAAACAGGTTATTCCCAGATAGATGAGATAACAACTCATCCTCGAGACCCAAATCGTTCGATGACAATGGAAGGGTAATTAAACACCAGTCGTCGGACCGTAAATGATCGACCTTTTTTTCAAACCTAGAACGCTGCTAGTCTTGGCTGTTGAGACCTCGTAGTTCATAAAACCACCGGAAAATTCTATGCGACGATTCATGCATAGCACTCTTAATGTCGTCTATTGCAAACCAGTGGCAGATTTCGAAGAAGAATTGGCTCCGTGAGCGCTTATTGTAATCGCGTTGTAGATGAGTGTTATTTGAATAATGCTGATTTGAAGAATCTCCAAGGTTCAATACATTGAGCCTGGATTGATTTAGTGGAAAAAAATGGAAAAACGTTAAAAATGACACTTTCAAGAGGAAATTTTTGCACGGTCGTCGTGTTATAGGGTTTAAAAAACATGGAAAATTTGGTCAAAATATGTCAAATGGTTAGGTCTCTAGAGTGTAAGTCAAGTGCCATAAAACTTAAAATTTTCGTAATAACTTATAAAGAATAAAAGTTGTAGACGGAATGAGAAAAAGTACAGGGTGTAAATTGAGAGAAAAAGAAAGTTTTGTGAAAATTTTATCAAAATCAATTTAGTTTTTTTGGCCTCATTCCATCGGAGGACCAGTTGCCAAGTTACTCAGTTTCTCAGTTAGCCAGTTAGCCTGTTCGCCTGTTAGCCAGTTAGCCAGTTAGTCAGTTAGCCTGTTAGCCAGTTAGCCAGTTAGCCAGTTAGCCAGTTAGCCAGTTAGCCAGTTAGCCAGTTAGCCAGTTAGCCAGTTAGCCGGTTAGCCAGTTAGCCTGTTCGCCTGTTAGCCAGTTAGCCAGTTAGCCAGTTAGCCAGTTAGCCTGTTAGCCAGTTAGCCAGTTAGCCAGTTAGCCAGTTAGCCAGTTAGCCAGTTAGCCAGTTAGCCAGTTAGCCGGTTAGCCAGTTAGCCTGTTCGCCTGTTAGCCAGTTAGCCAGTTAGCCAGTTAGCCAGTTAGCCAGTTAGCCAGTTAGCCAGTTAGCCAGTTAGCCAGTTAGCCAGTTAGCCGGTTAGCCAGTTAGCCTGTTAGCCTGTTAGCCAGTTAGCCAGTTAGCCAGTTAGCCAGTTAGCCAGTTAGCCAGTTAGCCAGTTAGCCAGTTAGCCAGTTAGCCAGTTAGCCAGTTTGCCAGTTTGCCAGTTTGCCAGTTAGCCAGTTAGCCAGTTAGCCAGTTTGCCAGTTACCCAGTTAGCCAGTTAGCCAGTTAGCCAGTTAACCAGTTAGCCAGTTAGTCAGTTAGCCAGTTAGCCAGTTAGCCAGTTAGCCAGTTAGCCAGTTAGCCAGTTTGCCAGTTTGCCAGTTAGCCAGTTAGCCAGTTAGCCAGTTAGCCAGTTAGCCAGTAAGCCAGTTAGTCAGTTAGCCAGTTAGCCAGTTAGCCAGTTAGCCCGTTAGCCAGTTAGCCAGTTAGCCTGTTAGCCAGTTAGCCAGTTAGCCAGTTAGCCAGTTAGCCAGTTAGCCAGTTAGCCAGTTAGCCCCAGCCCCGTCCAAGGGTGCGTAGCTAGGTGCTAGCTTGGTGGATTACTATACTAATGAAGGCAGCTAAGGCGAAGCAAGAAACGAGGCTCTTAAGTCAAACTAAATGACCCCTCGCTGTGGACGTCCCTGCTACACATTCCGCTGATGTGTTTTACGCGAATAAATCGAATTTAACGACTGGCTAATTAGTTCGCCACGGACCCAACGAAGAGTAGACGTCTTGCGATCGCTTCACAGTTTATTCTTAGTCCTCGGGGACGCCTGGTCGTGCGAGCCCGAGACAATGGACAGGACAATAGACGGGACAATAGCACCTCCAATCCGTCTCATTAGATAGCATGACGCTAGGTTTAAAGCACAGACATTCACGGCTCAACAGCTCTGCAAGGGACACTTTAAGTTTGACATTAAACACGGGAATCAGTTGCTGCTGACGCTACATGGACGACCGACTGTCAAATGGATACTATGTTGACTGAATTTTGTGTTCAGAAAAACCATTTAATGAGTATTGAATGCTTAAGCCCAAACTCAAATTTCGCAAAGCCGTGCTGCTTGTTTTATCTCGAGCTTAGACCGTTGATGAAGCAGGCAACACAGCTTTGCGAAACGTTGGGGAAAGTTTGAGTTTGGACGTTTGGACGTTTGAGTTTGGATAGCATCCAATACCCAGTTGTTTAGGACTATGATTGAACATAGAATAATCGTAGCATATTTGGTATTGCTCGTCCCCGGCAAGGTGAAATATACAGGTTCGACCCCCGGTACGGATTGAATTTTGGATTTCTTATCTCGTTTATAAAAATAAATAATGGCCTGGCCTCTTCGCTTGCGCGTGCGAAGTGTGACACATCAATTGCTTCCGGCGGGAAACGCTCGGTCGGACGGTCGCAGGAAGAAACCCCACGCAAAACACGCAGTCTTCTTCTCGAGAAGCTTCGAGCACGGAACGGGCAACGCATCGAGAACTACAGTCCATCCAGGAGAAGGTCGAACTTTAACAATGGCCGCCACTTACGTTCCACCAACTCATAAAACTAAATCCGCTGGGCGCTATTTCAAAATATCAACTTCAACATTATTTCCCTTCTAGCATTTTACTGGAAACTTTATTTACTGAAGTTTTTAACTAAAGGTGCCTTTACACGATCAACTTTTTGCGTCAACATGTTGACTCAATATTGACGGGAAATGTTGGCATCAAGTTGGCCGAGGTTAAACAACATACGAATTGCCGGTCAGCGCTCCGATCAACTTTCAGGAAATATTGATGGGAAATGTTTTCAAAATGTTGACATGATTTAACTTCTCGTCAATATTGACGACGATCAGCCAATCAGGTACAGCCATTTTTATCACGTGGCATTTGTCATTGCTGTCATTGCTAGCCTAACAAGGTGGAGGTAGGTAGGCATAACACCTTATGCCACATTATGCCTTCCACCTTATATAAAATCCTTATTTTCTGTTGCCACGATACTATTGTACTCATGGATGTGGCTATGTGGCTATGTGGGGATGTGGCCATGTGACTATGTAATTGACGGCGTAAATCGCCAGCGAAATTGCTAAAACGCAATGAAAACGCGCGGGGAAAGTTGTGTTGTGTTCGTGCCACCGAGGACTTGAGCGCTGCAATATTTTGCCAGCGATTTGAGACGCGCTTGATGTAAAAAACAACGAAAAACGCACGCCATTTCACTCGGCCGAAAGTCATCGCCTCTGGAGGCAACAATTGGCAATAATGCAGGCAATAAGGAAAATACAGGTGCAAAATAATTTCCATAGCGATGAAAATCGCCAAATGTCCAACATTGCCAATAACAGGTGTCAAAAATAATTTGCCACTGACAATCTCATGATGTGGCGACACCAAGCGATGGTGGACATCGGTGTACCTGCTCTTCTGTGACAGTTCTTACGACTTAAACTGTGAGTTTTTACGCAACTTTTCCACTAGGAATATAATATAGTGTTTGAAATCGAGTTTGGCCCTTCAGAACGTCTATAGCTGTATACTGAAATACTGGAAACACATCATACAACTCCTGCAGGTGCCGCCAAAAAAAAGTGCTCGCCTGACCCAGGCAAAACTAACGCCGACGAGCAACAAAGAAAGGACAAATGCAGCGGCCGACAGGGCACGGGTCCTGGGGGTCGGGTGCTGGATGCTGGGTCCTGGGTGCTGGATGATAGGTGTCGGGAAGTGGGTGCTCGGTGTCGGATGCTGAGTGCTGGGTGCTGGGTGCCGGGAGCCGGGTGGTGGGTGCTGGATGCTGGGTTTTGAGGGCACGGGTCCTAGGGGTCGGGTGCTGGGTGCCGGGTGCCGGGTGCTGGATGCTGGGTGCTGGGTTTTGAGTGCTGGGTGCTGAGTGCTGGGTTTTGGGTGCCGGGTGTTGGGTCTGGGTGCCTGGTGCCGGGTGCTGGATGCTGGGTACTGGTGCCGGTTGCTAGGTGCTGGGGGTCGCGTGCTGGGTGCAGGGTGTTGGGTGCTGGGTGCCGGGTTCTAGGTGCTGG
Organism: Nemurella pictetii; assembly: GCA_921293315.2. NCBI lineage: Eukaryota > Metazoa > Arthropoda > Insecta > Plecoptera > Nemouridae > Nemurella > Nemurella pictetii. The sequence continues at coordinate 16,007,903 of OV121121.1, forward strand.
GTGCTGGGTGCCGGGTGCCAGGTGCTGGGTGCCGGGTGCCGGGTGCTGGGTACCGGGACCTGGGTGCTGGATGCTGGGTGCCGGGTGCTGGGTGCCGGGTCCTGGGTGCTGGATGCTGGGTGCCGGGTGCTAGGTGCTGGGTGCCGGGTGCTGGATGCTGGGTGCTGGGTGCCGGGTGCTGGGTGCCGAGTCCTGGGTGCTGGATACGGGGTGCCGGGTGCTGGATGCTGGGTGCCGGTTGCCGGGTGCTCGGTGCCGGGTGCTGGATGCTGGGTGCCGGTTTCCGGGTGCTCGGTGCTGGGTGCCCTGGATGCTGGATGCTGGGTGCTGGGTGCCGGGTACTGGGTGTCGGGTCCAGGGTGCTGGATACTGGGTGCCGGGTGCTGGGTGTTGGGTGCCTGTTGCCGGTTGCTCGGTGCTGGGTGTTGAGTGCTGGGTGTTGGGTGCTAGGTGTTGGTGCTGGGTGCCGGGTGCTCGATGCTGGGAGCCGAGTGCTGGGTGCTGGGTGTTGGGTGTTGGATGCTGGGTGCCGGGTGCTGGGTGATCGGTGCCGGGTGCTGGGTGCCGGGTGCTCGATGCTGGGAGCCGGGTGCTGGGTGTTGGGTGTTGGATGCTGGGTGCTGGGTGCCGGTTTCCGGGTGCTAGGTGTTGGTGCTGGGTGCCTGGTGCCGGGTGCTGGGTGCTGGATGCTGGGTGCCGGGTGCTGGGTGCCGGTTGCCGGGTTCTGGGTGCTGGGTGTTGAGTGCTGGGTGCTGGGTCCTGGGGGTCGGGTGGTGGGTGCTTGGTGCCGGGTGTTGGGTGCTGGATGCTGGGTGCTGGGTGCTGGGTGCCGGGGTCTGGGTGCTGGGTGTTGAGTGCTGGGTCCTGGGGGTCGGGTGGTGGGTGGTGGGTGGTGGGTGCCGGGTGTTGGGTGCTGGATGCTGGGTGCCGGGTGCCGGGTGCTGGGTGTTGAGTGCTGGGTGCTGGGTGCCGGGTGTTGAGTGCTGGGTTTTGGGTGCTGGGTGCTGGGTGCCTGGTGCCATGTGCTGGGTGTTGAGTGCTGGGTGCTTGGTGCCGGGTACTGGGTTCCGGGTGCTGGGTGTTGAGTGCTGGGTGCCGGGTGCTAGGTGCTGGGTGCTGGATGCTAACGGTGGACAACACAAGCAGGGACAGAGAAAGGTAAGGAAGTCTGTCATGCAGCCAGGAGGTGGGAAGGGGCTCCAGGCACAAGGCACAAGTGCACAAGGTACAGACCATCGTACGATTGCGCATATCAACACTGTTGTACTACGCAGAGGAAGGTTGGGAAGTTGGGTCGGGGCAGGAAAGGTAGGATTAATGGTGGGGGGGGGGGGGAAATACAGTGGTTTTATGCAGTGAATATGTAGATAACCATCGTACGATTGTGCATATCAACACTGTCGTACTACGCAGAGGAAGGTTGGGAAGTTGGGTTGGGTCAGGAAAGGTAGGATTAGTGGAGTTGGTGGGTGGGGGGGGGGGGGGGGGGGAAATGGAAGGTTCGCTGCGAACACTGCCTCTGCTGCAAAATCCCTACAAGAAAGGCAATAATTGTTGGGCAAGGGGAGTGGCAAAAAACTACGCACGAAAGGCAGGAAAGGCATCAGGAAACTTACAACACGACTGGGTTGGGAGGTTGGGGTGGGTCAGGAAAGGAATACCTACAAGCAGCGTGTGCGGCAACACATGAAAACTCTCTTTTCTTGGATCACCAATTGATGTTGGACGTCGGTGGACACGAGCCACGAATATATATAGCCATTATTAGTAGTACCCATAATTTCGAATTTGAGCAGCGAATATGTAGATCAATACGAAGTGTTAGGTAAGCGTGGCAGAAGGGTCAAATAACAATTACCGAAAAACAAATTAACACAAGAAACAAATAAAACCGACAGGGGGCGAAGCCCCCTGCAAGGGGGCTCCGAGAAGATGGTGCTTTGGGGCGAAGCCCCAAAGCACGCCAGGGGGGTCTGGCGGTCGGAGGCCGCAGGGGCAGAGCCCCTAGTATGTATATAATATGTATGATACATATTATATACATATGGCATAATGTGGCATAAGGTGTTATGCCTACCTTATGCCTATTATGTAGTACAAAACTTATTTTTCTTCTGCAAAACTTGTAACACATGCCAGCTATAATGTAGGCAAAAATAAAATGAGTGTTCAAGTGTGATTCGAACCTAGCCAAACCTAACTGTCAAAATGTGAACAGCTGACAATCGGTAAGCGATCCAAGGAGCATGTTTCAAATATTGACGGGAAATGTTTTTATTTCGTTCACACAGGGCAATATGTTGCGTCAACATGTTGCGTCAACATGTTGACGCAAAAAGTTGATCGTGTAAGGGCACCTTAAAGCAAATCTAGAAAGATTGGTGACTGCAAAGGCTTTGTCGTCCGATTTCGTCCCTTTACGCTACAGCACGTTGGCAAGCCTGACATCAATGTCCGGGAATACGAAAAGCAGCCCAATTTGCGGCACATAAAATAAGAAGTATCTGCTTATGTATGTATACACAGAAGTACATTAGTATGAATGTATAATGAATACAAAATACAAAAGTATATACATCTCCACAGCAAAGCCAGGTCACAATCGACGACCCGACGACGCCCCGGGCCTGTAAGACTTTGTTAGCCAAGCCGCAAAGCTTCCAGCAAGCAGTGGGACGTCCAGCGCGACTAGACCATCATTCCCTGAGATTTATCTCCACCCAATCAACATCGCTACAAGTGCACGATAAATCAGTCCCTCTCATCCCCAGTGGACGCCACACCACTTTTATTTTCATCCCTTCATCTTGGCTAGTCTTGAAGAGAGGAAATTAAAGAGTTTCGTGCTGTGCAGCGAAAAGTTTGGCTCTTTGATGGGGCTAAGTAATTAACTGCTGCTGCTGCTGCTGCTGCTGCTGCTGCTGCTGCTGCTGCTGCTGCTGCTGCTGCTGCTGCTGCTGCTGCTAATGCTGCTGCTGCTGCTGCTGCTGCTGCTGCTGCTGCGGCTGCTGCTGCTGCTGCTGCTGCGGCTGCTGCTGCTGCTGCTGCGGCTGCTGCTGCTGCTGCTGCTGCTGCTGCTGCTGCTGCTGCTGCTGCTGCTGCTGCTGCTGCTGCTGCTGCTGCTGCTGCTGCTGCTGCTGCTGCTGCTGGTGCTGGTGCTGGTGCTGCTGCTGCTGCTGCTGCTGCTGCTGCTGCTGCTAATGCTGTTACCATTGATCTCATCACGTCGCGGAGAGTAATTAAGCTTTTGAATTTATCGTATAATTAATTATCGACGTCGGATTTTTCAGGTCGAAGGTTTATCAGTAGGGGTGCGCTTTGATGACTGGGATCAACGAGTTTCAAAAGGTTTAATCATTTCCTAAATAAGATTCCGAACCCTTTTGCTTTCTGAAAGAACCGGAGCTAAAATGTTGCATGTAGTTTACTGATTTTTGTGTTGCACTGGCACCGGATATGATGATTCCACATTCAGTTGCTAAATTTCTTTATACACGGTCCAAATGTAGTCAAAATATTCCAAAGTAGAAATACGTTTCAGTGTCCGCTATCCTTGGCCGCTTGACCCCTTCGGCCTCCTAGTGGGAGTGTTAAAGCACAGACCACCCACGAAAACAACCGACGCGATTTTAGCAATCGAAAACTACCGTGGAGTCAAACATGAAATTTAACAATTAGCATTCTAGCTGATGCCTGCAATTGTCTGCAATCGATGAAGATTGGACGATATGGGCAAATACCTCAATGATTAAACGGTTTGAACGTCAATCGGGGCTATATCTACTTATTGACCTGCCCATTTCTACAAGCACCGTGATCGACAGCTCGAGACGCATGGCGATTGACAACTCATGTTTGTGGCCGCCATGTTTTCACCGAACAGCGCTCCGGAGTGCTTGTTTTATAGAGATCCAACTGGCGCGTGGCCGCCATGTTTTCACCGAAATGCACTCCGGTGTGCTTGTTTTATAGAGATCCAACTGGCGCGTGGCCGCCATGTTTTCACCGAAATGCACTCCGGTGTGCTTGTTTTATAGAGATCCAACTGGCGCGTGGCCGCCATGTTTTCACCGAAATGCACTCCGGTGTGCTTGTTTTATAGAGATCCAACTGGCGCGTGGCCGCCATGTTTTCACCGAACAGCGCTCCGGTGTGCTTGTTTTATAGAGATCTAACTGGCGCGTGGCCGCCATGTTTTCACCGAAATGCACTCCGGTGTGCTTGTTTTATAGAGATCCAACTGGCGCGTGGCCGCCATGTTTTCACCGAAATGCACTCCGGTGTGCTTGTTTTATAGAGATCCAACTGGCGCGTGGCCGCCATGTTTGCACCGAAATGCACTTCGGTGTGCTTGTTTTCTATAGTCTTTCCAAGATAAGACATAAGTCTTACTCAAAAAATGGTCTCCTTTTGCATTCCTCCAACTCATGAGACTAAAACCGTAATGCGAAATTCAAAATAAAAACTCTATAAGAACACTGCCGCAAACGTTTCATTTACCACTCGCATATCTCTAGTATTTTACTTGTAGCTTTATTCATACAGTTATAACCTAATACAGTTAGAAATAAAGGTAAATCGGTGACTGCACATTTATTTTACATCATTTTAGTATCAATATTTAATACTAAGCTCTGAGCGGACTGTGTTATTCTAAAATTAAACTGACTTCGTGACGCGTTGCCGCCATGTTTTCACAGCGATATGCTTCGACACCACCACACCACCCCCTAAGATGATGGTTGAAGTGCGCAGTAAACAGTGCGCATTGTGCAGATCGCGACACAGATCGCAACATCGGTATGTTGACCACGCCGTGGTTGGTGAGCTCCCAGCAACGCAACGCATCACTCACCGATGTTGACCACGCCGTGGTTGGTGAGCTCCCAGCAACGCAACGCATCACTCACCGATGTTGACCACGGCGTGGTTGGTGAGCTCCCAGCAACGCAACGCGGCACTCACCGATGTTGACCACGCCGTGGTTGGTGAGCTCCCAGCAACGCAACGCATCACTCACCGATGTTGACCACTCCGTGGTTGGTGAGCTCCCAGCAACGCAACGCATCACTCACCGATGTTGACCACGCCGTGGTTGGTGAGCTCCCAGCAACGCAACGCATCACTCACCGATGTTGACCACGCCGTGGTTGTGAGCTCCCAGCAACGCAACGCGGCACTCACCGATGTTGACCACGCCGTGGTTGGTGAGCTCCCAGCAACGCAACGCATCACTCACCGATGTTGACCACGCCGTGGTTGGTGAGCTCCCAGCAACGCAACGCATCACTCACCGATGTTGACCACGGCGTGGTTGGTGAGCTCCCAGCAACGCAACGCATCACTCACCGCTGTTGACAACGCCGTGGTTGGTGAGCTCCCAGCAACGCAACGCGGCACTCACCGATGTTGACCACGCCGTGGTTGGTGAGCTCCCAGCAACGCAACGCATCACTCACCGATGTTGACCACGGCGTGGTTGGTGAGCTCCCAGCAACGCAACGCATCACTCACCGATGTTGACCACGGCATGGTTGGTGAGCTCCCAGCAACGCAACGCGGCACTCACCGATGTTGACCACGCCGTGGTTGGTGAGCTCCCAGCAACGCAACGCGGCACTCACCTATGTTGACCACGCCGTGGTTGGTGAGCTCCCAGCAACGCAACGCATCACTCACCGATGTTGACCACGGCATGGTTGGTGAGCTCCCAGCAACGCAACGCGGCACTCACCGATGTTGACCACGCCGTGGTTGGTGAGCTCCCAGCAACGCAACGCATCACTCACCGATGTTGACCACGGCATGGTTGGTGAGCTCCCAGCAACGCAACGCGGCACTCACCGATGTTGACCACGCCGTGGTTGGTGAGCTCCCAGCAACGCAACGCATCACTCACCGATGTTGACCACGGCGTGGTTGGTGAGCTCCCAGCAACGCAACGCATCACTCACCGATGTTGACCACGCCGTGGTTGGTGAGCTCCCAGCAACGCAACGCATCACTCACCGATGTTGACCACGCCGTGGTTGGTGAGCTCCCAGCAACGCAACGCGGCACTCACCGATGTTGACCACGCCGTGGTTGGTGAGCTCCCAGCAACGCAACGCATCACTCACCGATGTTGACCACGGCGTGGTTGGTGAGCTCCCAGCAACGCAACGCGGCACTCACCGATGTTGACCACGCCGTGGTTGGTGAGCTCCCAGCAACGCAACGCGGCACTCACCGATGTTGACCACGCCGTGGTTGGTGAGCTCCCAGCAACGCAACGCATCACTCACCGATGTTGACCACGCCGAGGTTGGTGAGCTCCCAGCAACGCAACGCGGCACTCACCGATGTTGACCACGCCGTGGTTGGTGAGCTCCCAGCAACGCAACGCATCACTCACCGATGTTGACCACGCCGTGGTTGGTGAGCTCCCAGCAACGCAACGCATCACTCACCGATGTTGACCACGGCGTGGTTGGTGAGCTCCCAGCAACGCAACGCGGCACTCACCGATGTTGACCACGCCGTGGTTGGTGAGCTCCCAGCAACGCAACGCATCACTCACCGATGTTGACCACGGCGTGGTTGGTGAGCTCCCAGCAACGCAACGCATCACTCACCGATGTTGACCACGGCGTGGTTGGTGAGCTCCCAGCAACGCAACGCGGCACTCACCGATGTTGACCACGCCGTGGTTGGTGAGCTCCCAGCAACGCAACGCATCACTCACCGATGTTGACCACGCCGTGGTTGGTGAGCTCCCAGCAACGCAACGCGGCACTCACCGATGTTGACCACGCCGTGGTTGGTGAGCTCCCAGCAACGCAACGCGGCACTCACCGATGTTGACCACGCCGTGGTTGGTGAGCTCCCAGCAACGCAACGCATCACTCACCGATGTTGACCACGCCGTGGTTGGTGAGCTCCCAGCAACGCAACGCATCACTCACCGATGTTGACCACGCCGTGGTTGGTGAGCTCCCAGCTACGCAACGCATCACTCACCGATGTTGACCACGCCGTGGTTGGTGAGCTCCCAGCAACGCAACGCATCACTCACCGATGTTGACCACGCCGTGGTTGGTGAGCTCCCAGCAACGCAACGCGGCACTCACCGATGTTGACCACGCCGTGGTTGGTGAGCTCCCAGCAACGCAACGCGGCACTCACCGATGTTGACCACGCCGTGGTTGGTGAGCTCCCAGCAACGCAACGCGGCACTCACCAATGTTGACCACGCCGTGGTTGGTGAGCTCCCAGCAACGCAACGCATCACTCACCGATGTTGACCACGGCGTGGTTGGTGAGCTCCCAGCAACGCAACGCGGCACTCACCGATGTTGACCACGCCGTGGTTGGTGAGCTCCCAGCAACGCAACGCGGCACTCACCGATGTTGACCACGCCGTGGTTGGTGAGCTCCCAGCAACGCAACGCGGCACTCACCGATGTTGACCACGCCGAGGTTGGTGAGCTCCCAGCAACGCAACGCGGCACTCACCGATGTTGACCACGCCGTGGTTGGTGAGCTCCCAGCTACGCAACGCGGCACTCACCGATGTTGACCACGCCGTGGTTGGTGAGCTCCCAGCAACGCAACGCATCACTCACCGATGTTGACCACGCCGTGGTTGGTGAGCTCCCAGCAACGCAACGCATCACTCACCGATGTTGACCACGCCATGGTTGGTGAGCTCCCAGCAACGCAACGCATCACTCACCGATGTTGACCACGCCGTGGTTGGTGAGCTCCCAGCAACGCAACGCATCACTCACCGATGTTGACCACGCCGTGGTTGGTGAGCTCCCAGCAACGCAACGCGGCACTCACCGATGTTGACCACGCCATGGTTGGTGAGCTCCCAGCAACGCAACGCATCACTCACCGATGTTGACCACGCCGAGGTTGGTGAGCTCCCAGCAACGCAACGCGGCACTCACCGATGTTGACCACGCCGTGGTTGGTGAGCTCCCAGCTACGCAACGCGGCACTCACCGATGTTGACCACGCCGTGGTTGGTGAGCTCCCAGCAACGCAACGCATCACTCACCGATGTTGACCACGCCGAGGTTGGTGAGCTCCCAGCAACGCAACGCGGCACTCACCGATGTTGACCACGCCATGGTTGGTGAGCTCCCAGCAACGCAACGCATCACTCACCGATGTTGACCACGCCGAGGTTGGTGAGCTCCCAGCAACGCAACGCGGCACTCACCGATGTTGACCACGCCGTGGTTGGTGAGCTCCCAGCTACGCAACGCGGCACTCACCGATGTTGACCACGGCGTGGTTGGTGAGCTCCCAGCAACGCAACGCGGCACTCACCGATGTTGACCACGCCGTGGTTGGTGAGCTCCCAGCAACGCAACGCATCACTCACCGATGTTGACCACGCCGTGGTTGGTGAGCTCCCAGCAACGCAACGCATCACTCACCGATGTTGACCACGCCGAGGTTGGTGAGCTCCCAGCAACGCAACGCGGCACTCACCGATGTTGACCACGCCGTGGTTGGTGAGCTCCCAGCTACGCAACGCGGCACTCACCGATGTTGACCACGCCGTGGTTGGTGAGCTCCCAGCAACGCAACGCGGCACTCACCGATGTTGACCACGCCATGGTTGGTGAGCTCCCAGCAACGCAACGCATCACTCACCGATGTTGACCACGCCGTGGTTGGTGAGCTCCCAGCAACGCAACGCGGCACTCACCGATGTTGACCACGCCATGGTTGGTGAGCTCCCAGCAACGCAACGCGGCACTCACCGATGTTGACCACGCCGTGGTTGGTGAGCTCCCAGCAACGCAACGCATCACTCACCGATGTTGACCACGCCGTGGTTGGTGAGCTCCCAGCAACGCAACGCATCACTCATCGATGTTGACCACGGCATGGTTGGTGAGCTCCCAGCAACGCAACGCATCACTCATCGATGTTGACCACGGCGTGGTTGGTGAGCTCCCAGCAACGCAACGCATCACTCACCGATGTTGACCACGCCGTGGTTGGTGAGCTCCCAGCAACGCAACGCATCACTCACCGATGTTGACCACGCCGTGGTTGGTGAGCTCCCAGCAACGCAACGCATCACTCACCGATGTTGACCACGCCGTGGTTGGTGAGCTCCCAGCAACGCAACGCGGCACTCACCGATGTTGACCACGCCATGGTTGGTGAGCTCCCAGCAACGCAACGCGGCACTCACCGATGTTGACCACGCCGTGGTTGGTGAGCTCCCAGCAACGCAACGCATCACTCACCGATGTTGACCACGCCGTGGTTGGTGAGCTCCCAGCAACGCAACGCATCACTCACCGATGTTGACCACGCCGTGGTTGGTGAGCTCCCAGCAACGCAACGCATCACTCATCGATGTTGACCACGGCATGGTTGGTGAGCTCCCAGCAACGCAACGCATCACTCATCGATGTTGACCACGGCGTGGTTGGTGAGCTCCCAGCAACGCAACGCATCACTCACCGATGTTGACCACGCCGTGGTTGGTGAGCTCCCAGCAACGCAACGCATCACTCACCGATGTTGACCACGCCGTGGTTGGTGAGCTCCCAGCAACGCAACGCGGCACTCACCGATGTTGACCACGGCATGGTTGGTGAGCTCCCAGCAACGCAACGCATCACTCATCGATGTTGACCACGGCGTGGTTGGTGAGCTCCCAGCAACGCAACGCATCACTCACCGATGTTGACCACGCCGTGGTTGGTGAGCTCCCAGCAACGCAACGCGGCACTCACCGATGTTGACCACGCCGTGGTTGGTGAGCTCCCAGCAACGCAACGCATCACTCACCGATGTTGACCACGGCGTGGTTGGTGAGCTCCCAGCAACGCAACGCATCACTCACCGATGTTGACCACGCCGTGGTTGGTGAGCTCCCAGCAACGCAACGCATCACTCACCGATGTTGACCACGCCGTGGTTGGTGAGCTCCCAGCAACGCAACGCGGCACTCACCGATGTTGACCACGCCGTGGTTGGTGAGCTCCCAGCAACGCAACGCATCACTCACCGATGTTGACCACGGCGTGGTTGGTGAGCTCCCAGCAACGCAACGCATCACTCACCGATGTTGACCACGCCGTGGTTGGTGAGCTCCCAGCAACGCAACGCGGCACTCACCGATGTTGACCACGCCGTGGTTGGTGAGCTCCCAGCAACGCAACGCGGCACTCACCGATGTTGACCACGCCATGGTTGGTGAGCTCCCAGCAACGCAACGCATCACTCACCGATGTTGACCACGCCGTGGTTGGTGAGCTCCCAGCAACGCAACGCGGCACTCACCGATGTTGACCACGCCATGGTTGGTGAGCTCCCAGCAACGCAACGCATCACTCACCGATGTTGACCACGGCATGGTTGGTGAGCTCCCAGCAACGCAACGCGGCACTCACCGATGTTGACCACGCCGTGGTTGGTGAGCTCCCAGCAACGCAACGCATCACTCACCGATGTTGACCACGCCGTGGTTGGTGAGCTCCCAGCTACGCAACGCGGCACTCACCGATGTTGACCACGCCGTGGTTGGTGAGCTCCCAGCAACGCAACGCATCACTCACCGATGTTGACCACGCCGTGGTTGGTGAGCTCCCAGCAACGCAACGCATCACTCACCGATGTTGACCACGCCGTGGTTGGTCAGCTCCCAGCAACGCAACGCGGCACTCACCGATGTTGACCACGCCGTGGTTGGTGAGCTCCCAGCAACGCAACGCGGCACTCACCGATGTTGACCACGCCGTGGTTGGTGAGCTCCCAGCAACGCAACGCATCACTCATCGATGTTGACCACGCCGTGGTTGGTGAGCTCCCAGCAACGCAACGCGGCACTCACCGATGTTGACCACGCCGTGGTTGGTGAGCTCCCAGCAACGCAACGCGGCACTCACCGATGTTGACCACGGCGTGGTTGGTGAGCTCCCAGCAACGCAACGCATCACTCACCGATGTTGACCACGCCGTGGTTGGTGAGCTCCCAGCAACGCAACGCATCACTCACCGATGTTGACCACGCCGTGGTTGGTGAGCTCCCAGCAACGCAACGCGGCACTCACCGATGTTGACCACGCCGTGGTTGGTGAGCTCCCAGCAACGCAACGCGGCACTCACCGATGTTGACCACGCCGTGGTTGGTGAGCTCCCAGCAACGCAACGCGGCACTCACCGATGTTGACCACGCCGTGGTTGGTGAGCTCCCAGCAACGCAACGCGGCACTCACCGATGTTGACCACGCCGTGGTTGGTGAGCTCCCAGCAACGCAACGCGGCACTCACCGATGTTGACCACGCCGTGGTTGGTGAGCTCCCAGCAACGCAACGCGGCACTCACCGATGTTGACCACGCCGTGGTTGGTGAGCTCCCAGCAAGAATGCAGCAAGAATGGCAATGCTAGCAACAGCAGCGACACTGGTGTTTGCTGGCATTAGGCAAGGCACGTAGTAATGCCAACAATCGTGGCAGTGTAGCAACACTAGCAACAGCAGTGACACCGGTGTTTGCTGGCATTAGGCAAGGCACATAGTAATGCCAACAATCGTAGCAGCGTGGCAACACTAGCAACAGCAGTCACACTGGTGTTTGCTGGCATTAGGCACGGCACATAGTAATGCCAATTGCCAACAATCGTAGCAGCGTGGCAACACTAACAACAGCAGTGACACCGGTGTTTGCTGGCATTAGGCAAGGCACATAGTAATGCCAACAATCGTAGCAGCGTAGCAACACTAGCAACAGCAGTGACACTGTTGTTTGCTGGCATTAATCAAGGCACATAGTAATGCCAACAATCGAAGCATTGTAGCAACACTAGCAACAGCAGTGACACTGGTGTTTGCTGGCATTAGGCAAGGCACGTAGTAATGCCAACAATCGTGGCAGTGTAGCAACACAAGCAACAGCAGTGACACTGGTGTTTGCTGGCATTAGGCAAGGCACATAGTAATGCCAACAATCGTAGCAGCGTAGCAACACTAGCAACAGCAGTGACACCGGTGTTTGCTGGCATTATAGGCAAGGCACATAGTAATGCCAACAATCGTAGCAGCGCAGCAACACTAGCAACAGCAGTGACACCGGTGTTTGCTGGCATTAGGCAAGGCACATAGTAATGCCAACAATCGGAGCAGCGCATCAACACTAGCAACAGCAGTGACACCGGTGTTTGCTGGCATGAGGCAAGGCACATAGTAATGTTAACAATCGTAGCAGCGCAGCAACACTAGCAACAGCAGTGACACCGGTGTTTGCTGGCATGAGGCAAGGCACATAGTAATGCCAACAATCGTAGCAGCGTAGCAACACTAGCAACAGCAGTGACACCGATGTTTGCTGGCATTAGGCAATGCCCATAGTAATGCCAACAATCGTAGCAGCGTGGCAATGCGAGCAACAGCAGCGACACCGGTGTTTGCTGGCATAAGGCAAGGCACAAAGTAATCCCAACAATCGTAGCAGCGTAGCAACACAAGCAACAGCAGTGACACCGGTGTTTGCTCTTTGCTGGCATTAGGCAAGGCACATAGTAATGCCAACAATCGTAGCAGCGTAGCAACACTAGCAACAGCAGTGACACCGGTGTTTGCTGGCATTCTAGGCAAGGCACATAGTAATGCCAACAATCGTAGCAGCGCAGCTACACTAGCAACAGCAGAGACACCGGTGTTTGCTGGCATTATAGGCAAGGCACATAGTAATGCCAACAATCGTAGCAGCGCAGCAACACTAGCAACAGCAGTGACACCGGTGTTTGCTGGAATTAGGCAAGGCACATAGTAATGCCAACAATCGTAGCAGCGCATCAACACTAGCAACAGCAGTGACACCGGTGTTTGCTGGCATGAGGCAAGGCACATAGTGATGCCAACAATCGTAGCAGCGCAGCAACACTAGCTACAGCAGTGACACCGGTGTTTGCTGGCGTGAGGCAAGGCACATAGTAATGCCAACAATCGTAGCAGCGTAGCAACACTAGCAACAGCAGTGACACCGATGTTTGCTGGCATTAGGCAAGGCACATAGTAATGCCAACAATCGTAGCAACGCGTAGCAACACTAGCAACAGCAGTGACACCGGTGTTTGCTGGCATTAGGCAAGGCACATAGTGATGCTAACAATCGTAGCAGCGTAGCAACACTAGCAACAGCAGTGACACCGGTGTTTGCTGGCATTAGGCAAGGCACATATTAATGCCAACAATCGTAGCAGCGCATCAACACTAGCAACAGCAGTGACACCGGTGTTTGCTGGCATGAGGCAAGGCACATAGTAATGCCAACAATCGTAGCAGCGCAGCAACACTAGCAACAGCAGTGACACAGGTGTTTGCTCATTGCTGGCATTAGGCAAGGCACATAGTAATGCCAACAATCGTAGCAGCGTGGCAATGCTAGCAACAGCAGCGACACCGGTGTTTGCTGGCATTAGGCAAGGCACAAAGTAATGCCAACAATCGTAGCAGCGTAGCAACACTAGCAACAGCAGTGACACTGGTGTTTGCTCATTGCTGGCATTAGGCAAGGCACATAGTAATGCCAACAATCGTAGCAGCGTAGCAACACTATAGCAACAGCAGTGACACCAGTGTTAGCTGGCATTAGGCAAGGCACATAGTAATGCCAACAATCGTAGCAGCGTGGCAACACTATAGCAACAGCAGTGACACCGGTGTTTGCTGGCATTATAGGCAAGGCACATAGTAATGCCAACAATCGTAGCAGTGTAGCAACACTAGCAACAGCAGTGACACCGGTGTTTGCTGGCATTCTAGGCAAGGCACATAGTAATGCCAACAATCGTAGCAGCGCAGCTACACTAGCAACAGCAGTGACACCGGTGTTTGCTGGCATTATAGGCAAGGCACATAGTAATGCCAACAATCGTAGCAGCGCAGCAACACTAGCAACAGCAGTGACACCGGGGTTTGCTGGCATTAGGCAAGGCAAATAGTAATGCCAACAATCGTAGCAGCGTGGCAATGCTAGCAACAGAAGTGACACCGGTGTTTGCTGGCATTAGGCAAGGCACAAAGTAATGCCAACAATCGTTGCAGCGTAGCAACACTAGCAACAGCAGTGACACCGGTGTTTGCTCATTGCTGGCATAAGGCAAGGCACATAGTAATGCCAACAATCGTAGCAGCGTAGCAACACTATAGCAACAGCAGTGACACCAGTGTTAGCTGGCATTAGGCAAGGCACATAGTAATGCCAACAATCGTAGCAGCGTGGCAACACTATAGCAACAGCAGTGACACCGGTGTTTGCTGGCATTATAGGCAAGGCACATAGTAATGCCAACAATCGTAGCAGTGTAGCAACACTAGCAACAGCAGTGACACCGGTGTTTGCTGGCATTCTAGGCAAGGCACATAGTTATGCCAACAATCGTAGCAGCGCAGCTACACTAGCAACAGCAGTGACACCGGTGTTTGCTGGCATTATAGGCAAGGCACATAGTAATGCCAACAATCGTAGCAGCGCAGCAACACTAGCAACAGCAGTGACACCGGTGTTTGCTGGCATAAGGCAAGGCACATAGTAATGCCAACAATCGTAGCAGCGCATCAACACTAGCTACAGCAGTGACACCGGTGTTTGCTGGCATGAGGCAAGGCACATAGTGATGCCAACAATCGTAGCAGCGCAGCAACACTAGCTACAGCAGTGACACCGGTGTTTGCTGGCATGAGGCTAGGCACATAGTAATGCCAACAATCGTAGCAGCGTAGCAACACTAGCAACAGCAGTGACACCGATGTTTGCTGGCATTAGGCAATGCCCATAGTAATGCCAACAATCGTAGCAGCGTGGCAATGCTAGGAACAGCAGCGACACCGGTGTTTGCTGGCATTAGGCAAGGCACAAAGTAATGCCAACAATCGTAGCAGCGTAGCAACACTAGCAACAGCAGTGACACCGGTGTTTGCTCATTGCTGGCATTAGGCAAGGCACATAGTAATGCCAACAATCGTAGCAGTGTAGCAACACTAGCAACAGCAGTGACACTGGTGTTTGCTGGCATAAGGCAAGGCACATAGTAATGCCAACAATCGTAGCAGCGTAGCAACACTAGCAACAGCATTGACACCGGTGTTTGCTGGCATTAGGCAAGGCACATAGGAATGCCAACAATCGTAGCAGCGTAGCAACATTAGCAACAGCAGTGACACCGGTGTTTGCTGTCATTAGGCAAGGCACATAGTAATGCCAACAATCGTATCAGCGCGTAGCAACACTAGCAACAGCAGTGACACCGGTGTTTGCTGGCATAAGGCAAGGCAAATAGTAATGCCAACAATCGTAGCAGCGTGGCAACACTAGCAACAGCAGTGACACCGGTGTTTGCTGGCATTTGGCAAGGCACATAGTTATGCCATTAATCGTAGCAGCGTAGCAACACTAGCAACAGCAGTGACACCGGTGTTTGCTGGCATTAGGCAAGGCACATAGTTATGCCAACAATCGTAGCAGCGCGTAGCAACACTAGCAACAGCAGTGACACCGGTGTTTGCTGGCATTAGGCAAGGCACATAGTAATGCCAACAATCGTAGCAGCGTGGCAACACTAGCAACAGCAGTGACACCGGTGTTTGCTGGCATTAGGCAAGGCACATAGTAATGCCAACAATCGTAGCAACGCGTAGCAACACTAGCAACAGCAGTGACACCGGTGTTTGCTGGCATTAGGCAAGGCACATAGTGATGCTAACAATCGTAGCAGCGTAGCAACACTAGCAACAGCAGTGACACCGGTGTTTGCTGGCATTAGGCAAGGCACATAGTAATGCCAACAATCGTAGCAGCGCATCAACACTAGCAACAGCAGTGACAACGGTGTTTGCTGGCATGAGGCAAGGCACATAGTAATGCCAACAATCGTAGCAGCGCAGCAACACTAGCAACAGCAGTGACACAGGTGTTTGCTCATTGCTGGCATTAGGCAAGGCACATAGTAATGCCAACAATCGTAGCAGCGTGGCAATGCTAGCAACAGCAGCGACACCGGTGTTTGCTGGCATTAGGCAAGGCACAAAGTAATGCCAACAATCGTAGCAGCGTAGCAACACTAGCAACAGCAGTGACACCGGTGTTTGCTCATTGCTGGCATTAGGCAAGGCACATAGTAATGCCAACAATCGTAGCAGCGTAGCAACACTATAGCAACAGCAGTGACACCAGTGTTAGCTGGCATTAGGCAAGGCACATAGTAATGCCAACAATCGTAGCAGCGTGGCAACACTATAGCAACAGCAGTGACACCGGTGTTTGCTGGCATTATAGGCAAGGCACATAGTAATGCCAACAATCGTAGCAGTGTAGCAACACTAGCAACAGCAGTGACACTGGTGTTTGCTGGCATTAGGCAAGGCACATAGTAATGCCAACAATCGAAGCAGCGTAGCAACACTAGCAACAGCAGTGACACCGGTGTTTGCTGGCATTAGGCAAGGCACATAGTAATGCCAACAATCGTAGCAGTGTAGCAACACTAGCAACAGCAGTGACACTGGTGTTTGCCGACATTAGGCAAGGCACATAGTAATGCCAACAATCGTAGCAGCGTAGCAACACTAGCAACAGCATTGACACCGGTGTTTGCTGGCATTAGGCAAGGCACATAGGAATGCCAACAATCGTAGCAGCGTAGCAACACTTGCAACAGCAGTGACACCGGTGTTTGCTGGCATTAGGCAAGGCACATAGTAATGCCAAAAATCGTAGCAGCGTGGCAACACTAGCAACAGCAGTGACACCGGTGTTTGCTGGCATTAGGCAAGGCACATAGTAACGCCAACAATCGTAGCAGCGCGTAGCAACACTAGCAACAGCAGTGACACCGGTGTTTGCTGGCATTAGGCAAGGCACATAGAAATGCCAACAATCGTAGCAGCGTGGCAACACTAGCAACAGCAGTGACACCGGTGTTTGCTGGCATTAGGCAAGGCACATAGTGATGCCAACAATCGTAGCAGCGCGTAGCAACACTAGCAACAGCAGTGACACCGGTGTTTGCTGGCATTAGGCAAGGCACATAGTAATGCCAACAATCGTAGCAGCGTAGCAACACTATAGCAACAGCAGTGACACCGGTGTTTGCTGGCATTAGGCAAGGCACATAGTAATGCCAACAATCGTAGCAGTGTAGCAACACTAGCAACAGCAGTGACACTGGTGTTTGCTGGCATTAGGCAAGGGCACATAGTAATGCCAACAATCGTAGCAGCGTAGCTACACTAGCAACAGCAGTGACACCGGTGTTTGCTGGCATTAGGCAAGGCACATAGTAATGCCAACAATCGTAGCAGCGTGGCAACACTAGCAACAGCAGTGACACCGGTGTTTGCTGGCATTAGGCAAGGCACATAGTAATGCCAACAATCGTAACAGCGCGTAGCAACACTAGCAACAGCAGTGACACCGGTGTTTGCTGGCATTAGGCAAGGCACATAGTAATGCCAACAATCGTAGCAGCGTGGCAACACTAGCAACAGCAGTGACACCGGTGTTTGCTGGCATTAGGCAAGGCACATAGTAATGCCAACAATCGTAGCAGCGTAGCAACACTAGCAACAGCATTGACACCGGTGTTTGCTGGCATTAGGCAAGGCACATAGTAATGCCAACCATCGTAGCAGCGTAGCAACACTAGCAACAGCAGTGACACCGGTGTTTGCTGGCATTAGGCAAGGCACATAGTAATGCCAACAATCGTAGCAGCGCGAAGCAACACTAGCAACAGCAGTGACACCGGTGTTTGCTGGCATTAGGCAAGGCACATAGTAATGCCAACAATCGTAGCAGCGTGGCAACACTAGCAACAGCAGTGACACCGGTGTTTGCTGGCATTAGGCAAGGCACATAGTAATGCCAACAATGTAGCAGCGCGTAGCAACACTAGCAACAGCAGTGACACCGGTGTTTGCTGGCATTAGGCAAGGCACATAGTGATGCCAACAATCGTAGCAGCGTAGCAACACTAGCAACAGCAGTGACACCGGTGTTTGCTGGCATTAGGCAAGGCACATAGTAATGCCAACAATCGTAGCAGCGCGTAGCAACACTAGCAACAGCATTGACACCGGTGTTTGCTGGCATTAGGCAAGGCACATAGTAATGCCAACAATCGTAGCAGCGTAGCAACACTAGCAACAGCAGTGACACCGGTGTTTGCTGGCATTAGGCAAGGCACATAGTAATGCCAACAATCGTAGCAGCGTGGCAACACTAGCAACAGCAGTGACACCGGTGTTTGCTGGCATTAGGCAAGGCACATAGTAATGCCAACAATCGTAGCAACGCGTAGCAACACTAGCAACAGCAGTGACACCGGTGTTTGCTGGCATTAGGCAAGGCACATAGTGATGCTAACAATCGTAGCAGCGTAGCAACACTAGCAACAGCAGTGACACCGGTGTTTGCTGGCATTAGGCAAGGCACATAGTAATGCCAACAATCGTAGCAGCGCATCAACACTAGCAACAGCAGTGACACCGGTGTTTGCTGGCATGAGGCAAGGCACATAGTAATGCCAACAATCGTAGCAGCGCAGCAACACTAGCAACAGCAGTGACACAGGTGTTTGCTCATTGCTGGCATTAGGCAAGGCACATAGTAATGCCAACAATCGTAGCAGCGTGGCAATGCTAGCAACAGCAGCGACACCGGTGTTTGCTGGCATTAGGCAAGGCACAAAGTAATGCCAACAATCGTAGCAGCGTAGCAACACTAGCAACAGCAGTGACACCGGTGTTTGCTCATTGCTGGCATTAGGCAAGGCACATAGTAATGCCAACAATCGTAGCAGCGTAGCAACACTATAGCAACAGCAGTGACACCAGTGTTAGCTGGCATTAGGCAAGGCACATAGTAATGCCAACAATCGTAGCAGCGTGGCAACACTATAGCAACAGCAGTGACACCGGTGTTTGCTGGCATTATAGGCAAGGCACATAGTAATGCCAACAATCGTAGCAGTGTAGCAACACTAGCAACAGCAGTGACACTGGTGTTTGCTGGCATTAGGCAAGGCACATAGTAATGCCAACAATCGAAGCAGCGTAGCAACACTAGCAACAGCAGTGACACCGGTGTTTGCTGGCATTAGGCAAGGCACATAGTAATGCCAACAATCGTAGCAGTGTAGCAACACTAGCAACAGCAGTGACACTGGTGTTTGCCGACATTAGGCAAGGCACATAGTAATGCCAACAATCGTAGCAGCGTAGCAACACTAGCAACAGCATTGACACCGGTGTTTGCTGGCATTAGGCAAGGCACATAGGAATGCCAACAATCGTAGCAGCGTAGCAACACTTGCAACAGCAGTGACACCGGTGTTTGCTGGCATTAGGCAAGGCACATAGTAATGCCAAAAATCGTAGCAGCGTGGCAACACTAGCAACAGCAGTGACACCGGTGTTTGCTGGCATTAGGCAAGGCACATAGTAACGCCAACAATCGTAGCAGCGCGTAGCAACACTAGCAACAGCAGTGACACCGGTGTTTGCTGGCATTAGGCAAGGCACATAGAAATGCCAACAATCGTAGCAGCGTGGCAACACTAGCAACAGCAGTGACACCGGTGTTTGCTGGCATTAGGCAAGGCACATAGTGATGCCAACAATCGTAGCAGCGCGTAGCAACACTAGCAACAGCAGTGACACCGGTGTTTGCTGGCATTAGGCAAGGCACATAGTGATGCCAACAATCGTAGCAGCGTAGCAACACTAGCAACAGCAGTGACACCGGTGTTTGCTGGCATTAGGCAAGGCACATAGTAATGCCAACAATCGTAGCAGCGCGTAGCAACACTACCAACAGCAGTGACACCGGTGTTTGCTGGCATTAGGCAAGGCACATAGTAATGCCAACAATCGTAGCAGCGTAGCAACACTATAGCAACAGCAGTGACACCGGTGTTTGCTGGCATTAGGCAAGGCACATAGTAATGCCAACAATCGTAGCAGTGTAGCAACACTAGCAACAGCAGTGACACTGGTGTTTGCTGGCATTAGGCAAGGGCACATAGTAATGCCAACAATCGTAGCAGCGTAGCTACACTAGCAACAGCAGTGACACCGGTGTTTGCTGGCATTAGGCAAGGCACATAGTAATGCCAACAATCGTAGCAGCGTGGCAACACTAGCAACAGCAGTGACACCGGTGTTTGCTGGCATTAGGCAAGGCACATAGTAATGCCAACAATCGTAACAGCGCGTAGCAACACTAGCAACAGCAGTGACACCGGTGTTTGCTGGCATTAGGCAAGGCACATAGTAATGCCAACAATCGTAGCAGCGTGGCAACACTAGCAACAGCAGTGACACCGGTGTTTGCTGGCATTAGGCAAGGCACATAGTAATGCCAACAATCGTAGCAGCGTAGCAACACTAGCAACAGCATTGACACCGGTGTTTGCTGGCATTAGGCAAGGCACATAGTAATGCCAACCATCGTAGCAGCGTAGCAACACTAGCAACAGCAGTGACACCGGTGTTTGCTGGCATTAGGCAAGGCACATAGTAATGCCAACAATCGTAGCAGCGCGAAGCAACACTAGCAACAGCAGTGACACCGGTGTTTGCTGGCATTAGGCAAGGCACATAGTAATGCCAACAATCGTAGCAGCGTGGCAACACTAGCAACAGCAGTGACACCGGTGTTTGCTGGCATTAGGCAAGGCACATAGTAATGCCAACAATGTAGCAGCGCGTAGCAACACTAGCAACAGCAGTGACACCGGTGTTTGCTGGCATTAGGCAAGGCACATAGTGATGCCAACAATCGTAGCAGCGTAGCAACACTAGCAACAGCAGTGACACCGGTGTTTGCTGGCATTAGGCAAGGCACATAGTAATGCCAACAATCGTAGCAGCGCGTAGCAACACTAGCAACAGCATTGACACCGGTGTTTGCTGGCATTAGGCAAGGCTCATAGTAATGCCAACAATCGTAGCAGCGCGTAGCAACACTAGCAACAGCAGTGACACCGGTGTTTGCTGGCATTAGGCAAGGCACATAGTAATGCCAACAATCGTAGCAGCGTGGCAACACTAGCAACAGCAGTGACACCGGTGTTTGCTGGCATTAGGCAAGGCACATAGTAATGCCAACAATCGTAGCAGCGTAGCAACACTAGCAACAGCATTGACACCGGTGTTTGCTGGCATTAGGCAAGGCACATAGTAATGCCAACAATCGTAGCAGCGTAGCAACACTAGCAACAGCAGTGACACCGGTGTTTGCTGGCATTAGGCAAGGCACATAGTAATGCCAACAATCGTAGCAGCGCGAAGCAACACTAGCAACAGCAGTGACACCGGTGTTTGCTGGCATTAGGCAAGGCACATAGTAATGCCAACAATCGTAGCAGCGTAGCAACACTAGCAACAGCAGTGACACCAGTGTTAGCTGGCATTAGGCAAGGCACATAGTAATGCCAACAATGTAGCAGCGCGTAGCAACACTAGCAACAGCAGTGACACCGGTGTTTGCTGGCATTAGGCAAGGCACATAGTGATGCCAACAATCGTAGCAGCGTAGCAACACTAGCAACAGCAGTGACACCGGTGTTTGCTGGCATTAGGCAAGGCACATAGTAATGCCAACAATCGTAGCAGCGCGTAGCAACACTAGCAACAGCATTGACACCGGTGTTTGCTGGCATTAGGCAAAGCACATAGTAATGCCAACAATCGTAGCAGCGTAGCAACACTAGCAACAGCAGTGACACCAGTGTTAGCGCATCGTGCCCTTGTCCCATGCCAGCAGACATAAACATCGTGATGCACGGGGGGGGGGTGCGAATCAATACGCGGGGGGGGGGGCGCCCGCCGCGGTGCACAACATGGAAGCCATTGATTATTCCGCGCGTAATATTCGCTCTCTGTCGCTCTTGTCATGATGCGAGCATCATGCTCACGGACTCATTTACGCACAGCCCCCAGGCACACGTGCCGCGGGCAGGAAACATTAGCCTCGCTCGAGTGCACATCCGGCACACTCGAGGCAGAGTCATCATAACAATCCTCCCACTACGACACCTCTCCATAGGTGACGCGACGCTGGATCACACGCATAAATTAGTAGCCCAATCGTATATAAAGAGCGCTAATTTTCACTTAAACATACATTCTATTCAATTCACCCATTCTAGTCATTAGTCTTGTTGGAGCCAGATTAGGCATCGGTGATCGTCGGAAGGGACTCGGTATTTACATCAAACTCGGTATTATCTTAAATTCACCACTAACCATAATTAGCATTATAGGAACCTATAGTTACTCCTGCCGAGGACTATAGAGCTAAAGTAAGCCGTTGACTACTCTTACCAAGGATTGGCTGGTCTGACTTTAGAGCTCTATTTATAATTAGCATTATAGGAACCTATAGTTACTCTTGCCGAGGACTATAGAGCTAAAGTAAGCCGCTGACTACTCTTACCAAGGATTGGCTGGTCTGACTTTAGAGCTCTATTTATAATTAACATTATAGGAACCTATAGTATCTCCTGCCAAGGTACTATAGAGCTAAAGTAAGCCGCTGACTACTCTTACCAAGGATTGGCTGGTCTGACTTTAGAGCTCTATTTATAATTAGCATTATAGGAACCTATAGTTACTCTTGCCGAGGACTATAGAGCTAAAGTAAGCCGTTGACTACTCTTACCAAGGATTGGCTGGTCTGACTTTAGAGCTCTATTTATAATTAGCATTATAGGAACCTATAGTTACTCTTGCCGAGGACTATAGAGCTAAAGTAAGCCGCTGACTACTCTTACCAAGGATTGGCTGGTCTGACTTTAGAGCTCTATTTATAATTAACATTATAGGAACCTATAGTTACTCCTGCCAAGGTACTATAGAGCTAAAGTAAGCCGCTGACTACTCTTACCAAGGATTGGCTGGTCTGACTTTAGAGCTCTATTTATAATTAGCATTATAGGAACCTATAGTTACTCTTGCCGAGGACTATAGAGCTAAAGTAAGCCGTTGACTACTCTTACCAAGGATTGGCTGGTCTGACTTTAGAGCTCTATTTATAATTAGCATTATAGGAACCTATAGTTACTCTTGCCGAGGACTATAGAGCTAAAGTAAGCCGCTGACTACTCTTACCAAGGATTGGCTGGTCTGACTTTAGAGCTCTATTTATAATTAACATTATAGGAACCTATAGTATCTCCTGCCAAGGTACTATAGAGCTAAAGTAAGCCGCTGACTACTCTTACCAAGGATTGGCTGGTCTGACTTTAGAGCTCTATTTATAATTAGCATTATAGGAACCTTTAGTTACTCCTGCCGAGGACTATAGAGCTAAAGTAAGCCGCTGACTACTCTTACCAAGGATTGGCTGGTCTGACTTTAGAGCTCTATTTATAATTAGTATTATAGGAACCTATAGTTACTCTTGCCGAGGACTATAGAGCTAAAGTAAGTCGCCGATTCTCTCATGAAAGATTGGCTTGACTAAAACTTTAGAGTTACCTAATTCTAGTCTCACCTATTATTAAGAAGTAACACCCTCCTGATATTCAGTAGCATTATTGCTACTAAGATTATCAAATCAGTAAAACCGAGGTACAATACCGAAGTCCCTTAGTTAGTTTATTTAAACGTGGTTCCATTTTTACTCTTTACCATTCTAAATCTTAAACACGTCGTTATCCATCGTCCGAGTCACCTTTGGTAAGTGAACACGATATTAAATCTATATTTCTCTCCTCCCCTAAAGATTCATGTATTCATCTGTATCATTTGTTCTCACTTTCAATAAACACTGTCGTATTCCCCTTATCTAGATATATTTACTCGGGTTACTCCCCGACGGACCTTAATCCCTAGATTCTCTGAAGTCAGAGAACACTTCACGACAACTGGTAGCAGCAGTGGGATTAGTACATATATCTCCTAGATAAATTTTTTTTACTCCCCAATTTCAGCTCATAAATTTTGTTTTTTTGTTTTTTGTTTTGTTGTAATTTTTGTTCTCCCAAAGTTTTGCCATGACGGACAACGACCCCAATCACGAACTCCAGAACCCTAACATTGATGGAAACCTATTGGCTCAATATAACTTAGGTGGTTTCATAGCCATGGTTCGCTATTTTTCCGGCGACCCGGCCACCACCACAATCAAGGAATTTCTCAGTTCCATTCGCACTGCCAGTGCGTTAGGCTCCTGGTCACCTGAACAACAGCTTGCAGTATTTAGAGCCCGCCTAGTAGGTCCCGCTCTCCAGTATCTCCGAGCTTGCGATTTTCCAGAAGATGTCACTTGGGACACAGTCCGCCACCGTTTTAACACCTGGTACCGTGATACTCCCCCTCTCTTAGATCCCATACATTCATTTTATCAAAGCAGCCAACGCACTTCAGAAACATCCAAAGGTTTTGTTACTCGACTTAAAATCGCCGGTATCATGGCAGTCAATCACGGTATCGACGCGGCTGATAAGGCAGCCCGCCAAACCCTCATCGACTCCGGCATACTGTCCGTTTTTATCAATGGTCTCCGCGATGATTCGGGTAGCACTTTCCTCCTCATGAATTCCCCCGACGATCTCGATGCCGCCGTAATCTCCGCAACACGCTACGAGGCCAAAATCAGACCTCGCAAGCATGCCTGTCCCGTCACAAGCAACGTTTCCTTTTCACCTTCCCCGTCGCCACAACACGCGCCGCGCAATTCTCGCCCTCCTCAGGACGCACCCTTACCGTCGCCTCCTCCACAACAGCGCCCGCCGCGTGCTCAACGACCAGCCCCTCCTGAGTCAGTACCTAGCCCCGTCGTGGACCCACGACTCGGTACTCTCATCCAAACTCTCGACAATCTCATCAAAACCATCGCTACCAGCTATCTCACTCCTCCGTCCCCTCGACCGCTCGTCCAACGTACTCCCGGCCCTCGTATTCCGGCCCAACGTACGGCGTCCGATTCAGATCTCGCACCCGTATTATGTTATCGGTGTGGACAACTCGGCCATTACGCGCCTCATTGCAGAGCGCCCACCGATCCCGCTCGCCAAAGTCTCCGTTGCGATCACTGTCGTACCAACGGCCACTCCAGTGAGGAATGCCGTCGGGGCCCTCCGCCCAATTCCCAAGGCCCTACGTTCCGTCCACGGCCTCAATCATCCTCCCCTCTTAACGAAAGGCGTCCGAATTTCGGCCGTCGCTAGTCCCGACACCCTCACCGGACAGCGCCTTCGCACAGAGGGTTTATTCTAACATCACTCCCTATTCCCGCATGCTCGGCTTGCATAAGCCAGCTATCGAAGTTTTTCTCACGCATCCTGAGCAACCAAACCTTCGTTACTCTTTTCCATGTCTCTTGGACACGGGTTCGGACGTCTCATTGCTCCCTGCGTCGGCCCTCCAAGCCTGTCGGATTCCCTACTCATTAAACTCGACACCCCAGGTTTTTGGAGTCACCGGGACTCCGTTGCCAATTATTGGTTCCACTCCCATCACAATTATAATCGGTACTAAATCCTACACGTACCCATTTCTTATTACCTCCGATGAACTTGCTATAGGGCACGGTGGTCTTATTGGTTTCGACATGTTCGACTTTTTCTCCTTTAGCATTGATGGTGTCACATTGGAACTCGTTGATGGCCCGAATCGCGTCCCTTATGGTCTCAAGCGCGCTGGTATTGATACCCCGGCTACACCACTAACGGACCCCCCTCGCGCCCTATCACGTTCCCCTATTCCTGGGCACGACACCGTCTGTCAACTGGGTCACACAGTTTTGTCCTCCCGGCCACGGCCCATCGATATCCAGCCAGTCGCACCACTGCCAGTGCCCTGTGCCTCTCCAATTCCATCTGCCTTGTTGATCCCACAACAAGCTCAGATACTACCGCCGTCATCTCGGCCGTTTTTTCCGGCTCCGGACGTTTTCTCGTCCCCACTCACTAATGCCTGCACTCCAGCCATTAGCGTTCCGCATTCCCTGCCGAACAACGAGTGCTCCTTGAGCCCGCCATTCTCTTGTCCTCCGGATATCGTTGTCCCACAATTGCCTGTCGTTGTCCCCCAGTTGCCTGTCGTTGTCCCCCAGGTCGTGATTACACCGCCGTCAATTCCCCTTAGCGACAGCCCTCTGCCGGCCACCTTCCCAGTCCAGACCGCGAGTTCTCCTGAGCAGCCACTGCCCAGCAGCTCCATCCAGGCCGCAGCCACGACGCGTGCAGTAACATTTTTATCCCCAGTC
The DNA here is from genome assembly GCA_921293315.2 of Nemurella pictetii. Classification (NCBI taxonomy): domain Eukaryota; kingdom Metazoa; phylum Arthropoda; class Insecta; order Plecoptera; family Nemouridae; genus Nemurella; species Nemurella pictetii. The sequence continues at coordinate 16,034,136 of OV121121.1, forward strand.
CGGCTCCTGAATGCCGTTACTATTCCCAGACGTAGTGAATTTCTTTGTGCTGGTATTCACAAAGCACTTCGTTTCCCAGTGGACGCTAAAACCTCGCCAGTTTCTCCGGGGTTAGACACGTCTTGTCTGAGAGCGGTCCAATTTGAGCCCGCCACCATCATTAAGCACGGCGTCTCCGCGGCTCGCTCTATAGCGTATATCCGTCCCGACCTCGTCATCCAAATGTCGTTACTCAATGTAACCAATGAGGACATCACACTTTCCGCTCGCATTATCCTCGGGCATATTCAGCCTTTCACGGAGCCCCAGGATGTTCCTCCTCCAGTGTCCCTCGACGCCTCTCATCCCCTGGTCGCTTCCGTCACGGCTACTCCTCCTACGCTCCCACGGGCGGACCGTCTAAAATTCTTGCGCGAACGCATTATTACAGATCATCTCCCCCCTGAGGACCAGGACAAGCTTTGGGCCCTCCTCAATGAATTTTCCGATCTCTTTTTCTGTGAAGGCGATTTCCTTACGCGGCACCCTACGGTGACCCACAGGATTGATACAGGAGACGCCAAGCCTATCCGTCAATCTGCTTACCGGATTCCCCATACCCTCCGGCCGGTTCTAGATGCCCAGATAACGGACCTGCTTCAGAAAAAAGTCATACGTCCGTCCTATAGTCCCTGGTCCGCGCCATTATTACTGGTAGAAAAGAAATCCCAGTCAGGCGCTAAGGAATACCGTATGGTAATCGATTACCGTAAGCTCAACAGTGTAACGCGCAAAGACTCGTATCCACTACCGTCCATTAACGAGACGCTCGACTTACTTGGGAATTCGATATACTTTTCCACTATGGACCTTTACAATGCTTATTTTCACATTCCCATTGACGAACGCGATATCGAAAAAACTGCTTTCGTTTCACCACGAGGGTTATTCGAATACCTCCAATTACCGTTCGGACTCACAAACGGACCAAGTAGTTTCCAACGAACCATGAACGCGGCTCTCCAAGGCCTAATCGGAGAGAAAGTGCTCGTTTACCTCGATGACCTCGTTCTCTGGTCTGCCACAGTCGACGCTCACCTCGATAACCTCCGCGCAGTCTTCCTCCGATTGCGGTCAAATAACTTCAAACTTAAACCCAGCAAATGCTATTTTTTACGTTCAGAGTGCGAGTATCTTGGGCATATTATTTCTCGTGACGGTATCAAGACCACTCCTCGCCTCGTCGAGGCCATCCACAACTTTCCTCAACCAAGGACAGTCAAACAGGTCCGCCAATTTCTAGGTTTATCGGGTTATTTCTCTCGCTTTATTCAGTCCTATGCCCACGTTTCCAAGGTCCTCTCCGATCTCACAAGGAAAAACGTGCCCTTTTTGTGGACCCCCAAGCACACGGAAGCTTTTGACTTCCTTCGAAACGCTCTGTGCACGGATCCCGTTCTCAAATATCCACGTTTCGATCTTCCCTTTATCCTGACTACCGATTGCAGTAACACGGCTGCAGGGGCAGTCCTGTCCCAAATCCAGGAGAATAACGAACACGCAATCGCTTATGCCTCCCGGGTATTGAAAGCTAGTGAGCTCAACTATCACGCCACTGAGCGCGAACTCACAGCGGTCCTCTTTGGCATAAAAACGTTTAACTGCTACCTTTACGGTCGTCGTTTCACGTTAATAACTGACCATTCGGCTCTTAAATTCCTCATCTCCGATGTCAACCCGACATCCAAACATACACGTATGAATTTGACTCTTCAAAATTACGATTTTGACATCGTTCATCGTCCGGGTCGTACTATACCTCATGCTGATGCACTTTCCAGGGTGGTCCTTACCAAACCCGCCACCCCCGATCTTCACACAGCACCAGATTTTACTATTTACGCCACCAACCGCCCGGAACCCTCCCCGACGGATATTGAAACTCCCATCCCCTACGAACCTTTCTGGGACCGCCACTATATCTACACCCAACAACGCGCTGATCTCACCTTGCGTCCCATTATTGAGAACCTCACCCGACTTCCCGACTCGGTACCCAAGTTCACCTTAGACGGCGATCGTTTGCTTTACCGACTTCGCAAAACGCCAGACAAAACTGACCGACTGGTCGTTCCATCATCCATGCGCCACCAAATCATGGAGAGTTTTCATAAAGCTCCATACGCGGGACATCCAGGACACCAACGTACAGTGTCTTTAATCTATCCCCGTTTCTACTGGAAGGGTCTTTTCGCGGACGTAAAGGAATATTGCACTAATTGCATGTCCTGTCAACAACGTCAGTCGCCCCCCACCACTGCCCGTGCACCTCTCCAACGTTTCCAAGAGGTCCTAAGGCCATTTCAGAGGGTATCTTTAGATATCCTGGGTCCATTCCGGACAACGCCTTCCCTCAACCGTTATCTCCTCACGGTGGTCTGCCACTTCAGCAAATTTATCACCATTATACCCTTACCCAACCAGACTGCCGTCACTGTAGCTCGAGCCTTCTTTAAAGAAGTCATCAGCAAACATGGCATCATGGAACAACTGCTCTCCGACCGTGGTACGAATTTTACATCTAAACTCTTCACCGAACTTTGTTCCTTACTCAAAGTACGACGCCTTTTCACTACTAGCTATCATCCAGCGTGTAATGCGGCTATAGAACGGGCACACAAGGTCGTGGCGACCGTCATGTCACATTATGTAACAGACACCCAAGCCTGGGATACGTTCGCACCTTTCGTGTCACTGTCCATGAATGCGTGCGTCTCTACCACAACAGGGTATTCCCCTTTCTACCTCCTTTACGGCAGAGATATAGATCTCCCATTCGAAACGATCATCCGCCCCACGCCAACTACCCATGATCCCCAAAATCACTATCCCACGGAAGTTAGTAACAAATTGACAGAGGCGTTTGCCCGCGTCCGCGAAAATATTCGCCGTTCAGCCGAACGCAACGAAAAGAATTACAACAAGAAAACTACTCCCGTCTCACTCCAAATTGGCGATTTAGTGCTATTATATACTCCAGTCATCCAACCTCACGTCACAAAGAAACTGGCAAAGCTCTGGCAAGGCCCTTACCGCATTATGGCACAACATAGCCCGGTCAACTTTGATATACAGCACGTGTATACCAAAAACACTCAGAGGGTCCACGCGAATCGCCTCAAAGCTTTCCACACGTTCGACCCCACGATCTTTGAGGACGACTTCACAATCAGGCAGGACGCCATCGAGCGCGATTCCACCATGACGGACCCAACATCTGGAGACTCAACCAGTATGATAAATAACCCCTTGTCTACGTGTCCCGAGTCTCTTCCTAACAGTGAGATTGTGAATGATCCCCTTCCCAATATGGATCCTGATACACTCTACCGACACCAGGTACAGCCACCTATAATTTTTCCAAACGCTGTGACCCCACTACCAATCCCTCCCCCCTTACAACCCCCAGCGCAGGTTGTGCCACAGCACGTGCCGCCAGCCCCTTTGGAAGTCACGCCGCCGGCCGTCATACCGCCCCTCGAGCAGCCTGCTGCCACACCACAACGGGCCACTCTTCAGCGAATCCCGACCCACCAACCCCTGTTTCGTGACGTTCTAAGCGCGCCTCGGACTCGTCCGCGTGCCCCGACACTTCGCGACTTATGGTCCCGAACCCGAATACCACGGCCTAACCCACACCCTCGTTCGGCGCCACAACACACCGCCGCAGGACCATCGCGCCCAACACGGCCTACCAGCACCCCAGGCACTACGCCTGTAGCTCGACACAGGCCCAGCCAACCACCCGGAGCGACCCCTCCAACTCATCATTATAATTTACGGCAAGATCCACCCCCACGTTCTCGTTTGCCTGACATTTTCCACAGACGCCGAAATCTCCATTAAGGCGAAACGTTTGTTTTTTGCAACCTGTTCCAGACAACACCGGTGATCTACTCGCAATTATGATGAGTGTCATCCTGGTCCTCCTTTTTCTCCTCCATATATTTCTAGCTACCACAGTCCAAATCCTCCCCCATCTCGCATCACTCGACAAAGGCATTGTTTTTCTCCCTCAACCCCCAATTCTTACGCGAGACTCTCACTGGACTATTGCTATCGATTTTTCACTCACGGCTTACCGTACCCGTGTTGTAACGATTCACGATCTCCTAAGCCGCACCACAGCGCTAAACTTTACGGAAATTTCCAAAGACACTACACTCCTATCCGCTCGTGAAATTAATCAAGTCCTCCTTCACCAGAATAATTTTTTGTTCGAGAAATGTACGGACATTTTATCAACCATTGAAAACTATATCTTAACATTAACACCTTCGTCGGCCTCCGATTTCAACCACACCACAATCGAAGAGTTTCCCGTGCTGTTTGCACCTCCCACGTCTCCCGATGTTGCCAACATAAACTCCTTACTTACCTCCCCACACTATCGCAACACGCCGCCCTCATTTTTATTACATAACCAAATTTCCCATCTTAATTCCAGCACGCATGCATATGCTCGCTACGGTCGCACAATTTCGTATCTAACACATACAGCGCTCACCCTTAATTCTCACATCACCAGACTCAGCGAATTCCTTACTGCCGCGAAAGCTCCGGCCCATCGCCTCGTTGGTCTTTTATCATCAACACAATCTCTTTTTCGCGACTTTGAGATATTGTTAAATTCCCTGTCGACCGACTTACATCGTTTTGGCTCGGCACTTACTCACCTAGCATCTCATGTACTTCCGCCGTTTTTACTTTCCCCGGAACACCTCCTCGTCACCCTTCAATATGCGCAACCATTTCTTCCAGCTACGCATACCTTTTTGACCGACCTTACCTTGCCAAACATGTATTTTTACTATTCTACCGCCACCGTCGATTCCACATATTTCAATAACAAACTTCGTATTTTTGTCTCGATTCCCTTGCGTACTACAACCAACTATTTTCAACTCTATCACGTACGTTCACTCCCCACGTATGTCCCTGACAAGGACATGGCTATTACCGTTCACCCACCATTTGAATATTTTGCCCTCACCCCGGATCGTCTGCTGTATATGCAGTTTAACCACGACGACCTACAACAATGCGCGCTTAATCTCATATATACCTGCCCCTCTCTGGGACCAGTACACACATTCTCCACAGGCCCCTGCCTACCCGCGCTATTTTCTGGCTACTCATCTCCTAGTGCTCGCTGCGCTACATCTCTCTCCCCGGTGTTTCAACCACAGATTTTCCTGACACCTTTTACACATCTCTGGATTTACTCCGTCATCCAGGAGTCTCTGACTCTGAATTGCATCACCAACGCCTCCAATCAGGCTGTATCAGAAACATACCTTACCCTAACGGGCACGGGTACGTTCCGCATTCCCCCTAGATGTCAAGCAACATCGAAGAATTTTTTATTGACCCTCCCAGCTACCGCGAGTTTTTACTCCCCTGTTACTCGCGTACGTTTACAACAAACACCCATCGATATCGCCTCGACCAACTCAAGTTCTGCGAAAAATCAGCAACCTATTTTTCCTTCCACAACTCCATCCCCCAAGACACCATATTCCCGTTTGGCAGATATATATTTCCCACAGACATTTTTGACCAAACATGCGTGGATACCTATTTGCAATAATCTATCCACCCGCGCTGCTCTTCCTTGTCGGTTTTTTATACTGGGCTGCTAAAACTTGGGCCCGACCACGTCCCCTTCCTGCCCCCCCATCAATGCTCGAATTTCCCCTCCTGGAGTGCCCGCATTCCACTATTCACACGGGAGTTTAAAACACACCACCTCCGTGTCCGATCCTAGTTTATTCATCCGCATTTTTCTAGGCCACTCTCCCTATTTTTGGATCTCGTTCTTATGTTTCCAGATCGGAAGCTGGCAACCTGACCTCCCCGGACGTCTGTCCCAACATTATGGATCTCCTATCGCCATTCCTCCTGGTCCTTTTTCTATCCACCCCCCTAACTACCGCCTTAGTCGGCTATGACTGTGTCGGCCGCCGAGCTAACATCACAGCTATCTCTCTCTCCCGGGTCACGGACTGTGTCCAAACCCCCCCCCATTGACAGTCAAGAGCGCATTAATATTCAACTACTTCAACGCAAGATGTTTGGCACTATCCACGTCATCGCTTGTCTTCTTGAGGTATCCACACTAGTTACCCATTGTGGCATGCACTCACACAGCTCACTCGCGCTTGACGGCTTCACGGTTGGTGAGTTATGGAAAGTTACCTATGAAACATGTCAAAACCTCCATACCACCGGTGAATACACCTCCAATTCAGGTCGTGTCATGGCGGGTTTTAAAGTTAACGCCACACTCCGTCACTCCGTGGTCGACATTGGTATGATCTCTACCGACAATGGTCAATGTCAGGGTGGTTTCTATTCCTATAACAACCGGAACTATGACAATGTCTTAGTCACCCGTTCTTATGCTATCACGCTCCGCGAGGAATATGCGACAATGGATATTGATTCCGCCGCTATTAAAATGTCTTCCGGATACAGCTATGCTCTGGCTACAGATAACGGTTTTGATTCCGAATATGGAAATCTGTTTTGGAATTCCCGTCAATTAGATCTAGCCTGCTCACCCACATCCCATGTAGTCCTGTACCAAGGTCCTGCTACTATTTACAAAACAGTGGCCGGTGGTAAGACCCTCATGATAAATACGTCTACTCATGCCATGGCCATTGGAATCCGCGGCGACACTCTTATCTGTCAACAGCATGGCTACGATACAGATCATCCCAAACTCAGCGTCGCAGTTAGTCAATCGAACACTTTCTATTTCCGTCCCGCCCAAATACTGGCCTTTAACATCGATATGTTTCTATATACAAATAGTAATTTCGTTTACCTCGAACGCCACTTTGCGGGTCAACTGGATTCACTTTACAAACATTTCTACCTGCAAATGTGTAAACTAAAACATCAGTCCCTTTTACAACTCATATCTTTGGCATATATATCCCCAGATGAATTCGCATGGGTCTATACCCAAAGACCAGGCGTTACCTCCCTCTTGCGTGGCGAAATTATCTACCTCATACAGTGCATCCCTATTCTTCTAGAGTTTCGTAACACTCCTGATTGCTATCAAGAAATACCGGTCACGTACAATAATCAATCCTTTTTCCTCAAACCCCGCACGCGCATTATCGCCACGCACGGCACACAAGTAGATTGCAACCCCCTTGCCCCTGCTCTGTTTCAAATCAACCATGCTTGGATCCAATTATCCCCAAACCCTATCGAAGTCAAGGCACCTATTTCCCTTGATCCCGAACTACCAGAAAAATGGGCGTATACACAACCAACTAACTTAATGACCGCTGGTCTATACTCCCCGGAGGACCTCGAAAACTACCAACGTAAACTAATGTTTTCCTCTGAAAAGGCCGCCATTACCAATATCCTCATTTCCAAGGCCGGTGGAGCTAACATTCATTCTCAAAATGTCGACATTGGCAGTCTCCTATCTCAGTTTACACTGAATAATATTCACAATACCCTCTTTCAACGACTATATGGTGGATTTTGGCAGTTCTCTGTTTATGTAGCTGGTTTCTCCGGCATCATTTTTATTGTTTTACTCGTGAAAAGTCTCTTTAATATGCTTATCAATGGCACACTGCTCTATAAAACGTTCGGCTGGTCCATGACCTTATTTTCAGCCATATGGGGAACCCTGGCTAAACATTTCCTGTATTTCCAGCTGATAGAGAGAGCAGTACCTAAATCTGACCCCCCCTCGTCCGCGGTAAAAGAAACGACCATACTAATCGACGACCCCCAACCTCCAGCACCACTTCCGGAGCGCACTTATCACCCCATTTATCCCATGGTATCGTAACAGCATTTTTTTTTCCTCTCCTTCATAAGTATGCCTTTACGCATACAATGGTGTAAACACCTGGTGGCAGAACTACGTTACCCTCTGCAGACCGCCCTCAACGGTTAACATTGCAGTGACTCCCATCCCCCAACCCCTCTTCTCAAATATTTTCTTTTTGCGTTACGATACTGCCTTTTAATTTCCCGCCAGCATAGTGACAATGCCGGCATACCCACTGAAGTTCAACTCAGCCTATTTTCCCACACGTCGCCCTTGTCATCAGACATCGCCTCGTCACCTGTGCCCATCCACGCAGTTGCTCCACGAACAGCTGGGTCGGCGATCACGGTTCATCGCATCACATTCGGATATCTCACGTACCGAGGGTGTCCATCACCTTGGTGTCACCAATCATGCATCGCCAGCACATGCCGGAAAGCGATGCACTACATTCTCCAGCGAGATCTTACAGCGATCACAATCTCCCGGATCCCAGCGTGGTGTTCCAACATCACCGCGAGCCGAACAGGCGCTCCCAACCCTTTTCCTTGCAACGCTTTGCGAACACCCTCGAGTCATCCACGGATGACCACACATCTCACGGTGGTTTTTCTTTACCACACTCAACCTCGGCGCCCTTAAACGCTATGGCAGGCCCTGCCGCGTCTCCCCGACCTCTATCATATGCCTCGATCGTCCCCACACTCCCACCATTACCATCCGAGACGATCCCTGCGGGTTCTCGTTCCCCGATTCCGCGCTCCAGGTCTCCAACGACCCTTTCCCAATATTTTGGTACGCATACATTTAACCCGCGTCGCCCCCGTCCACTTCGACGGTCGAGTCAGACCGCTACAACGGGTGAGTCTACGGGACTCGACCTCCTGCCTCCGTCCTCGTTTTCACCGCCGATGTCTACCGCCTCCTCTCCGCCCATTACAGTCGTTCTACCCTCGACGCCAGCATCACAACAACAAGCTACGCAAACTCGTTGGACCACTAATCCCATTTACCAATCACCTACCCCATCACCCTCTGCCTTGATAGCCGATGCCCGTATTCCTACTCGGGACACCACATCGACTACCGCGCTACCTCGTCCTTTGCCGACTCAACCATTTGCGTTCCCTCTTGTGTCCCCATATCCGAGGATCAAAGTGGACACATTTTGGGCTGTGACACAGGCATTTCCGCATCTGGACCCTTATGGCGCCGAAATTGATACACTTTGCCGCTATTATTCCCGGCTGCCTCCCTTGGTCGTTCCCTTTCCCGGCTATGGACCTCATTTTCCTCGCTAGCCACACATCCTCGTCACAGAGTCCAAGTACGTTTAAATCACTCCGGTGATGTTTTGATCTCTTTTTCCTTGGTTTGCGAACACCTGTGGTTTGCATTTACACATAAGGTGTTGGTTTATTTATTACTTGGTGTCAGATTTAAATTTTTTTGCTAAATCCCATATCATTTTTTTTGTTTTGTGTGTTACACGAAATTTTATTTTTGCATCCAACATTAATTTAGAGCATTACCACATGCTGTGTTGGTTACTTATTGGTGATGGATAATTTTAGGCCATTCGCATTTTCGCCGATAGGCCGCCCACCTGTGTGTGTATCCCACACTATATAGTGCATTTACATATACGGTGTTGGTTTATTTTGTTGGTGTCAGATAGTTATTTTCGTGATAATCACATTCCTCGTTCTTGTGCAACGATAATTTTTTTTTTCTCTCACATTCATTTAGTACATTTACATTTAAGGTGTTGGTTCATTCTACTTTTAAGACAGGTATTCATTTATTGTTTTTAATGCACTCTGTCACTGTGTGATGTTAGTTTCTCGTCAAATTTTTGTCGTTGTTTACAAGAGTCCTCAATTTTATTCTCCCCCACACAAATAAATTCATGCATGGTGTGAAATTGTTTTCGAAACCAGCACTGGTCTCGCCCGTGCTCGACCCGGCACCCGGTTCCTTATTTAACCACTAGGGACCACCACTGGGATCGTCACGCGGCCACCATACCGACCAGACGGAGGAAGTCTTTTCGACCACCCCTAGGTGGCGTGCTCTAACCATTTTTTTTTTTTTCCTCAACAACCAGCTAGCGCCACCACCGCGACCGGTTTGACCCTTGCCACCCTTGACGGCATTATAAAATCTCCTTTATTACTTATTTATTTTAACCCCACATCCCTAATTGAACGTGCTACTGTGCAACTGCCACTTAATGGCCACACGCTCCTGTAAGTAATGGATCCGGCCAGTTTTCATTGCCTGTCTCATCGTTCTGTTTCGATTACCTGGGCTACCGCATTTTCAGTCCCTGCCCAAAAAAAAAAAAAAAAAAAAAAAAAAAAAAAAAAAAAAAAATATGAAACATAGACCGACAATGTCACAAATTTTAGTCACATTCTGTGTGTTAACTATAAAACTTAACACCTTCCCCGCTCGGATACCGTCATGTACGGCATCCAGCTGATTTTTTTTTTCCCCCGATGTGGATGTTTTCCGATCCCTCCGGAGCGGCCGGGATTTCAAGTCAATTCCCGCCCGGCCCCTTCGGCGGTATAAGTTATCTCTCGGTTTGCCACAAGCTACCGAAATATGGTCCCCAGCAAGCCGCCCTGTCCAGTTTATATCGGCTTAGCTACAGAATAATCGAGTGTCAAAATGACCAAATGTCAATTGGCATAATCGCATATGGAGCCGTGCCTAGCGTGTGCATTACACAAACGCCGCACTGCTGCCTGAAAATATTGTGAAGGTTTTTGCAAAACATTTTACTGCCGAAAATATGCATTTCATGTGATAGACAGACGACTACGCAGCGCACAACCCGAGGGATGACCACGTACACCAGCCTTCCGACACACTCAAATGCACTACAAACGCTGACGTCTGCTGCTACATCCATTTGCCTGACGACGAGGACGCTCCAATTCGGCCGTCCGGGGATTCACGACGCATCAACGACCAAACACCAACCAACAATATACCACAACAGAACAATATCGTTGATCCAACATGCGTCGTTGAACTTATCACCCCCCCCCCCCCCGCTCAAAACTTTGGCAAACAACAGCAGAGTCAGACCGTTTAAAGTGTTGCAAAATCAAACATGCAACCTCCAACAAGTGCAGTGTCAAAGGCATTCAAATGTGTCGTGTGAATCATCATACCCAACCTCGAGGTTAGTGTTCGCACATCGTCGGTCTTTTCCAAATTACAACTTGAAAAACAAGTTATTCCATTTCGTAAATTCATTCCCAAGTAAAATAAATTTTCCAAAACCCTTCACGATATTATGTGTCACATCCACGGGCAAAACGATAATCTGGCGTAACATTTAACTGTATTTTTTTTTGTTCAACGTACTATTGTTTTCTGTTATTCTAATGTTCAAAACATCTTGTTTCAAATGAACATATCAATTTATTCAAACAGAAATTTAAGTGTGGAACTATTGTCTATTTATAATCATTAACGACGAAAGTTTAATTCAGTCTAAACATGACATATATTTTTTTTTCTTTTCACATTAACTTTATCAAATTGAACTTTGATACTAATTTTCATTATGTTTCGAATGTTAGTTTTATGACCAGTTATAGTCATGAAACTTTAGTTTGGGAATTTTTTTTTCTTGTTTTGCTTTATTCACACTCCCCCAATTCATGTATAAGCATATTTTTTTGTCGCTTGCTGGCCCTCCTTGTTGACATGGGCAGCAAGCTATCGTGTTGGTGGGGGTGTTGTCATGATGCGAGCATCATGCTCACGGACTCATTTACGCACAGCCCCCAGGCACACGTGCCGCGGGCAGGAAACATTAGCCTCGCTCGGGTGCACATCCGGCACACTCGAGGCAGAGTCATCATAACAATCCTCCCACTACGACACCTCTCCATAGGTGACGCGACGCTGGATCACACGCATAAATTAGTAGCCCAATCGTATATAAAGAGCGCTAATTTTCACTTAAACATACATTCTATTCAATTCACCCATTCTAGTCATTAGTCTTGTTGGAGCCAGATTAGGCATCGGTGATCGTCGGAAGGGACTCGGTATTTACATCAAACTCGGTATTATCTTAAATTCACCACTAACCATAATTAGCATTATAGGAACCTATAGTTACTCCTGCCGAGGACTATAGAGCTAAAGTAAGCCGCTGACTACTCTTACCAAGGATTGGCTGGTCTGACTTTAGAGCTCTATTTATAATTAGCATTATAGGAACCTATAGTTACTCCTGCCGAGGACTATAGAGCTAAAGTAAGCCGTTGACTACTCTTACCAAGGATTGGCTGGTCTGACTTTAGAGCTCTATTTATAATTAGCATTATAGGAACCTATAGTTACTCCTGCCGAGGACTATAGAGCTAAAGTAAGCCGCTGACTACTCTTACCAAGGATTGGCTGGTCTGACTTTAGAGCTCTATTTATAATTAGCATTATAGGAACCTATAGTTACTCTTGCCGAGGACTATAGAGCTAAAGTAAGTCGCCGACTACTCTTACCAAGGATTGGCTGGTCTGACTTTAGAGCTCTATTTATAATTAACATTATAGGAACCTATAGTATCTCCTGCCAAGGTACTATAGAGCTAAAGTAAGCCGCTGACTACTCTTACCAAGGATTGGCTGGTCTGACTTTAGAGCTCTATTTATAATTAGCATTATAGGAACCTATAGTTACTCTTGCCGAGGACTATAGAGCTAAAGTAAGTCGCCGATTCTCTCATGAAAGATTGGCTTGACTAAAACTTTAGAGTTACCTAATTCTAGTCTCACCTATTATTAAGAAGTAACACCCTCCTGATATTCAGTAGCATTATTGCTACTAAGATTATCAAATCAGTAAAACCGAGGTACAATACCGAAGTCCCTTAGTTAGTTTATTTAAACGTGGTTCCATTTTTACTCTTTACCATTCTAAATCTTAAACACGTCGTTATCCATCGTCCGAGTCACCTTTGGTAAGTGAACACGATATTAAATCTATATTTCTCTCCTCCCCTAAAGATTCATGTATTCATCTGTATCATTTGTTCTCACTTTCAATAAACACTGTCGTATTCCCCTTATCTAGATATATTTACTCGGGTTACTCCCCGACGGACCTTAATCCCTAGATCCTCTGAAGTCAGAGAACACTTCACGACACTCTCTTACCCCGTGCTTTACAGCCCCCCCCCTCCCCCCCACCAACCGCCGGGGAAACCACCCCTGTGTCGGTCGGACACCCCTAACTGCAGTGCGACGTGTAGGGTAGGGCGTTCACGCCGGCGGCTACGAGCAATTACATGTTTGTGCGGTTTTCAGTTTCGCAATTTATAGTAAATAAACGAAAGTGAGAAACGAATGGATCATGTAACGAGTCTAGAAGAGCAATGTATATATTTGAACTCGTGCGATTCAAGTATGATAGGCTGTTGAGAGAAAATAAGAGTTCTAGTCCTAAAGGAGTGAAATGGTCTGCAGGTTTGATACCCGTATTGCTGGGGCTTTGGCTCGGTAGGTTCCAACGTTGGCTACTGTAACTGTTAGCGCTAATGCACGGCTTCTCGACGACGTGGTTTTTCTGCGCCACCTTGATTCTGATCGGAAACTTGGCGTATTTTAGAAGTAGTTAAGACTAGCAGCGGAGCCCGCGTCTACGGCAAAAAATTTCCGTAGTGCAAAACTATGTGGTTTTAGGTAAAAAAAAAAAAAAAAAAAAAAAAAAAACTTTATGCTCGTAGAACAAAATCGTGGCGCAACGTAGTTTGAACTTTTTGTTTTATTCAATTAATCATCCCGGGATCAGCCAAATGGGAAAAAAACTGGAAATCAAAGTATATTTCAAATATGTTGAAGTTTTAATGGCAAGACTAGTGAAAATTCCAAATTTTTATGCCTTTTTCACCTTGAAATACTTGAAATACTTGAAATACTTGAAATACTTGAAATACTTGAAATACTTGACGGATCTATAACTTTTCCAACTGTCTTTTTTCTGGATGTTACGGGTTTTCAGCGATTCATCCAAATTTACGCACGATTTCGGGCCCATCTGTTGAGAGAGTAATTAAATAGAATTTCACGACAAGATCTATAGGCTAATATCGTGCGAATGCGAAAAATGCAAAAAAAAACTAGGAGTTTTCACCATGTCTTTTCAATATAATTTCAAGATTTTTTAGATCTTCTCTGATTTCCAGATTGTTTACACTGGGGCCGTTCCGGGGTTGATTTATTCATTTATTGTTCCTGCCAGCTACATTTCAATTTTTTTCAAATCTGCCTCATCTGGCATTTTCAAAGTTGACTAATCGAATATATCCAAAAGTTTCACCAACCGAACCAACCGAACCAACCGAACCAACCAACCAGCCAACCAACCAAAGATTTTGCCCATGGTGACGGGCATATGTAGTTTGGTACTTAATCTATGCATACTATTAAACCATCGGCTGAGATTTCGAGCGCACAGCGATCCCTTGGGTGTGTAGCTTTTTTATAACTAATTCCAGCATGAAGTTCACTTTCCACTCACCTCCTTGCTTCTGGTGCCTCATTTAGTACAGCAATGTGTCCCATGGGCATTTGTGTATGTCTAATGGCCTTATAATAATAATAAAAAAAAAACGAAACACGAAAGTAAAAGGCATAAACACAGTGCCGTAGGCACGGGCTCCGCTGCTTAAGTCGATAATTTTTCGTCCATTGCCCGTGTGGCAAATCGGGTCTGTGGAAAGTTCGCTTCTCCACTTTGACTGATGTTCTGGATGAACGCTGATCGAATCCGCCGTGATACAGATTTTTACCATTGTAAAGACAGTTCTAAAATCACATGTACGTGAAAACCTCAGCCACCACCGAATCGGTCGGGTGGCCGAGCGGTTAAACCACTTGTTCTGTGTCGTCTTCCGAGGATGATGCGTTCGAATCGAGTGGGTTTTCAGCTTATTGCTAATGAGTTTGGTGGTGGGGTAAGTCCACGCCAGTGAACTTTTAATATTTACGATAAGTGCACAATGATTATGTAATTCATATACGGTTAAAAAAGGCGCCATATGTGTAATGTCGCGCCGGCTGAGTGGGTTAAGTCGTCGGATAGTATTCACATGTTCGAGATACACATATTGAAATGAACCGAATTCGAAATCCGGTTGGGTATGACGTGTAAGTTCTTTTGCAATTTTTTTGTGCAAATGATTAAAGTTTGTTAACAAGTTACTTGGGAGAATCAATACACGAACCCACCCTAGCACCCTAAGCTCTTGCACTACGCTTAACCAAACATTCGTGTCTGAACGGGCACGAGTTTACCCAAAATTGATAGACAGCGCCATCTTGTAGTTAAAATACAACTTATCTGTGAATAAGTATAACTTTTTCTTGTCCATATTTCTCTTAGTCTCGGTATGTGAATGCCTGAACACGAGATATTATGAGGAATTGAAATTATCTGAAAATGGCTGTCAAAAAGTACGGAGGAGCCAGGAAACGAATCCATAACCATTGCATTACCAGGCTGGCATGCTATCGACTGGGCTGCCGACTGCCGTTGAAAACTAGTGGAAATTTGTCATACCAATTGTGTTGAATTAGTACGCCTTGGACACATTGTTGTATTCAATGAGGCACCAGAAACAAGGAGGCGAGTGGAAAGTGTAACTTCAAAAGCTACACACCCAACGGGAAGCGAACGCGATCCACCCTGGTCCGGAAGCGGAACCACTGTGCGCCCGGTGCGCCCGGTGCGCCCGGTGCGCCCGACCAACCAGCCGAATGTTTGTAGCAAGTATTTAGTAAAAAATTACATATGGCAAAAGTCTTTGGTTGCAGGTTGGTTGGTTGGGGATCGGGGAATTGGGGGTAAGCTTTAGTCCTTTTTCGTAATTAAACATTCTGATCATTTGGAGAAATCTGTGCCCACATATTCAATCCCAGCAAGTTATGAACTATCACAATCATAGCCAATTGCGATTTGTATTTCGGCCAGTATTTAAAGTATCCAAATTCAATCATAACAACATATAGCCATATAACGTGTCGTGAAATCCTACACATTATACTCCCAACAGATGGTCACGAAATCGCACATAAATATGGTTGAATCGCTGAAAACAAGTAAAATCGGAAACAAGGTTGCTGAGATGAAAGTATTTTCATTAAAAAGGTAAGTTTCCAGCCGCAATTCACTTGGCAACACTTCTCCGTAACTTTGCCAGAAAGACACAGGGAATAAAAAATGTAAGGTTTTGGTTGAATCGACTGGAAATTTGAAATTGTCGCCGTTGACGACATTAAATCTTCATATTTTTTATTGGATTTTGACATACATTGGATATTGACATTTAGTCAAGAAATTTTGGTTTTACCATACTGGCCACATTTTTCAAGTTCAAATAAGGCGTAGCTGGCTGAGAAAATGAACTAAATTTCCAGCAACAACTCGGAAATATTGATTAAAATATAATAAATAGAGGAAGAAGGGTAAGAATTACCCTGCTTTAACATTTCAGAGCTCCAATATTGTCCTAGAAATAAATTGAAAAACCCCTTGGATCCACGTTTCATTTGACTGCAAAGTCTTAATATACAACTTTATTGTACACAAATATTAAATCATCAAAAAGAAATAGACATACAAAACAGTATACATTAGCAGCATGCATCCTGCAACGCAGACAGTTCACTTGTTACAGTGTTTGTTCCCGCAACAGCCCTGCTTGGCGACGGCTGGCTTGTGATTGGGCGTCCAGCCACCGAGACTGTCGTGCGCGTAGAAGTCCATGGGGTAGCTCTGCGTGTCGCTGCAACGCCATTGCGCCGCCCCCAGCGCCACTGCCCCCTCGAACGGCGACAGCAGCGGGGCGTTGAACGCTGCCCCCCAGTCGATGGACAGCCGCGGGCAGGCCACCTGGATCCACGCCTCCACCCCCGCAAACAGTCGCAGCTTGTCGGGGAAGATCTCGGAGAGCAGCACCAGCACGCTCTGCTTCGAAGCGTTCGACAGCCGATCCTGTCGTACAGATGCCAGGGATGTTAAATCTATGAAGTAGCTTGTTTTTTGCTGCTAAAAGCAGAGACTTTGGAATCGTTGTTAGATGCCCAAAGGGATGGGAATAGTTCAGTTAGTCGTATTCCTATCCTATAGCCAGGATCGCTGCAGTCACTTGTTCGAAACGACGGCGGTCCTAGTTTGCTCGTTGGCCCTGATTGAGCATATTTTGATATTTATTCCGTGCAAGGTTGCTTGATTAGCCGGCATGCAAGACTCGCTCACAGAGCCAATGCAAAGTCGGGGCCGCCAGCGGGAAAAACTGCAACTGCCGTCGATTTAAATTACACATGTTTTGACTGACTATTGTAGCATTGCATCCTTTGTCCTTTTTCCAGTCAGTCAAAATTCTGTCAAAATGATGTCAAGATACCCACTCACTAAAGCCAGGTTGAGCAATTCGGGTTGTGATTTCCCTAATCTTCCTTTGTTATTTAGCAGAGCTATTTAAAAAATTTCCTCTAACTGAAAGTACGTCCAGCGGGTATCTGATGTCATTTTTCTATGAGTAGAATAGGTCTATTGTTACTTAGTCAATGGTCCGAGAATGTAAAAATTGTATTGAAGTTCATGAGTTTGACCAGTCGGCCATTAAGATGTCTTGCCTGTAGATTCTCCAAGACCTTGTAGCTGCCTTGACGCCCTAAAGTGCCCAGGATTAGGCCGAAGGTGGACGCCTTACTCGCCGTGTCGATGGCATTCTTGCGGATCGCTCTCATTTTTGTGTGGTCGTAAAACTCTTCAGTGAATTTCTTGTCGTAGGGATCATACCTGAAAATAAAAGTCCGATTAATGACAGCAATGTTTTAAATTTGACTCCAGAGAAGTTGGCAATAAAGTTTTGAGTACCTACCTGTATGCTCTGAGATTCGGATTAGATATCATAGCTGCTTCTAAGTGGAACCTTCCATCTCCCAAATAAATGAAGACATCAACGTCGGTGATGACAGGCGCTGTACATCCGAGAATTTCACCGGGCGAGAGTGGTCGACATTGCGGGATCTTCACTTCAAATCCATCTTGTCTCAGTTGCATAGCAGCCGCTTGTAAAGTCGTAACAAACTGAATCGTGCTCACTAACCCTAGTCTACGGGGGAGTGGGAAATTCAACCGAATTGTCTCAATGAAATGTAATGCATCTATTTTAATGTCAACAAAGACGTAAAGGACCTTTATTCCGGCCGTTTGGTCGATGGGAATAAGGCAACTGTGTCCATAATGCACCAATAGATCAACGCCGAGAGCTTTAGCTGTGTAATCGTCGATGCAGCATGCGCCATAGGTTACGTCGCCCATAATAACTGTATCGGCTTCGGTGAATTCTTCGATAATGTCTGCGATTGTTGTCGCAAACATCAGCAATCCTTCTGGCATCTGCAGAGCCACCCGTTTTGATTCCGTTTGTCGAATGCGCCATATCGTTTTGGGAACTTCAAAGTTGTAGTTTGTCGGGAGGTTTTTGATAGCTGCTTGTAATTTCACATCATTTAACAGTTCGTCCGGAATCTTATTAACTGACCTGATTGGAGGTTTGAAAACCTTGCGTTCTGCATTGGCTTTAATAACAACTACTGTACCTTCTTCTAACATTTTCCTGGACAACTATCTCTGGGTGTAAAAGGGTCAGAAGCAGATACTTCGAGCGCATGTCAGAAGAGACAATTTTCTAACCTCATTTCTAACGTCATAAAACAAGGATAAACAGCTGTTGGCTCAACTACCTTATTCAAATCATTGAATTTCAATCTGTTCAATTTTATTCGAGGTGAATTAATAAATTATAAAATCTAAGCACACCTATTTATTAATTCCTATCGATTGAAAAATACCAAATGCCATTTAAAACCCATCAAAGGCCCCCTAATTAGTACCATTAGCACATAATTAGGTAAATTCCCTGTCCCCTCCAATCCTTCATTATATCTTGCTTGTTATCTGGTTTATAAGCATTATGTAACACTTCATGAGAGTCAGTATTCAGCAAACTGCAAGCAACACAATGGCTGCCTCACCTCTGTTTCTCAACGAAGATCAAGTGCGACCGCTTCTGACATGGGACACGCTGGTCCCGGTGATCCAGAAAGTGATGGCCGAGGTTTCGAGCAAAGAACGAGCGTCCGGGAGCATGCTCCAGCCGCCCAGAACAATAATGGGTCTTCCTCCTCACAACATGTAAATATAGCTACATTTCTGCCAAAAATTGACATAAAATATTTTCTGCAAAAGTCTCTTTATAAAAGCACAGTCTAGTAGATAGGAAATAATTGTTTTGTATTTAATATGATTAAAATTGTAGAGAGCTGCTCTCTTCCAGTCTTTATTCTGAAATTATCAACATTGAGTGCTGATTGTGAATAATCGTTGTTTTTAGGATGCCTCGTGTTTTGCTGTCGATGCCTGGGTACAGCGGAGAAAACGAGGCGTTAGCTTGCAAGCTCGTTACAGCATTCGGTAACAACAAAACTGTCGGGCTTCCGTCTATAATAGGGACAATACTGTTGTTCGATGCCCACACAGGACAGGTTCAAGTGGTATGTGAAACACAAGCTGAGAGCACACTTGAGTGGGAAGCAAATAGCCTGGAAACTAGGTCAAACGCCAAAGTTTCAAAATGTCTTCAATCTCTCAACGTGTCTCCAATTCACAGATAATGGAGGCGAACAGCATCACGGCGTGGAGGACAGCAGCTGCCTCCGTTGTCGCGACAAAATATCTCGCCAGTGGAAATAAAATCCTGGCCATCCTCGGCAGCGGAGTGCAGGGAAAAATCCACGCGCAAGCACTTAACCATTTCCACCACTTCCAAGAGGTGGGTGCAGATAAATAACTTCTTTTCCCTACAACAGCCAAACACTCTGTTAAAAACCTTGAGGATTATTTTCCAGTGTTTTCTTTGTTTTATTATTTGCAAGCATTTCTAACTCCTATTGATTCCACTATCTTTTGTCCAGCGTTGACGTTTTGCGGTACAGTATTAAGATTTTGTCGCTTCAGCTTTGTGAAATGTGAAAATTTGGAAACTTGGTAGTATTCACTGCAAAACATATTATTTTGAAAACCATCCACATTGTAGTAGCTTCCAACACGCAAATTCAATGTGTGTTTTTGATTATCCAGTTTTACTTACTACTTCATTGGACAAATTTATTTAATTAACAAGCACTTTTTTTTCAATCTCAATCAACAAACAATGAAGGTTCCACCAAATATCTCACAAGGCTTTAGGATGCAAGAAACTCTGTAAAATAGCATTTTTGAGGTGACAGAATCGTCCGCGCCGTCTAGGCGCCTTGGTACAACTTTAAGAAGAACAAAGTTCAACTTATAACAACGTTAGGTACTTACGTCTTCGTACGTAATATTGAGGGAGCTTTGTTTACCACTTATGCTCAATCTCAAGCGTAAACTGATAGTCGATATAAAAGCGTATCTTTTCAGGTGGCACTGCACTCGTTAACGTAAACACAACCCCGGTCCGCCAGGTTCGCCACCAGCGCTTCGTTGCCCGATTTCGTCGATAGTTTACTTCATCAGCGAGATGTTTGTCTCCGGCAAGAAGTGTGTTCCGACAAAGTGTGCGTGCGCGACGCAGCCAGACAGTAACGTGCGTGCGTTTCCCGGCCGCCAGACGAGGGTGTGGAACCACCGCGCGGCGGGCGCCCAGCGGCTGGCCGACGAGCTGCGGGAGGCCGGCATCGCGGCCGTGGCGTGCGACACCGGGGAGGAGTGCGTGCGCGGCGCCGACGTCATCGTCACCGCCACCTACGCCATGGAGCCCATCGTCAAGGGGGCCTGGGTCAAGCCGGGAGCGCACATCAACGGTAATCTTGTCGTGCACGTTTCCTGCTTTGCCAACACTCAATACATTCCATTCAATGAAAATATTATCAAAATGACGTCATCAAATTGAAGTCGTCAAAATGATGTCATCGAAATGACGTCATATCATGACGTCCGGATGTACCCACTCGCTAAAGCCAGGTAGAGCAATTCGGGTTGTGATTTCCTTATCTTCCTTCCTGATTAATTTTTTTTTGTCCAGTGGGTATCTGATGTCATTTTTCTCTGAGTGGAATAGGTCTATTGCTACTGTGGTTAATTTATTATTGGAAACAGTTAAAGATTAGGCACTGACTAGAAATAGACAACACATTGGGTGCAGACACAATTTTGAAAAGGATATATCGTTTCTAGTATAAATATCTACTGAGCATGCAACGAGGCATTGCAGTTTGGTTCAAATCAACACTAATTGCTTACCGACTTAAGCTTCCACGAGAAAAGCCAATTTTTCATCCTTCCATCTATTCCCGAGAACAAGGCTAGGTTCAAGTCAGACCGATCTCTCTGGGGGCATTGAATACATTGCACTTAGCTTGTGAAGTACTCTTTGTTGAGGAGTCGCTTCAAATCCCTTTTTCTTCGGAGAGCCTTTCGTCACCCAGCGAAGCAGGAATCTTGTGTGGCCGGATAGCTCAGTGGTCAGAGCAACCGCCCGGCAAGCGGAAGGTCCCGGGTTCGTTTCCCGGTTCGGACACTTTGCTAACCCTCCAACAATAGCTTACTAGAAAAACTAATATCTCGTGATGTTAATTGCATACATGACATCATAATGACATCATTGACATTGCATACAACATCATTGCATACATGACATCATAATGACATCATTGACAATGCATACAACCTCATTGCATACATGACATCATAATGACATCATTGACAATGCATACAACCTCATTGCATACATGACATCATAATGACATCATTGACAATGCATACAACCTCATTGCATACATGACATCATAATGACATCATTGACAATGCATACAACCTCATTGCATACATGACATCATAATGACATCATTGACATTGCATACAACCTCATTGCATACATGACATCATAATGACATCATTGACAATGCATACAAACATGTCAAGTCAAAAACTAGTACCAAGTGAGAACAGATCAATTATTTATAATTTATTAGAAACGACATCCAATCAAAAACGTGTACCCAGACAGGGATATGAACCCAGGACTTTTACCTTGCCAGGAATATCCTCCAACATTTCACATCAACTAAAGTAAAGTAAAGTAAAGTTTTATAAGCTTGGCATTCAACAATTCAGTTCAATAGTTTTTTGGGTAAGCCCCCGTTAATTTCACAGAGCATGTCCATCACTCTAGACAGGCAGTTTGGTCAACTTGTTTTAAATTTAAGAAATATGTTACGTTTTTCCTTGGAGATTTATCCGTGGACGGAAATCTGTGAGGCCTTAAGTAATACCTATTTTACCAAGAACCGAGACAGAATGTATTGTAAAGAACTCTAGCAAACAGCAAAAAGAGTAAACTACGCTAAAGAAAACAGTGAGCTAATGCTGCTACCTTAGGTTAAGCAGCACTGACAATGCAATGCGTTGTGGATATATTTCTATATTTATTATTTGCAGTAATTTTTCCCTATCTTCGGTACCTACCTCACTGCCTCAAGACATTCATCCCACTGCAATCCGCAGCGTAGATTTGATTCAAATCGAGACGTCAATTAGAAAAGAACCTCTGCATCTTTGCTTGCCAGCGATCGGAGCAGGAGTGAACCACCACAGCGAGCTGGATGCTGCGCTGTACCGCCGCGCGACCATCTACACAGACTCGATGGAAGCTGCCAGGGTCGAGCTCAAGGGATTGTTCGACAACGGCGTGGAAATCGTGGGGGAGATCGGGGAGCTGGTCAACGGGACGTCAGAGGCAAACAAAGACAGCATCACGATCTTCCATTCGTTGGGTAAATATAATTGGAAACGTAACGTCGAAACTTTGCAAGTTTGTTAAAGCAGTGTAATACGTAGCGCACAGGCTCAACATCCCCCGTGTTTTTTATCGTTTGACAGGAATGGCGGTGGAGGATGCAGTCTCCGCTAAACTGATCCACGAAGAGTACAAAAAGAAACACGGCTTGTAAAAAATATCCATGTACGAGTTGACGACAGCACATTATTAAGGTTTTTAGAAGTTATTTATAAAGTTAAGTAGGTATTTGTGTACTTTTTAGTTCGGTGAACTGGCGAATACTTGAAAGTCATCATCGCAATAAATCTACATCATCCAATTAGTTTGGTATTTATTATTGCTATCGATTAATTTACCTTGGCGTTTTGGTTTGCTTTGATAAAGCAATTTTCTTCGTAATCATTTTAGATTATCTTCATTCCTTGGATGGCACTCTCCAGCGTCTGAAAGCAGGGGAATATTTTATAGCAAAGCTGCCCGTGCACCCTAGTGGCTCATTTTCCTCCTGGATCCAGGTAATGGAGCTCTCTAGTAGACCACACTATCCCTACACCACCCTACACCACCCTACACCACCCTACACCACCCTGCACCACCCTACACCACCCTGCACCACCCTGCACCACCCTACACCACCCTGCACCACCCTACACCACCCTGCACCACCCTGCACCACCCTACACCACCCTGCACCACCCTACACCACCCTGCACCACCCTACACCACCCTGCACCACCCTGCACCACCCTACACCACCCTGCACCACCCTGCACCACCCTGCACCACCCTGCACCACCCTGCACCACCCTACACCACCCTACACCACCCTGCACCACCCTACACCACCCTACACCACCCTGCACCACCCTACACCACCCTACACCACCCTACACCACCCTGCACCACCCTACACCACCCTACACCACCCTACACCACCCTACACCACCCTGCACCACCCTGCACCACCCTACACCACCCTACACCACCCTGCACCACCCTGCACCACCCTGCACCACCCTACACCACCCTACACCACCCTACACCACCCTACACCACCCTACACCACCCTACACCACCCTACACCACCCTACACCACCCTACACCACCCTACACCACCCTACACCACCCTACACCACCCTGCACCACCCTGCACCACCCTACACCACCCTGCACCACCCTACACCACCCTACACCAATTAAAAGTTTATCAATCAATGTGATGTTGTAACCTAGGTTATACTAGGCTATGAAAACACTCATATAATCGTGTTGTGGATGAGCGTAATATTTACGTTCACCCTCAACGCGATTATATTGCGTGTGCGTATAGCCTAGAGGCTTTTATGATCAATTTAAAATGTTCGGCGTTAATTTAGCAGTTTTCTCGATGACATTCGTTGCCTGGAAATATCATGGAATGATGTAGCCATCGTGAAATTATTTGATTTCAAAACGTAAAAATCGATTAAAAGAAAAACTATGAAATTGATTTGCGTCAAAATAACACAATATCTTCTTTTTAAGACTTTTAACGCACACAGTAATTTTTTTTAACATCGGTTGAAGATAAAGTAGCTTTAGTTGCAAAAAAACAGCAAAAACGCTTAAAAAGCGCCAAAAGCGCCATTTTCAAGAAGAGTGCGGAACATAAGACAATGAAATTTGTACACAAACATTGAATTGTGAAGGTCAACATATCTAGAATGTATCGTCAAATTATATTCAGATGCTTGGCCCCTGGAATGCAAAACGTGTTTTGGAAAAACTGAAAAATTTTGAAAAATATTTACACAAAATTTACTCGTCCGAGTTGCTTCAAAAACGTGGCAGATCTAAGTTCAGAGAAAACGAAGGTCCACCGAAATTTTCATCAAAATCCGTTTTGGCGTTTGGCCTGTAAACCGCAAACAAACACAAAAAAAAACCTTCCAGAATTTTTTTAGCATTAAAGTGCCACTGAAGGTTTCGCTTCACTAGCCACGCTCGTTACGCTCAACAACAACGTGATTTATAACGTTGGCGTCACAAATCACAACAGTCGCGCATTCTACGATTGAACAACACTTGATGTGAACAAAGCAAACACTATTCTAATCCCCCGGCCGACAAAAGCACCGACCTTCAGGTCCCAGATGACAAGCTGTCCATCCAGCCCGCTAGAGCTGAGCCGCGCCGCGCTACCCTTGGCGCCGGCGTAGAGACAGAGGCAGGTGATTGCGTTCTGGTGCACCGTCTCCAGCTCGGTGTCGTTCTCCACGCGCGCCTGCCGGTCCAGGCTCTGGAACTTGCGCATCGCCGACAGACCGCCCGCCTCCTTCTTCTGCGACTGGTCCAGCTTGGCGTTCATGTAAACCTGGCCAGCGTCGTTCACCGAGTAGAGCATCGGGCAGCAGCCGTGACCCTGCAATGTAGCGACACAACCACGTCACGCTTCAACCAACTCGCTTTGTCGTGCGACTTCTTTCGTTCAACAGAAGTTTAGGCTGCCAATTTAGGATCATTCGACGTCTAAATATGCTGGCAGTTTCAACGATTACAGTGTCTGCTTATTGGAAAATATTGTATCCATGGTGTGCGTGGATTGCTGTTGTGCACTGACTCCTGACCAAGCCGCCTAGGGGGCGCTGACCATTCTGTCGCCAGCTCAAAGATGCTACTTTGGCAGAGTGCCTGTATTCTACAGCCTGGTGAGATGCTTGCTAGCAGAGTTTCCTGCATCCTACAGCCTGGTGAGATGTTTGCTGGCAGAGTGTCCTGCATCCTACAGCCTGGTGAGATGTTTGCTGGCAGAGTGTCCTGCATCCTACAGCCTGGTGAGATGTTTGCTGGCAGAGTGTCCTGCATCCTACAGCCTGGTGCGATGCTTGCTGGCAGAGTGTCCTGCATTCTACAGCCTGGTGAGATGTTTGCTGGCAGAGTGTCCTGCATCCTACAGCCTGGTGAGATGTTTGCTGGCAGAGTGTCCTGCATCTTACAGCCTGGTGAGATGTTTGCTGGCAGAGTGTCCTGCATCCTACAGCCTGGTGAGATGTTTGCTGGCACAGTGCCTGCATCCTACAGCCTGGTGAGATGTTTGCTGGCAGAGTGTCCTGCATCCTACAGCCTGGTGAGATGTTTGCTGGCAGAGTGTCCTGCATCCTACAGCCTGGTGAGATGTTTGCTGGCAGAGTGTCCTGCATCCTACAGCCTGGTGAGATGCTTGCTGGCAGAGTGTCTGCATCCTACAGCCTGGTGAGATGTTTGCTGGCAGAGTGTCCTGCATCCTACTGCCTGGTGAGATGTTTGCTGGCAGAGTGTCCTGCATCCTACTGCCTGGTGAGATGTTTGCTGGCAGAGTGTCCTGCATCCTACAGCCTGGTGAGATGTTTGCTGGCAGAGTAACCTGCATCCTACAGCCTGGTGAGATGTTTGCTGGCAGAGTGTCCTGCATCCTACAGCCTGGTGAGATGTGTGCTGGCAGAGTGTCCTGCATCCTACAGCCTGGTGAGATGTTTGCTGGCAGAGTGTCCTGCATCCTACAGCCTGGTGAGATGTTTGCTGGCAGAGTGTCCTGCATCCTACAGTCTGGTGAGATGTTTGCTGGCAGAGTGTCCTGCATCCTACAGCCTGGTGAGATGTTTGCTGGCAGAGTGTCCTGCATCCTACAGCCTGGTGAGATGTTTGCTGGCAGAGTGTCCTGCATCCTACAGCCTGGTGAGATATTTGCTGGCAGAGCGTCCTGCATCCTACAGCCTGGTGAGATGTTTGCTGGCAGAGTGTCCTGCATCCTACAGCCTGGTGAGATGTTTGCTGGCAGAGTGTCCTGCATCCTACAGCCTGGTGAGATGTTTGCTGGCAGAGTGTCCTGCATCCTACAGCCTGGTGAGATGTTTGCTGGCAGAGTGTCCTGCATCCTACAGCCTGGTGAGATGTTTGCCGGCAGAGTGTCCTGCATCGTACAGCCTGGTGAGATGTTTGCAGGCAGAGTGTCCTGCATCCTACAGCCTGGTAAGATGTTTGCTGGCAGAGTGTCCTGCATCCTACAGCCTGGTGAGATGCTTGCTAGCAGAGTTTCCTGCATCCTACAGCCTGGTGAGATGTTTGCTGGCAGAGCGTCCTGCATCCTACAGCCTGGTGAGATGTTTGCTGGCAGAGTGTCCTGCATCCTACAGCCTGGTGAGAAGTTTGCTGGCAGAGTGTCCTGCATCCTACAGCCTGGTGAGATGTTTGCTGGCAGAGTGTCCTGCATCCTACAGCCTGGTGAGATGTTTGCTGGCAGAGTGTCCTGCATCCTACAGCCTGGTGACATGTTTGCTGGCAGAGTGTCCTGCATCCTACAGCCTGGTGAGATGTTTGCTGGCAGAGTGTCCTGCATCCTACAGCCTGGTGAGATGTTTGCTGGCAGAGTGTCCTGCATCCTACAGCCTGGTGAGATGTTTGCTGGCAGAGTTTCCTGCATCCTACAGCCTGGTGAGATGTTTGCTGGCAGAGTGTCCTGCATCCTACAGCCTGGTGACATGTTTGCTGGCAGAGTGTCCTGCATCCTACAGCCTGGTGAGATGTTTGCTGGCAGAGTGTCCTGCATCCTACAGCCTGGTGAGATGTTTGCTGGCAGAGTGTCCTGCATCCTACAGCCTGGTGAGATGTTTGCTGGCAGAGTGTCCTGCATCCTACAGCCTGGTGAGATGTTTGCTGGCAGAGTGTCCTGCATCCTACAGCCTGGTGAGATGTTTGCTAGCAGAGTTTCCTGCATCCTACAGCCTGGTGAGATGTTTGCTGGCAGAGTGTCCTGCATCCTACAGCCTGGTGAGATGTTTGCTGGCAGAGTGTCCTGCATCCTACAGCCTGGTGAGATGTTTGCTGGCAGGGTGTCCTGCATCCTACAGCCTGGTGAGATGTTTGCTGGCAGAGTGTCCTGCATCCTACAGCCTGGTGAGATGTTTGCTGGCAGAGTGTCCTGCATCCTACAGCCTGGTGAGATGTTTGCTGGCAGAGTGTCCTGCATCCTACAGCCTGGTGAGATGTTTGCTGGCAGAATGTCCTGCATCCTACAGCCTGGTGAGATGTTTGCTGGCAGAGTGTCCTGCATCCTACAGCCTGGTGAGATGTTTGCTGGCAGAGTGTCCTGCATCCTACAGCCTGGTGAGATGTTTGCTGGCAGAGTGTCCTGCATCCTACAGCCTGGTGAGATGTTTGCTGGCAGAGTGTCCTGCATCCTACAGCCTGGTGAGATGTTTGCTAGCAGAGTTTCCTGCATCCTACAGCCTGGTGAGATGTTTGCTGGCAGAGTGTCCTGCATCCTACAGCCTGGTGAGATGTTTGCTGGCAGAGTGTCCTGCATCCTACAGCCTGGTGAGATGTTTGCTGGCAGGGTGTCCTGCATCCTACAGCCTGGTGAGATGTTTGCTGGCAGAGTGTCCTGCATCCTACAGCCTGGTGAGATGTTTGCTGGCAGAGTGTCCTGCATCCTACAGCCTGGTGAGATGTTTGCTGGCAGGGTGTCCTGCATCCTACAGCCTGGTGAGATGTTTGCTGGCAGAGTGTCCTGCATCCTACAGCCTGGTGAGATGTTTGCTGGCAGAGTGTCCTGCATCCTACAGCCTGGTGAGATGTTTGCTGGCAGAGTTTCCTGTATCCTACAGCCTGGTGTGATGTTTGCTGGCAGAGTGTCCTGCATCCTACAGCCTGGTGAGATGTTTGCTGGCAGAGTGTCCTGCATCCTACAGCCTGGTGAGATGTTTGCTGGCAGAGTGTCCTGCATCCTACAGCCTGGTGAGATGTTTGCTAGCAGAGTTTCCTGCATCCTACAGCCTGGTGAGATGTTTGCTGGCAGAGTGTCCTGCATCCTACAGCCTGGTGAGATGTTTGCTGGCAGAGTGTCCTGCATCCTACAGCCTGGTGAGATGTTTGCTGGCAGGGTGTCCTGCATCCTACAGCCTGGTGAGATGTTTGCTGGCAGAGTGTCCTGCATCCTACAGCCTGGTGAGATGTTTGCTGGCAGAGTGTCCTGCATCCTACAGCCTGGTGAGATGTTTGCTGGCAGGGTGTCCTGCATCCTACAGCCTGGTGAGATGTTTGCTGGCAGAGTGTCCTGCATCCTACAGCCTGGTGAGATGTTTGCTGGCAGAGTTTCCTGTATCCTACAGCCTGGTGTGATGTTTGCTGGCAGAGTGTTCTGCATCCTTCAGCCTGGTGAGATGTTTGCTGGCAGAGTGTCCTGCATCCTACAGCCTGGTGAGATGTTTGCTGGCAGAGTGTCCTGCATCCTACAGCCTGGTGAGATGTTTGCTGGCAGAGTGTCCTGCATCCTACAGCCTGGTGAGATGTTTGCTGACAGAGTGTCCTGCATCCTACAGCCTGGTGACATGTTTGCTGGCAGAGTGTCCTGCATCCTACAGCCTGGTGAGATGTTTGCTGGCAGAGTGTCCTGCATCCTACAGCCTGGTGAGATGTTTGCTGGCAGAGTGTCCTGCATCCTACAGCCTGGTGACATGTTTGCTGGCAGAGTGTCCTGCATCCTACAGCCTGGTGAGATGTTTGCTGGCAGAGTGTCCTGTATCCTACAGCCTGGTGAGATGTTTGCTGGCAGAGTGTCCTGCATCCTACAGCCTGGTGAGATGTTTGCTGGCAGAGTGTCCTGCATCCCACAGCCTGGTGAGATGTTTGCTGGCAGAGCGTCCTGCATCCTACAGCCTGGTGAGATGTTTGCTGGCAGAGTGTCCTGCATCCTACAGCCTGATGAGATGTTTGCTGGCAGAGTGTCCTGCATTCTACAGCCTGGTGAGATGTTTGCTGGCAGAGTGTCCTGCATCCTACAGCCTGGTGAGATGTTTGCTGGCAGAGTGTCCTGCATCCTACAGCCTGGTGAGATGTTTGCTGGCAGAGTGTCCTGCATCCTACAGCCTGGTGAGATGTTTGCTGGCAGAGTGTCCTGCATCCTACAGCCTGATGAGATGTTTGCTGGCAGAGTGCCCTGCATCCTACAGCCTGGTGAGATGTTTGCTGGCAGAGTGTCCTGCATCCTACAGCCTGGTGAGATGTTTGCTGGCAGAGTGTCCTGCATCCTACAGCCTGGTGAGATGTTTGCTGGCAGAGTGTCCTGCATCCTACAGCCTGGTGAGATGTTTGCTGGCAGAGTGTCCTGCATCCTACAGCCTGGTGAGATCAGGCCGACTGCATGATAAACAGGAACGCAGGGCTTACGGCAGCAACGAGGGAGTTTCGGCCGACCCAGATGACGCTGAGGAACGGCAGGAACTCGGTGCGTAGCTTGGAGACGGCTGGCGTTCTTCGGGCATCTGCCACCGACACGCTGGAGTCGTGTCCCACCCACGCCACCCGTCCCCCGTCCCCCGAGAAGCCCACGCTGTGCACCCAGCCCCCGCCGCCCCCGGAGTTGGGGAACTCCGCCATCATTTGCCCTGAAACACACGGGATCAACCGTCAGCAAGCGTCACGGCCTTATGACATCACCCTCATCATCGCCCTTTCATTCACCGATGCCATTAGACCATCGCCATAGAGCCAGTTGTGAAAGCAATGCGTCGTTAAATACCAGATCAATCAATCAACCAAAGAAGTAGGAAGTGAACAAAGCTGCTTATATCTTTGTCACTGTTGACTGACAAGGAACCATTCCTATGTTGTCTTTTGATTATTATGGAAGCAGTCAAGATTAGATTGGACCAAGAAGGAGTACATATTATGTTAAACATCTGTACATTGACTCTGGCAAAAACACAATATAACAACTCCTGGTTACAGTCGGACCCAACAGCTGGGGATAAGTTTGATAAGGTTGGACGGAGGGAACGATGTCTGAGAGCGATGCATGTTATCGCAGCTAGATTGCGTTATCTTTACTTGGAAGATCTTTACTTGTTCGGGCCAATGCACTTTTCTATTATGCAGTAAGGACAACCAACTGTGGAATTGATATATTTTTTTAAATAATTGATGAGCAAAGCGATATCTTCAATTTCACTTAGTGGAGAAAAAAATCACTTGTGTGTTTCTTTCTTTCTTTTGTTTTGTTTGTGTGATTGTTTGCGCTCTACAGGCCAAACGGCTGCTCCGATTTCGATAAAAATTTCAGGAAACCATATTTTGTTCTCAACTTTGACCCCCTGCTTTTTTCAGCAAAGTTGGGTTAACAGTTTCTTAACTATTCAAAATTTACAAAATATTTCAGAATTTTCAAAACTTTTATTATTTTTTACCGCCAAAAGTTATTTATATAATCACACCAAACTTTAGAAACATACAAAGCAAATTGATATGCAGCTGTGCTGAAGTTTTTGGATCTATATCTTATCTAGTTCATTTTTTATTCGCATTTTTCCGACAATTTTTTAAAATGATTCTTAGGTATTTATCCTTATCGAGATTCAAGTGGAAGGTTTCGGTGTGATTACCTTCATATTCTTGTAGGTCTTAAATCTTATCGTCAAGCCCTTAATAAGTACGCTCATCTTCAACGCGATTAGATTGAGCGTTCGCAAAGCCCTAGTAGTTTATTTATTTATTTCATTAATCTAACAGGTAGAAATTTGCACAGGGCCACACGGATACCTTGGTGGATATGAAATGGAATGATATTAAGTTTATTTATTTATTTCGTTCCTATTATTAAATATCTACCGTACTACATGCAACGAGTATTTGCAGTAAGGTACGAATCACACTAATTCCGTTGAACCTTTGCTCGCTACTACCGCTTGCTACTTTAAGTGATTGAAGTGATTGAAGGTTGAACACGGTTGAACCGTGTGGCAGACTCACCCAGCGACATCTTGACCCCCCACGGCGTGGCTTGCGGCATCTCCTCGATGTCCTTGATGTACGCGGAGAAGATGCGCACCTTGAAGTCTGCCGAGCCCGCGACCAGCAGCACGTTGTTCGGGTGCCAGTCGATGGCGGTGATGGTCGACCGGATCGGCTTCTTGATGTGCTTCGACACCCACCAGTCGTTCTCGCTCTCGAAGTAGCACACCGAGATTAGCCGGGCCCCCGAACCCACCGCAAACTTGTTCTCTGGAACCGCCGGGGCAACAGTTGGTCGTAAGTTCAGTGGTCTGACCAGTTGGCAGTGTGTCAAAGAATAGCTTTCTTTTGAATCGATTTTGATGTTTCTAAATATTTATTTGTTGCTGCTCTCAGTCATCGAATAATTTTTCAGGAACACTTAAATAACGGCTGGATTCACAATGAAATTCTCGATGCAAAGCCCTAGTAGACTAATTCTTTATTATTAATTATTATTCTTTATTCTTTATTGGCTCTTTGCCAAGAAGTTCTTGTTGTAAAGTAAGCATGAAATGCAGATATTTGAGATATTGAAGACCTTAGGTTGCGAGTTTCTCGTGATTTTGAATATGCGTCACTGGCAAATCTTAGCCGCAGACCTTACCCCATCGTAACATTGACGTAGGTAGGTATCAACATTTAAAGCTGCCCAAGGAGACAACCTGAGGAAGTGGTTTAATTGTCCACGATGACTGTAACTGCACTGCACTGTAGTTGAATTATGGATTTTGAAAATTGATTGAATTATGATTGCTAGCAATCCCTGGTTGCATTTAACTAGTTGGTGCGTACCTTTAGGCGACCACTTGACACAAGTGGCAGCTCTGTTGATACGCAAGAGCACGAGGGTCGGTTTCCACTTCCCATCGTCTCCCTGGGTCCAAACGTAGGCGTTGCGGTCCACAGCACACGTCACGATCCGGTTGGTCTCGGGCGCCCAATCGATGCCGGTCACACGCAGGTCATGTTGGTTCAGCACGTCCAATAACTTCCAATCGTTGTCGCAGCGCTGGTAGATGTGCACCTCATGGTTGTTGGGCGTCAATGCCAGCTCTGAAATGAGTCGAAACTTTACTGACAGGTTGATGTTTTGTTTAATTGCAGGTAGATTGCAATAGATTTTTTTACTTACGGGTCCTGTCTTTATTCCAAGCGTGGCATGTGATTGGATTTACACCAAAACTATGCCTTTCTGCCATCGTTGTGCGTTACTGTACAAAGGATAAAAATGAACGAATTTCTATATAAGAGAGATAAGAATGACACACCCAATGAGCTTTTTACTTAGCAATGAATCAGAGTTGTACAACAATTTTATAGATAAAAAAATGTTGTGGAGTATTATTATAAATGAAATGTTGAAAGCTTACTTACCTCGAAGATAATTAAAATAATTACGAAGGAAATTCGCGGACTCTGGGCCGTCTACACGAATTTCTTGCAAATATCCACAATGTTATCTTCTAGACATCCGCCATTAATCGAGTGTAGCTCAGTGGGAGGGGAACCGGTAAATCGAGTCATCTGCGCATGCTCAATGCTCAAACTTTAGGCTCGGAATTCGAAATTCGAAATTGCTCGAAATTAGCTGTTTTGCATGCAATGACGATTTATCCGACAAAGGAACCGCTGAGTTCTAATTAGAGAACAAGTTCTCCTTATGTATATTAATTCTTCAGATTTATAAGTTAACTATTTTATGATTACGACCATCTTTATAATTAAGAAATTGTAAGATATAGCCACCGAAGAATATTTGAAGGATTTTTTACAGGATTATTGGAAGTATTTGCATTTTATCAAAGTCTGTGTTATTTGTAAGATATTCCATATTTATTCAAACATCGTTAAGTCATCACAATCGCACCTATTCAACTTTCAACAAGACTTAACTCCGACCATTCTCAACCAAGCAAAATTGATGGCTCGATCCGCAACTGACAGTCACTCTCGAGTCAAAATGCCGAGCGTAATGCACTAAATTACTTGACACTTGGACCCTCATCGGAGACAGCCGACCAAGGGTTTGGTTTGAGGCTGTCTCTTCATTCTGAGAGGATTGCCGTTCACAAAGCCGGGCCGCGGGAGAACTAACCGCTGAAACAGACATCTCAACAGCCGACTTGCATCGACTGCGTCACAAGATTCTGTCGTCACCATTCAATCCCTCGTACAACGTGCTAAATGTGATGTTTCTTAATTTATACGATTGTCTAGGTGATATTTTATCAACAGCTAATTAAAATGAAATAATAACTATTTTCTATGAAGCTAAGAATGCCCTCAACTCAAGTTTTCTAAATTTTTTAGTTTTAAACAAGAACAGGTACCTCAGTTAAGAATGATAAAAAGCAGTTAAAGTTAAAGATGTCTAAATTGAAAGCTAACATTATAATTTGGAAAAGAGGTACAACTGCTTACAGATATTTATGGCCATCTGAATTTAAAAAATGAATCTTCGAAGCATGAAGGGTGTGGTGTGGAAGAATATTTCACAAACTTATCAAATATCATCTCATCTCATGATAATGCTTGTGAGGATTGCCAAAAACCATCATCTGCCAGCGGTACTTCCCGAGTAATACCATGTATTACCTGAATTACCTGCTTGTAATACCTGGTATTACCCGGTTATAACACAGCCAGCATGATGAGTTCGGCAAACCTCCCAGAAAACTCCGCCTCACCCCAACGCAACTCTACCAAATGCAACGAAAGCATCGCCGTCAATACTAAAATTAACTCAGTAAAAAGATAATAATATCATTGTGTAAAAATGTAAATTAGGTAACTATAAAAAGGTTGAACAAAATCAGATCTCAGATTATCAGATAATAATCCAAGATTTTGTGGCTATTTGGCGATTCTAAGGCAAGAGAGCGATGGCGGCGATGGCAGCCAATAGGAAGCCGGCGATGTTCGGCCCGGCGGCGGCGGCGGAATGCGAAGGCAGCGACTTGGGCCGCGGCCTGTTCACCGGCCGGTACTGGATCTTCGGGCGTTTCGGCTCAACGGAGTACGGGAAGCTGCAAGGAAACAGCGAGCTGTTGTTAGACTTTGTTTGCCTTACCGTGTTGTGTGCAGCTGCTTTGTTCCGAGGCTTTGCGAGCTTCGCAGATAACACATAGCAAACGTGGCGTTCTCCAATAAGTGTCCGAGTTTTTAGCAAGGCGCGTTGTACGCTGCGATTCAAATTTAGAATTTCAGTTCCGAATTTCAGAATGTTTTGAACATTTTTGCTGCTCTGCTCATCTTTTTAAGCAGTGCCATCTTGATGAGCTATGGCCACACTGTTTTTGGACATTGCCTTTAATGACCTTACAATGACCAGTGAAGATAAAATTAATGGCTTCTTTTTAAAAACCTTGGCTCAATACTGCAAAGCAATTCTGCAAGCAATTCTTGCAATTCTCGCAAAGCTCCGCTGGAAACACAGGGCAAAGCTTGCAAAGCATATCCATTAAACATACCTGCATGTGCCTTTCCTTTTTTAGTATATTTTCCTTTTCATTTTATTTTTAACAGCTCTCCTAGATATTTTACGCTATAGGTTACGTATGGTTACGTATGGTTACGTGATATATATTCGTATTTTATTGTATTTGTATTGTGTGGAGTCATCTTTGCTTTTCCTGACTGAATTGACTAATTCAAAACTCTCAATTCTTATTTGGGAATCTCCCAACAAGTACGGTCATTTTTTGCTTTGTTGATCGGCAAGCAACCTTGGGTGAAGCTTACAACAAGTACATAGTCACCTACCTACAACAGCTTGCTTGGTGATAATTTTTAATGAGCATTACTGTCAAATTTTATTGAAAAGAAAATTGATATTCCAATATTATCTTGAAGTTTTCTTGGGGTGCCTATAATGTATAATTACCAACAATTGAAGTTTGCATTGTAAATAACTCAATGTCACATTAAACATAAGAGCTTCAAGGTAATCTTCACCCAGTCATCTGTTAAAGCAAATTGCTTACAGGTAGCAATTGTTGCAAGCAATAATAGAACAGAATTGAGGTAATTACAGAGGCCATTGTGCATTCTAGAATTTGCGCTCGGTTTTTACCAATACTGCAGTCAAAACAGAGTCGGACCAAAAAAAAAATATAGTAAAAAAGAGCAGAAGCCGTAGCAAACACAGCAATATCTTCTCAGGGGCAGTAAGCTATCCATTTGAATATAAAAATAACTATCATTATATAACAACATATCTAATTCCAAAATTAAGTTAGTAGGTAATGTCATTTAAACACTCAAGCTTGAAAGTTGAAAGATACAAATTTGCATTGTGACCAAATTCAGAAAAGAAAATACCCAACATGGATTATCTTACCCGTGGTTGATGTTATGTTATGACTCATGCTATGCTATGTTAAGTAATGATGTAATGTTAGTACCTATATGTTGTAATTTTATGATACTCTCTTATGATATTATGACTTATGAGTGTTTATGGAAATGTCACTACTTAAACGAAACAAAGTGTAAACGCAACAAACGGTGCAAGCACCCTGTAAGCGACGCTACGTACTTGGGGCATGCGCATGCAACGAGGTCTTACTGGTCTCTCCGTCCCGCCAGCAACGCGGAGATGTCTTCCGCGATGTCCGCCGGGTTGGTGCTGGGGTCGTACCGCTTGTACGGCTGGCCCGTCTTGTCCACGAGGAACTTCTCGAAGTTCCAGCGCACGTCGCTGTTCTTCAGCGGGTTGTAGAGCAGCTCCGTCTTCTCCGAGTGCCCGTCTCGCGTCGACGGACACTGGCTCTGCAGGGACACAGGACACAGCCATCAGCGATCACGTCTCCCTGCTCACGTTGTATCTCTACGGTATCCTGTCGCTAGCTGTAACGTCGCAACGTGGGTTTGGTCTTTCTTCGGTCTTAGGACCTAATAAAGATCTTTGAAACACAGCTGGAAATATTTCCAACTGGCGCCAGCTGACATCTACTGACAA
Source organism: Nemurella pictetii (assembly GCA_921293315.2). NCBI lineage: Eukaryota > Metazoa > Arthropoda > Insecta > Plecoptera > Nemouridae > Nemurella > Nemurella pictetii. The sequence goes on from OV121121.1 coordinate 16,070,587, forward strand.
TCCGCCAGCAGACATCGTTCCAATTACCAACTGGCGGCCAGTTGACTTTTGCCATCAGACCTGACGTCAGTTCAGATTCGGAACGCCAATGAAAATCTTGGAATGGCCTGGCATTTTTATAGTGAATTGAGAGTGAATTTTTAAAGGGAATTGAGCTGCTGCAAGTGTCTTTTATAGAATCTACCGAATGATGGGACCACTGATGACTGCTGCTGTCGATGATTATAAATATATAAGCTATGTACATCCCTATACTAATATTATCCCTGTGGTTCAGTATGTTTTCATCACTTTCAGACATGTCTATGCACGCCTAAAGTTCTCAGCCTATTTTGATGAAATTTTGGAAACGCACTCGATACACCATAAATGGGTGCAACGAGGGGGTCTCGCTGCGCTTTGACCAAAATGGGCCCTTTTTTGGGGGGGTTCACCTACCAAATTTGGACTTGGAGGATTGAAAATTTATACCCGTGTAGCAGCGACCATTTTCAATTCAAATTGAAATTTTCAAATCAGCCAGCCCAAAATTGGGCCCTTTTGAGGGGGTCATTTAGCAGAAACAAAAACTTGCGATTACACTTGGCAGTTATTTTCCTAACTTTATGAAATTCTGGAAACGCACTCGATCACACATTATACAACTCACTGTTGAGGTTTCGCTTCGGTCTGGCCAAAATGGGCCCTTTTTTGGGGGGGTTCACATTTTGGGATTCAAATTTGAACACATAGAATTGAAAAATTGTACCCGTGTAAAAGTGTTCATTTTTAATTCAAACCTATAATTTTACATCCGCCAGCCCAAAATTGGGCCCTTTTTGGGGGGGGAGGGAATCTTTTCACAAAAACAAAAACATGCGACTCCTACTTTCTGCAAAAAACACATGGCCCCACCAAGTGCATATAAATCATCGTGGAGAGAGGGGGCTCGCTACAGCCAGCCGCATTTCGGGGAAGTCTCGTGATTGCGCAACTGATCATAAACATCGAGTACAATGTACAGACGATATTGTGATTTTTTTTCGTAATGCGTCGGTATCGGGGACAAAGTCGCGAAAGTTCGCGAACATTGGTCAACTTCACGCGTTAAAACAACAATTTTGCGTTGCGTCGCGAAAATAACTATGAAATTTTTGAATCAGCAGCAAACACACAGGAAAGACAGTAAACATATGATAAAAAAATCCTTCAATATCAAAATTTTGCATTTGTCGCGATCCATATACACAATCCCTCAATAATCGATAGTGGAAGTCTGGGCGGACATTTTGCCAGGGGACACTTTGCCAGGCTACCCTTCAAGGTAACACGCTTCGAGGTGGATACCTGGTCAAAAGATAGGGTATAATGAAACATAGAACACAATTGGGTTGGGAAGTTGGGTAGGGTCAGGAAAGGTTGGATTAGTGGCTGGGTGGGGGGGGGGGGGGGGCATATGGTAAAATTAGCATCATCTCGAAATTGTTTCCCCTGTAATATATTGATTTGACTGCTAGACGAGCCCAACGGACACCGGCCCAAAATTGGCCCTTTTCCTTAAATTTTGACTTCCGAGACGTTAATTTTCTATACAATTCATTTTTTTTTTGTCAGCCGACCCCCAATTTGTTACGACAAGCCCTGTGCTATGTATATCTCTGTAAATCTGTGCCCTGCCTTCACTTCACAAACAGATTATTATCATTCCTTCCCAATGCCATCTACAAATCAAACTCTGTGTACTAATACCACGAAACTTTACAAGAATCTGCATTTAGCAGGCAACTCGAGGAACTGAAACTGATAGGATGTCTTAAATACGCACCTATGCGATAAAAAAACACGGTTTTTAACTATATCTGATCAGCTTTCTGTAAACATGGGATCTTTTTTAACGGCTCTAAATTAATTATTTTTTATGATTTATCGATGGCGGACGTCTGCGTGTCTGAGTCTTTTCATAAAACCTCCATTAATATTACCTATATTTTTGCAAATTTTAGGTCGGTTAGATGAGGTTTGAATTTTGATGTTAGTTCACCCCCGTAGTCTGATGATACTACGGTGACCAACTATTTTCCTGTCATGATTTCACTCTAATTATACGTTCACCCCTCCACACATGTCAGGGGGCGAAGCACCCCGCAGGCGTGTGCGGCCGGAGGCTGCACTGGAGGGAATTTGGGGGGCAAAGCCCCCCAAATACCCGACGGGGGGGTTTGGGGGGCGGAGCCCCTCACCAAGAAACTTCGGGGGTCCAGGGGGCGGAGCCCCCTGGCGGGGTTGGCGGCCGGAGGCCGCAGGGGCGGAGCCACTAGTAAGTAGCATATAACGCTTCTGCCTGTTTCCAAGTTCTGACCTTGATGAAGGTGTAGAGCGGCGTCTCCGTCTCCCCGTTGGTTTCGATCTTGGCGAACATCTGGAAGTTCGGTTCGAACCCGCCTCCTGGACGCACGTACTTGACGCCGTTCAGGATCTCCGTCTCGTTGGCGCCCGGCTCTTGCTGCACATGCGCAGAAACCACGATTAATTGTTGCACGGAACATGGTTACTTGTTGAATGGCAATGTTGAAGGTGATGGTTTATTGGTGTAGCAATTGGTTGTAATACCTAACTGGATTAATGGCAAGGAACTATTTATTATGCAGAGCATTTGATCTCCCATATCTTTATTTTGTTTGAGCGCTATAAAATAGGTATTAGACATTTGAAAAAGAAGGAGTAGAAACATAATTCATAGAAATCAAGCCACCACTGAACCATAACTGATGTTGATTGCGCAATTTTCAGCAAATAGAAAGTTAGCAGGTATGTACTTAAGTTATAAATCACGATTGCAAAAGGAAGACCGCATCTTTAAATACACTCTTTGGCAATAGTTTGCCTGTTGCCAATAGTGCAGTGAAAGACAATATCTAGGTTTGGCGGAATTAATGTTTCCTCAGGCCCACAAATGCTAATTCAAGTTCTCATGTCCACTCCACTTCGTTGGTTCGCCAGCAAGCCGTCCTACGTTTTCAACTTACAGCCTAGCGGCCATGAATGAAATGCAGAGGACCATAAATGTGTGAGTCATCTCGCGACCTCAAGCATAGCACGAGAAGGAACTGCCAGCTGTTGTCACGATTCGAAACATTCGCGCATTCAGTTTCCACGATGTTCATAATCCAAGGAGATACCGGCATAGCTAATGGAAATTTATTCATTACGCCTTTTTACAATTACAGTGTGATAAAAGTTGAGACAAAGCAAAATTATTCACTCTAGCATCGACATGAATGTATGCTGTACCGCTGTATGTATACTATACCTTCTAGCGGGGTGTTTGCAGTGATTATAATGCAGGATCTACACAAGATTAAAGTATCTGCTTATGTAATACTGCATGGTGCATTCGGCCTTTCATTGCGAATTTAAATAATGGACTGTACGCTAGGAATTCATTTTAATTTGTGATAATTTGAAAAGGATAACAGCGGTCCATTTGCGCGCTCAGATTCCCAACTATTATTTCAGCGAAACCAAGTCGAAAATATCGTTTAGCTAGCAACACCGATGAATTCGCTAGTTCAAGTTATAGATTTTCCATGCCATTGGGACGTTGTAGGTACCGCTTGATTTCTAACTGCTTATTACAGGAGTTTTACCGGGAATTCCGTGACGAATGAATCACAGGAAAGGGTACAGTGAAAGGGTTAGTGACATGTTTGGATGCGTTATTGGACCCTTGCTTGCTGAAGACGAGATAAGGAATTGGTAATTGGGAAATAAGTGCTTTACTTGAAAGTTGAAACTTACCCCGCCGAACTGGTTGCATGGGAAACCCAGGGCCACGAAATCTTGGAATTCAGATTGAAGTGCATTGATTCCAAAATAGTGGGGGGTGAACCCTCAGTAGGTCGCCGTGTTGACGATCAGCACGACCTGCGCAGGAAGAACCGCGGGTTAGAAACACCCCGTGACACAGAGCTCCTAATTATAAGCACGCCAGCCATCAACCCTAGAACTTCAAACCACGTTACTTTCGTCTCCTTATAATACTGAAGGGGCTTTGATTATTAGTTACGAAATATCAATTCCAAAATTTGTATTTATTGTATAAAATTGTATGTATAATTTGTATTTGTATTTGTATATGATATGAAACAAATTTTGGAATTGACATTTCGTTTCTAATAATCATTATCTACCGTACATGTAACGAGTATTTGAATTTAAGATTAAATTGACACTAATTGAAGGGGCTTTGTTTGCCACTGATGCTCAATCTCAAGTGTCAACTGACAGTTGACATACAAAAGAGTATCTTTGCAGTTGAATACTGCACTTGTTTACTTTAACTTCTAGCCAGTCCGCCAGGCTCGCCACCAGCGCCCTGTTGCCTCATTTCTCCGAGTGTTTGCTAGATTTGGTATGAGCCTGGCGAGATGTTTGTTAACTCTACGTACTACGCAGTACGCAGTGCGCCCTACGCACTACGCTCTTCGCACTATGCATTACGCCCTACGCACTACGCCCTACGCCCTACGCACTACGCACCTTCCCCGCGTACTCGGAGAGGCTGATGTTTCGCGTGAGGCCGATGTCTGGCAGCGTGAAGTCGTAGATGGTTGTGTTGAGACCGTTGGTCTCGTCGCACAAGACGGAGGGCACGCGGTTGACCGCCGCCTCGACGCCGCCGCCGCCGCACGCCGCCAGGAGCGCCACCAGCGCCAGCGCCAGCCGCCCGCCAACGCCGCCAACGCCGACAACTCCCATTCTAGCACACAGATCGGGAAAATTATTATTATTATTTTATTTTTTTGTATTTGTCTCACTTATCGGTGAAATATGCAATGAAAATGATTAAAATCAACATTTTCAATATGTTGGTTCTTGGAATTTATGTAAAAACGTGGTTCTAGAATGCGCACAAATGTGGTGACGTCAAGAGCCACCTGTAATTTCTAACAACCTGGCTGATGACGTCACAGGGTGCTTGAAACATTCACATTTTAAAAATACTTCTTGAGGAAGATTCACTTTCTCCCCATTCCTGAGCGAGCAATTCCTTCAATTCCTTTCTCGACAGTAATTAGTGTCGAGAGGTCGACAAGCGAATCGAGTGGTTGAATTTAGTGACCGGTTTGAAAACCTACAGTTTCTCGCCTTCCTAACACGGGCGGTCACCCATCCAACCTCTGGCCTGGCGCGATGTTGCTTAACCTCAGAGATCTCGCAAATCTCTCACCGAACGTGTCTCGTCTCCGACCTTGACAAACACATAGCTGTTTCCTACGGTCTGATTAAGTATTTAAAAGTGAGATAAAATAGACGAACTAAATATGGTGGAGCGTGGAACACAAAAAAAAATATGATATATTATTGTCGATTATTGAAGATGTCGAGAGAAGAAAAGAGAAGTGGGATGAAACGAGGAGAGAGAAAAGGTGGGAAGATGTTAGAGGATGGAAGAAAATGTGTGAAAAAGAGGAAGAAGAAGAAGACGAAGAGGAAGAAGAAGAAGAAGAAGAAGATTTATAAAGATAGGAGCGTTGGTGTGGCTGGCCAGCGCTATAAATTAAAGCCTAAATACTTATATCTGTTCATTAACTTTTAAGACAATAAACGATAATTATTTATTGATAGCGCATGCCTACACAAGACTTGTTTCTATCCCCTCCACACTAACTCATAATAAAGTAACAATTAAAATTTTCGAGATTACAAATTCCAAGGTCTTAACTACCTCTGAAATCAATTCGTAGAACTGATTTTGTGGAATTTTTGCAACTTTTTCCGTCGATGGAATTTTACATGGTTCCAGCCACCAATTATCCGTCCGAGATAATTTATTTACATGGGATACTGTTTTAAAAAACACATTTCATCACCTTCAACACAAATTACCTGTCATGTAAAATATTTATGAATCCATAACGCAAAAGGTATTGCGACATAGCGTTGGGTACTACATGGATGCGATGAGATACGAGTACTATCCTTGGTAAATACTGGCAAGTGATTTGATTTAAATTACTATTCACCATTCAAGGCTGCAAGCATTCACAGTTTTCTCACAAGATTTGGAACAAGAATTTTTCATTAATCAAAGATAAAGCTCACGGTTGGTTAGAGAAGAATCGTCGAGCGAAAACCTTGAATTAATCTATTTGCTATCAATTAATGATGTGTTGCAAGCAGCTCGCAGTTGACGAGTCTTATCTCGAGCTCAAGTGTCCCGACATTGGATTTTGTTGATAGAAGAGTCCCGACACTTGAACAGCGCGTCGCAACACGCATTCGTATCGCATCGCGCGCTCAGCGAGTGACATTGAACAAATCGTTCAAATTGCAAATCGTTGATAGCAGAGTCCCGACACTTCAATAGCGCGTCGCAACACGTATTCGTATCGCATCGCGCGCTCAGCGAGTGACATTGAACAAATCGTTCTAATTGCAAATCAATTGCGCGCTAATTGCGCCGCTAATGATAATAATTTAGAAGATCTGTGCCAAAGTTGCCCGTCTGAATGCAGCGTCGCTACGTGCTAATCACATGCAAACATTACTCACCCAGAGATCGCGCGATCAACGAACAATTATTTTTTACCAACTCCCGCTCACACAGAGAGATCCGAGAATAAAATAGAAACTTTGGACTTTTGATTCATCGACATATTCGATGCTGAAAAGCCTCTTCTGAATCTAGACCACAGAAAATAATTCAACTCTCGTCGAATCTCCGATCAAAACTCGAGCGCGCAAACTAACAATAAATCTCACCTGTATTCCTGCAAGAATTCAGCCCCTAAACGTCGCCCCGGTCTAACTGTCTAGCGAAGCTGCCGTCCACCTGCTTATAACCAGTCTGTCTAATCAGCCAGTCGATCTAATCGCCTCTAATCGCCTCTAATCGCCTCTAATCGCCTCTAATCGCCTCTAATCGCCTCTAATCGCTCACCTCTTTGTTCTCGTCAACTTGAGCTACGCCGTGCTCGAGCTGACGGACACCCAGCAGAGAACACTTGTTGTGTTTACGACGATGCGCGTAAAACTGAGAGCAACTTTCGAGCCGCGATCGGGCCGCAGCGAGCGCCCAGGTAACAGTCTCTTAGCTCGATGCCCGATGTTGTGATCCCGGCGCGGAGGTCGCACATGACCATTCCCACAACACTGGCTCGCTGTCGTAGCGGGCCGCTCAGCGGCGATCTACAAGCCTTTGTTGCCGCTGTCCAGATGCCAAGATTACCGCAAGCCTGCAAGGCCAATAAACGTAAACGGCTACTTGAGAGTGCGGAACGCGATGCGAAATTAACTGGAGTAGAGAATTTCCTTAGCGTTGCTTTCAACTGTTGCAAGGATATGATTCTATAGCTCGTCATGCTCGGCTCAAACGACGCTGGGGAATGCAATTGCTCGGTGATTGGGAAAACGACTTCGAATCGGGCAACGAATCATCACAAATCGAGCCAGCCTCAGACAACTTGCGATTTGCAAACCCACTTTTCTAGTCTGTAAAGTTTGTGCGTTATATAGTTAGAGTTGAAATGTTGGTGTAGATGGGCATGCAATGAAGTGACTCGGCGCCCGGTTTCCCCCATCGAGAGCTGGGCACACGAAGGTCGACGTTGCTTTCTACGTCGGTGTTAACTTCACGAGGCGGGCTTATGGACGTTGGATACGGTAACGAGGTCACGCCCAGCCCCGGGCATTTCCGCGGCCCGCGGCTTGCCATCGAACACTCGCTCGTAGAGCGCAGACTTTGTGACGCGTGCGTGGGTCTTATTTGTCAACTTGATGATAGACACGGGTGAACTTACCTTCCAAAGCCCATCTCGAGCTGTCTCTCTTCGAGCGTCCGCACTGGGAGAGTTTGCTAGAGGAATTATCAGAACAAACAACAATACTTAATTGGGCGTCGAACCTTTATTGAATACACGTTGCTCTTGGCAGATACAAAGTCGAATGATTCACCGTTCCTTCCTTGCTGCAACAGGATGTCAGCACTGGAAGCTACGCTGACCGGGCCTCGACCACGGGATGTCCGGTTGGTGGTCTCGACGCGATGCGATGCGATGCGATGCGATGCGATGCGATTCGATGCGATGCGATGCGATGCGATGCGATGCGATGCGATGCGATGCGATGCGATGCGATTCGATGCGATGCGATGCGATGCGATGCGATGCGATGCGATGCGATGCGATGCGATGCGATTCGATGCGATTCGATGCGATGCGATGCGATGCGATGCGATGCGATGCGATGCGATGCGATGCGATGCGATGCGATGCGATGCGATGCGATGCGATGCGATGCGATGCGATGCGATGCGATGCGATGCGATGCGATGCGATGCGATGCGATGCGATGCGATGCGATGCGATGCGATGCGATGCGATGCGATGCGATGCGATGCGATGCGATGCGAGGCGATGCGATGCGATGCGATGGGTTGCGATGCGATGCGATGCGATGCGATGCGATGCGATGCGATGCGATGCGATGCGATGCGATGCGATGCGATGCGATGCGATGCGATGCGATGCGATGCGATGCGATGCGATGCGATGCGATGCGATGCGATGCGATGCGATGCGATGCGATGCGATGCGATGCGACGCGATTCGATGCGATGCGATGCGATGCCGAATTTAACCCCGGTGGCTTTTCACGGACTCCGGCTCCAGTCCAGGCTGAAATCTGTAATGCTCTGAGTATGACGAATGCGTGGTTAAACGTCATCCACCGAAGATGTTAATAATTCTCAATCATGGACAAATAGGACAAATCAAACAAAACTCCAAATCTTTGTGGATGGATGACATTATTTTAACATTCACAAACTAAATATCGGCTAAAGAATATAAAATGTAGGTATTTAATAAATGTGTATTCTGTGTTTCAGTGTTAAAAATCGCACCCGCTACAGGCGAAGTCCGGGGTTCTGCTCTCCGAGTGACATCAATTTCTACTGGCCGTCCAACAGAATGGCCATGTGATTTCAATGCGCGTGGTTTTAAGGAGATCAATGAACCGATTTCAGCTGTGCGATGTGGATCAAGGACCCTGCACCAAATCATCCTCGATAAACTTGTCACTAGTCACTAGTCTCTAGAAGTCACTAGTCACTATAGTCACTAGTCAGTGGACAATGCACCAGGAGGGTGAAGCGAATTCATTGTTGTATATAATGGAGACCCTTTGTTTGCCGGCTCACACTCCAATAATTCTCAACAGAGATTTTGTTTTTCAGGCACGTAGTAATTTCAGTTACGGTCGCCCTAATTACACACACGATGTTATTTGTACAAATCAACACAATGACATGACTCGAAGCCAAGTGCATAAATCACTCATCCGGTTTTATCAATTTGTTATCGTTGTGTGGCAGACAGACGAAACCTTGTCTGCGCTGTTATCATTGAACGCAGATAACAATAACATGAAAGCAAGTATCAATAAACAACCTATTTGTACGATGGTGGTATTACTATGTGCTAGTGATCACATTTAAAATATCATTCTGCAGCCAAAAAAAACTTTAATTTAGATGCAACCTCGGATTATATCAAAACAATGCACTTACTTACTGTTTAAAGGTCGAAGAACTACAATTTGTTACTAATGAATGCATTCCCTGTAATCTAACAAGTATTCCAAATGGCAATCTTAATAAGATTATTATTGATAGCTTTATTTGCACAACAATATTTTTTGTGTATTTTTTTATACGTTTGGCTGATCAACGTTGACTGCAATCATATGGACAAATATTTTAATAATAAATGGTGAACCCATTTCTTAATGGACGGCGTCAGAAAGCGAGACGCGAGCTATCCACGAGAAACTCTTCTTTATAGATAATAAAATTGTATGCAATAATCCACATAGTAATGATGATAATGATGATGATTGTTGGTGTTTAAGACGCACTGTTTTGACAACTGGCCCTGTGGCGCTGGTCTAATGGCGTCGGTGAATGAAAATAATGATGATGAACCTAACCCCTAGCCTAGAAGGGAGGAAGGGAAACCCGGTGCCGGCACGTAGCCTACTCCTGTCGAAAAGCACCGAGGGGACCACCGGCTGTACGTCCCTTCCGAAGGACGGTACAACTCGAACGACAGGATTCCTCCGCTAATCCGTGCTGTCGAGAGGTTGACAAGCAAGGCGAGTGAAGTTGTCGTACTAACTTCAAACCCTCCAACCTCTCTCCCGAACAAAACTGATCATGTGCATGATGGTCACCCATCTATCACCTAGCTCAGCGCGATGTTGCTTAACTTCGGTGTTAACCGGTGTTGTTACCGTTGGTGTTAACCGAACGTTAAACGTTCGGTTATAATCGAATATATTCCTCTTAAATAAATTGGTTTTCACGGTTTAAATTTGTTTTCATTTCAATCGAATTCTCGTACATTTTCAATCCTGCATAGTTCAAAATAATCGCTCATCCAAAACGAGATTCAAATTAACATTCACACAGTCCTGGCAGCTGACAAACAGCGAACTTATCTGCAACATCTGCAACATCTGCAACATCTGCAACATCTGCAACATCTGCAACATCTGCAACATCTGCAACATCTGCAACATCTGCAACATCTGCAACATCTGCAACATCTGCAACATCTGCAACATCTGCAACATCTGCAACATCTGCAACATCTGCAACATCTGCAACATCTGCAACATCTGTAACATCTGCAACACCTGCAACATCTGCAACATCTGCAACATCTGCAACATCTGCAACATCTGCAACATCTGCAACATCTGCAACATCTGCAACATCTGCAACATCTGCAACATCTGCAACATCTGCAACATCTGCAACATCTGCAACATCTGCAACATCTGCAACATCTGCAACATCTAGCAAAACACCACATATTCACGATTGTTCGGTCACGATTAGAGGGATGCAACCCTTCTGCTTGCTTGAATGATTTGTGCCGTTTAGCGGCAAGTTAGTGTCTTGGCTGTCTCCTCATGTCCCGAGAAGACCTCGGCTACCGATTTCACACATTTTGAAAGCAGACATTTCTTACATTATTATTTTGAGGGATGAGGGGGCATGTTATTCACGGGCTCCTGAAATCAAACGAGGGTCACAGTGAGTTGGATTGATTGCTTCCTTGACAACTCAAACTGTTGAACTGTTTATAATGTAGGGCGTAATTAGGCCTGCGTAGGCCTAATTATTACTAGGCTGCGAACACTCATATAATCGTGTTGTGGATGAGCGTAATATTTACGCTCATCCTCAACACGATTACATTGCGTGTGCGCATAGCCTAGAGGCTTATGTGGTCAATTTAAAATGTTCGCCGTTAATTTAGCAGCTTTTTTGATGACATTAGTGACCTGAAAATATCATGATTTAGTCGTGGTGAAATTATTAGAATATTTTAAAACGAAAAAATCGATTTAAAGAAAAATTATTCAATTGATTTGCTGCAAAGTAAAACACAGTATATATTTTTTAAAGATTTTTATCGCACGCTTTAAATTTTGCCAACATCGGTTGAAGATAAAGTTGCTTTAGTTGGAAAAAAAACTACAAAAACGCTAAAAAAGCGTCATAAAAGCGCCATTTTCAAGAACAGTTATGAACACACAACAATGAAATATTTTGTTCACAAGCATTTAATCGTTAGGGTTAACATATCTATAAAGTTTCGTCAAATTATATTCAGATTCTTGGCCTCTAAGAGTGCAAAACATGTTTTGGAAAAACTGAAAAATCTCGTAAAAACTTTATAACATAAAATTTACTCGTCCGAATTACTTCAAAAACATTTTATAGCCGGTCTCCAATTTCTTGTTTCTTGAAGTCAGCGATTCCGACGCAGGTCGACGTTGCGAACGTTAAGCAGCTAAACGATCTGGGCAAATATTGTCCCGCGAAATGCCCGCTCTTTCCTCGGTGGCGTGGCGCAACATATTGTGTGTGCTGCAATTAGTGGCGGTAATTAGAGCCATCTCGTTGATTGATTTTGCCCCGGCGTGCAAGAGGTCGGCGAAGAGCCCGGTTGGTATAAATACCAAAAGCAGACACACTTTAAGGCACTAGAGAACCGAGCTCTGATCGACAACAATCATGGCTCAAAAACAGGTGCACCATTTTGTAATTTACATTTCATCAGTGGTTTGTCTATTTTTTATGCGGTCGAAATATTCGAAGTGCATGTAGAATATTATAGCTTTTGTGTGATTTTTCATTGGGTGATTTTGGATTTTATTTAGTTTGTTGTTTTGGAACCAGGGCAGCCAAATCTTGGTGTAGCTCTAGCCTTTCTTGGCTTTTCGGGTGCGGAATTCACTGAAACCAAGTTGAATCTTCGTCATAACACGAAATAGTAAAATCTGTGAAGTGCCGTTCAGAAGTTTCCGCAGCCACTTGGTTCCTCTGCCACTTGGTTCATCGGCCACTTGGTTCATCAGCCACTTGGTTCATCGGCCACTTGGTTCCACTTCGAAACAAAACACTAAACGATTACAATAATTTTGCAAGACACGCGTTTAAAAAAAAATATCTTTACTTGCCCTTGTCTGAATTGCGTTGTGATTCTTTAGAGATAGAGATAGTGATAGAGATAGTGATAGAGATCGAGGTGGGAGATCGAGACGCGCGAGAGGCCGGTCTTGATCGCACGGATGCTGGTTTCAGATGCTGCTGTCGCTGCTGCTGCTGGGAAGTCTGGCTGCCCTCTCGCTAGCCAGCCCGCTGCCCGCCGAGGAACAGTGAGTTCTCCTAGCGTTCCTCACGTCGTGTGCAAGGCATCTCTTTACAAGTCTCCCTTCTTTTTTAACTTTAATACCAAGACTTGTCAAAAACAGGAACTACGAAATTCAAGTCTACGAATCAGCAAAACTTCGAGCTAGCGAAGCAGTATTTAATACCTGCATGAGATACTAAAATTCCTTGAGTAGATTTTGTGTGAGCCCAGATTTTTGTCCTGTCTATCGAGCACTAGCTTCACTCATTTGGAGTCTTTTAGGATAGTAAATAAGGGTGTTGTTTTGATTTCAGCGTGGGAAATAAGGGTGGTGTCTGTTTCAGGCCAGCGGTGCCCGCACCCTCCGGGCCGGCCAGGGATCCTCTCGTGCAGACCTTCGACCGTCCCAGGTAGGATCCAGTTGCCGATGAGTACTACTTGAGTACTTGAGTACATGAGTCCATGAGTGCATGAGTAGTACAGCTTGAGTACGTGAGTCCGTGAGTACTTGGGTACATCTCCGGCACCAACTCCGCTCAGCTCTAGAAGTCAACATTAATATCAACATGGTGCGAAATAAATTTTCAACCAGCAATTTATCTTTATTTCTAACTGCATTAATTTAAAACATTAAAAATACTGACATTATACTAGTAAGATGCTGAAGTTATGCGAGTGATAAATAAAGCGTTAAAGCACAGCTGTTCTAATGTTTGTTGTTGATATTTTGAAGTCAGCGCCCTGCGGATTTAGTTTTTAGTTGTTGGAACGTAACTGGCGGCCATGTTGTAAGTACACCTTAGCCTGGATGGACTGTAGACTGATTTCTTGTCCATCTTTGTTCCAGCTCTGCGCCCGAAGCGAAGAAGGAAAAGTAAGTCCATCTTTCTCATCAAGAAATCACCACTAGACACTCTATAGCTTAAGACAACCAAGTCACGCAATAAGTCACGCCAAAAATCTACACAGTGGGCACTGAAAGTCTGAAAGATCTTTAAAAAGAATCCAATCCTAGGAAAAGATACTGGGACAGTTGTTTTAAAACTGTGTGTCAAATTCCCAGCAACCTGCTAACAGACAAAGGCCACTGGCAATCATATATTGATATTGCCTTAATATGGTTGTTACTTGGCTCGCCCAGTAGTACTTGGTTAGTACTTGGTTAGTACTTGGTTAGTACTTGGTTAGTACTTGGTTAGTACTTGGTTAGTACTTGGTTAGTACTTGGTTGGATTGGAAGACATGATAGAAATCTTCGGCTCGTTCACAACTAACTTGGTGGTTACCAGACACGTAAACGCAAACTTAATTACAATATGCACGTCCACAACAACTGAATTAGCTGTTTTAAATAAGCCAATCAGACTGCTTCTGAACCGACGCCATTTTTTTCAATTTTTTCCATTGCTGATTACCTCGTTGGACACTTCAAGAGAAAATATAATAAAAAATTAAACAAGCACTGACTGTGTGGCAGGCTGCATTCGATGAGATGAATGGCTGACCGAGACCGGTTCCCCATGTTGCAGGCGAGCGGCTGAGGAAGTCCCCGCCAAGGCGGGAGGAGCGCTGCCCACGCCGGCCATCGCGAAGCCAGCGCCCAGCGGCGAGGCCAAGAAGGAGAAGTAAGTCCGTCCGCCGTCGCGCGCTCAGCTGCAGCAGCCTGGATACACGTACTTTGCTGCTCGACTCGTCCAACTCCTACATCGATCAGGAAATCTTCGGACAACGATATACCTTTCATTTCAAACCGAGGAAACCAAGCGCAAAGACATCTTGAGACAATTTATTGAAACTTGTGGCCTCGCTCGTCAAATTTTCACGGATTTACTTCTCAATATTAATATTACCAGCTTCTCAAGAAGCTTCCCACGATCATTGATCTTAAACCGTCGACTCGATCTGTTGCTTTAAACTCGGTCGCCATTCGCTGGAGAGATCTTTGTAGACTCGGAGAGGGTGGACAATGACCGAAGACCATGTTGTCGTGGTGCTAGGTCAGGGCCGGACGAGGGGCGGGTCCACGCGACCAAGGAGCTCGAGGAGCTCGTCACTTCACTCTCCGACCCGTTCTCCACCAACGTGGCCGGCAAGCCTTCGGTGGAGCCGCCAAAGTAAGCCCCTGCAGACTCCGCACGCCGCGCGACGCGTCGCGTTCGATCACACTTGCGTTCGATCAACAGCCAGCACTCACTTCAAACCAATCATGAAAACATGACTCATGCGTTACTTTCGGTGAACGGTGACACACATGGCGTCCCTAAGGATCATATTATCAAGCTGGCATTTGCCTCCGTAAAATTGAACTGAGCTACGTTAGCATCTCATGCGCCCCAAAGTACCTATAATGATTCTAACCATTTCATGCCAACGCAAAATAATCGAGAGGAAGCTTATGAAATCTGGTGAATTCTGTCTTCCCTTCATCCCCGCTGGCTGGCGTTGAAATAACGCTTGGATACCTTCTCCTCCTGCTTGCAGACGCGAGGCTGAGGAGGCGAAGACCAAGACCGAGACCGGGCCGACCGCAAAGACTTCCCCGCCCCTGGCTGCCGCCAAGAAGGAGAAGTACGAACTTGTCGTAGCTCGTAGCTCGTAGCTAACAGCTCGTAGCTCGTAGCTCGTGGCTCGTGGCTAAGTGGCTCGTAGCTCGTAGCTCGTAGCTCGTAGCTCGTAGCTCGTAGCTCGTGGCTCGTGGCTAAGTGGCTCGTAGCTCGTAGCTCGTAGCTCGTGGCTCGTAGCTCGTAGCTCGTAGCTCGTAGCTAACAGCTCGTAGCTCGTAGCTCGTGGCTCGTGGCTAAGTGGCTCGTAGCTCGTAGCTCGTAGCTCGTGGCTCGTAGCTCGTAGCTCGTAGCTCGTAGCTCGTAGCTCGTAGCACGTAGCTCGTAGCTCGTAGCTCGCAGCTCGTAGTTCGTAGCTCGTAGCTCGTAGCTCGTAGCTCGTAGCTCGTAGCTCGTAGTTCGTAGCTCGTAGCTCGTAGCTCGTAGCTCGTAGCTCGTAGCTCGTAGCACGTAGCTCGTAGCTCGTAGCTCGTAGCTCGTAGCTCGTAGCTCGTAGCTCGCAGCTCGTAGTTCGTAGCTCGTAGCTCGTAGCTCGTAGCTCGTAGCTCGTAGCTCGTAGCTCGTAGCTCGTAGCTCGTAGCTCGTAGCTCGTAGCTCGTAGCTCGTAGCTCGTAGCTCGTAGCTCGTGGCTCGTGGCTCGTAGCTCGTAGCTCGTAGCTCGTAGCTCGTAGCTCGTAGCTCGTAGCTCGTAGCACGTAGCTCGCAGCTCGTAGCTCGTAGCTCGTAGCTCGTAGCTCGTAGCTCGTAGCTCGTGGCTAACAGCTCGTAGCTCGCAGCTCGTAGCTCGTAGCTCGTAGCTCGTAGCTCGTAGCTCGTAGCTCGTAGCTCGTAGCTCGTAGCTCGTAGCTCGTAGCTCGTAGCACGTAGCTCGTAGCTCGTAGCTCGTAGCTCGTAGCACGTAGCTCGTAGCTCGTAGCTCGTAGCTCGTAGCTCGTAGCTCGTAGCTCGTAGCTCGTAGCTCGTAGCTCGCAGCTCGTAGCTCGTAGCTCGTAGCTCGTAGCTCGTAGCTCGTAGCTCTTAGCTCGTAGCTCGTAGCTCGTAGCATGCCTTGCACAGACCAGACTAATGCATACCAACTAGGGCTTTGCGATCGCTCTTTTCAATCGCGTTGTCGATGAGCGTTACTTGACATATGTTGATTGAGCAATCGTCAATCGTCAAATTGAATCAGCGAGGAAAACTAGAAAAGAAGCAACGTAAGAAATTCGCTTTCAAGAGAAGTGATCAATACAAAGTAATTAAAGTCTTACACAGTCTTCATGTCTTAAGATTTAAATATCCGGATAAAGAAGTCAAAATTAATTACATTTTGCTTAGTTTCTGAGTGAGAAACGTGATTTGATAAAACTGACATTTTTCAAAAAAAACTGATTTATAAGATACGTTGTTAATGGAATGCGCTGAAAATAGAACCGAGTCTAAGTTTAAGGCAAACGAAGGCATTCTAAAAAATTAACAAAATTAGTTGATTGCTTTGTCTGTATAGCGCAAATAAACAGAATCGTATTTTTCGCAGTAAGTGTGATTGCGAAGATTTGCTTCGCTTGTTACGCTTGTCAATCACATTTGTTTAGATTAATAGCGCTCTAGCGCAGGTCTCTATTTCCGTTCCAAGCCGTCTTTAATCATTTCAAGTCATTTCACGATTTCACGCCAAAAGAAACATCACAAGATATCTCGGAAATGTTTTGAAAACTGCATTCTCAGATCTTCTTCGCAAAGCAAATAATATCAGACTCGTCTCGGGATGGTTAGAGCTTGCCCAATAGAAGCTTTTATTATGCTTACCCGATGTTTCGCAATAATGCAGCATCTTTCAAGCGTCAGCAGTTTCAACAGCAATAGCTTTAGTGGCAGGATCGAGCTCTAGCCCGACATGATGCCCTTCCCTTCCCTGCCCTTCCCTTCCCTTCCCTGCCCTGCCCTGCCCTGCCCTGCCCTGCCCTGCCCTGCCCTGCCCTGCCCTGCCCTGACCTGGCGTTGTGCTGCTTCGTGTGACCAGGCGGGAAGCGGAAGGCGAGCTGGTGCACGCCGAGCTGCTGTGCGACCGCTCAGCGTCCTCGTCAGCGTCGCTGGACCAAAACCCCGCGAGCGTCGCCGAGGTTTTGGAGCTGGCGGACGGCTGCGCAGACCAACTGTGTGTTCCTGCCTCCTTCTTGCGTCGTGGCCTTGCGAGGACCGGGAAGACCAACGCGTCATCGTGTCCTGCTCTCTGTCCTCAGGAGGGAGCTGAAGGAAGACACGCCACGCGTCGAGGCGGCCAAGGACGAGTCTGCCCAGCACGAGGAGAAGAAGGACAAGTAAGCACTTGATTGCTTGGGACCCCGATCACGAGCTGAGCAAGAATGCAGCCCTCGCTGTTAGAACATTCCCCTTGGACGTTGTTGTGCGTCGATTATAGCGACGCTGTCGAATCGGGGCTCGCATTTCCCAGTCATATCAAATATTATAACCATGCAATTCACAAGAAAATACCTGGCTCTTGGTCCCACGCCCATGACATGAACTTATTTTTAACCCCGTTTATATCTTCGACAGGAGGAGCGTGGAGGAAGAGACTCCCAGGTTGACATCGAAGGACACCCAAATTCCGGAAGAGAACAGGGAAAAGTCAGTTTCAAGATTTTAACATCCTCGCGTAGTGCTGTTTCTTTGCCTAGGTCTCAAAACCATGTTTAACACTTGTGTGTTTTTCTCATCGCAGGCGAGGCACAGAGGAGGAGAAGCCAAAGATCACTGGACTGAAAGTTCCGCAAGAAAAGAGAGAAAGGTAATATAGTTCTGGTTCCCGGTGTGGCAGTCCAATGTGGTCTGCTTCGCGAAGGAGTGCTAATCCCGGTTGTCTGGTTTCAGGCGCGGCGCCAACGAGGAGGAGCCAGTAGTTGCTACGAAGCCCGCCCCTCGCGAGGAAGAGCACAAGGACAAGTGAGTCTTCACCGTCCAGTCATCGGCCATCTTGACACACTTCACTAACGACATCCAATTTACAAGTCTCAGCTTGGAGACGCTTCTCAAACAAACTACTTGTCGAGCCGGGAATTGGTTGCCAAGGTTTTCTATCAAAAGTTTCGCAACGTGCGATGAGACATGAGCTCAGGGTCTTCTACATACAACCAGTGCGATAACCAAATTGGATCCCAGATAAACACTAGAAAAACTTGAGCCTTTTCTCTTTATAAATAAAAACATCTTGCTTGGCGACCTACTCTAGGCAACACTATCGAACGGAAAACATTCTGCAACACGATTAATGGTGCCACTGGTTTTAGGAACAAAATAAGTTCAGTTTGATTGGAGGAGATGGACAAGTCAAGAGAAAGATGACTAATATCCTTTCGAGAACCCGTCGGATTGCTGTCGTCAGGGAAGGCTAATTTCATCTCTTTCTTCCGCAGGAGGAGCGCCGGGGAGGAGCCGACCGTTGGAACAAAGGAGGTGAAAGTTCCTCAGGAGAAGAAGGAGAGGTGAGTGTTACTACGACGCAACGCAATGCGTGGGACGTCACCCCTTTCAATGAATACTGACCTGATAAACTCTGCATTTATCTGATAAATTCAAATTTGAGGATTAATTCTGGCTTAAAACGCTCACAAACAACCCCATTCCCTTTCCATGAGGCTATATCGATGAGATAGGCTACAAAAAGGTTGCGGAGTCTGCGTAAAAGCCCCCAGTTCAATTTAGGAGTGTTTTATTTTATGTTCTGGCTTCCATTTACTTTTTAGCCTGCTAATTTCTCGTTCTATTTTCTCCCTTGAAGGAGGAGCGCGGAAGAGGAGAAGCCAGCAGCTGAAGTGAAGGTGCCGAAGAGAGAGAGGTCAGCCGGTTATTTTTCTCTCCTAGCGTAAGATCTGGTCCCAGGAGAGGCCAGGAATTGTTGACTGACCTTGCATATATTTTCTTGTAGGCGTGGGGTGAACGAGGAGAAGCCGGTCTTGGCGAAGGACGTGCCAGTCCCTCGTGAGGAAGCCAAGAAGGAGAAGTAAGTCGTGGAAAAGCTGACTAGATCATTGATATTCGGTGGTTGTTTTTGATGTTGACTGACCTCAGGTACCTTTCTTGCAGGCGTGAGGCAAGCGAGGAGAAGCCGGTCTTGGCGAAGGACGTGCCAGTCCCTCGCGAGGAAGCCAAGAAGGAGAAGTAAGTCGTGGAAAAGCTGACTAGATCATTGATATTCGGTGGTAGTTGTTTTTAATGTTGACTGACCTCAGGTACCTTTCTTGCAGGCGTGAGGCAAGCGAGGAGAAGCCGGTCTTGGCGAAGGACGTGCCAGTCCCTCGCGAGGAAGCCAAGAAGGAGAAGTAAGTCGTGGAAAAGCTGACTAGATCATTGATATTCGGTGGTAGTTGTTTTTAATGTTGACTGACCTCAGGTACCTTTCTTGCAGGCGTGAGGCAAGCGAGGAGAAGCCGGTCTTGGCTAAGAACGTGCCAGTCCCTCGTGAGGAAGCCAAGAAGGAGAAGTAAGTTAAGAAAGTGAAATACCGATTAAAGGTACTTCTTCTAGCACTCCAAGATGATCATCATTGGTATCTTTGACTCTTGGTCCTCGGTCTCACTACTATGTTTTAATAGATATGGTTTTCAACCAGATAGGACTTGGTTTACAGTGTTAAAACAGAAAGATAGAATATAAAATATAGCAGAAGAGGTTGAGGTAGAAGGAAGTGAGAAATTAGATAAGCAGGTAGGAAACAGTTGGTCAGGGAGACTAAAGAGACAGAGTCAAGTAGTTTTTTCACAGGGTATAATATCGGTATATTGTTCCGTTTTTCGTTTTTGGTTTGTTCAAGTCTCAGGTCATAAGAAGACCCTTGATAAAGCTGGTAGCATAGCGTGGCGAAACGTCGGGAGAGGCTTAAGTCTGGTAGCAAATGGCATACAATATCCCAGTGAATAGTTCCAGTGAATCTGAAAACAGATTAGGAAAAGACATGAGTAAAGTGATGTTTTTTTTTACTGACCTCGGGTATCTGTTCTTCCAGGCGTGAGGCGAGCGAAGAGAAGCCGGTCTTGGCAAAGAACGCACCAGTCCCTCGTGAGGAATCCAAGAAGGAGAAGTAAGTCCTCTAACGGCAGACTTGATCATTGATATTCTCTGTTGCAATTAGTCTTGATGGTCTTCAAGGCCATCTCGCCTCTAATCTCTACCTCAAGGAGTTGAAGCGACCGAACGTGACGAGTTCGGTGGTAATTGTTGTGAATGTTGTCTGACCTCGGGTGTCTTTCTTGCAGGCGTGAGGCAAGCGAGGAGAAGCCGGTTTTGGCGAAGAACGCACCAGTGCCTCGTGAGGAAGCCAAGAAGGAGAAGTAAGTTAAGAAAGGGAAAACCCAGTGAAGTACTTCATCTTGTTTAAATGAAGGTTTTTTTACTGACTCGGGTGTGTTTTCTTGCAGGCGTGAGGCGAGTGAGGAGAAGCCGGTCTTGGCAAAGAACGCACCAGCCCCTCGTGAGGAAGCCAAGAAGGAGAAGTAAGTCCTGAATCAACATCAAAGTCCGGCCACGGTGTCTTCTTGAACGAAGGCTGCACGCCTCGTTTCAGTGGAAGTTCACGCGTGAATTGTTCACCTATTTGTAAGGTTTTGTAAATATCGCTTCCAGTAACCTGTAACGGATGTATACCTACCATCTAACTCTCTCCTTGAAGTTATTTGATGTACACATATATAAAGTTGAAAATAACATTAAGAATCGCAATATATGTGAAAGGTTCAACATTCTTGTAAGCATTGGTTGTCCGTCCATATTAACAAAATTCAGTAATTCCCAATCCTTGCCGTGTCCACATAAATCCTCGGGTAATGCACTTAAAACATCTGGGCAGACGTTTGTATCATCGGATTTGTAGTAAACATCAGAACACGCTAGAAACGCTTGCAGGTTATCTTTCTAAGTCAGAAAGAAAATTTCAATAACTTGAGGATGAGTGTAAATCTCTGAGAGATTGGTAAGGTCAAGATATACTCACACAACGGACGGTTTTTGATTCCAGGAGAAGCCCGGTTGAGGACAAGGTAGAGAGCAAGGACGATAAGAAACCATCAGGACCTTCCCCAATCACGCCTACCCAAGCTGGAGGCAAGAAGGAGAAGTGAGTACCACAAATAAAACAGTCATCTTGGAAACTGAAAGAAAGAGCGAGCCAAAAAATATCTCGTGGTGAACTTGACTTGCAATTACTGTTGAGGTTTGAAGATCGAAAGAATTCCGCATGACACTATTCCTAGTGGTCCAGGGGTGATTGACCGATTGCTTTGTGTCCTCAGGAGGTTTGTGGACCAGGTGAGGGCTGAAAAGCCGACAGTCCCTGCCCTCAAGAGCCAGGAGCCCGGAGAGCTGGAGAAGAAAGTGGAAAAGTGAGTGCAGATATATTAAAACATTAGACGAATCCAGAACGACGCAGGGTCAATAGAAACGAGGCCAACTCATGGTCCCAGAAATTGACTTTTGAAATTAAAATAACCGACATTTCGTCGACCGCCTCTGTCTCAGGCATAATGCTGTTTAGGAGAAAATTCCCGCTAGTGACAATTATACTGAGATAACTTAAGTTGCTAATGGTAAACACATAAACATAGTATGACCCAGGGGCTTATACATTGCTTTCAGCTCTTAACCTTGCCTGCTGTGAAATTACCAATTGTTAATAATTATCATCTATTAATACTTACCGATAATTTTGAGCAACACCCTGCCTTGCTTGCATGTACGCACCATAAGTTGTACAGTAGACAACAAATGTTGATTTACAGTCGTAGCAGTGATTTTGCTAGACACTTACAAACTCGGCAATCACATAACACAACTTGCGTTCATGATGAATCTGCTTTACAAGGGAGAGTGAAGAACCACGATGATGATTCATTTGATCTTTTACCGGCTACGTTGGTTCGTTGGTCGTGAATTTAACGTTGACGCTTCATGCACCTTCTCGCAGACGAGCCAGTGAGTCCAGCAGCAGCAGCAGCGGCACCAGGGACGTTATCAAAGGCGCTGCCTTCGAGAAGGAAGCTTGGGAAGTGAAGCCCTACGGGTCGACGCCGGCTCCCACCAAGGCAGCAGCCAAGGAGTAGGAAGCAGCAACATTATTGTGTTTATATCAGTAGGTTATTGTCACCGATATCAGGTATTAAAAAGACTATAAATAAATTAACATAGCGCTAGTTAATTGTTGATTCATTTTATAAACAACCTCTCACTTTTATCTCTCGTTTTAGGATTATGCTTACACAAACAAATATCTTGTAAAGGTAGGTAGTAATGGCAACACACACCGAGAAAAGACACAGGAATTGGGATCCTTGTTTCAAAAGACTTAACTTTCAATGAAAACGATGGCAATTTGGCTGGACAGTCAGAAATTTACAGAAGAGTGTGAAATTATCGTGTTTCATTTTACAAGTAGTTAGGCAGGAAGCGTGGATAATGTCCTAATGTCTAGGTAGTAGGTATAGGATACAGGTGACAATAATATTAACATTAACATTATGGAAGAGAGGAGGTAGAGAACACGGGGTGTATAAAGTAGAAAAGCTAGCATGGAAAACTTGGAAACGACTATACACAATAAAGATTAGACAAAAACAAATAGCAAACATTGATATCTATCGACATAATCGACACAGAATCAAGTGCTAGTAAATAAATGAAATTGGGAGAGATGCGATGACTTCATACAGATTCTTGGCTTGAAGTAAGGGATGGTACAAACCATTTTCCCGATTTCCTGCCCATGGTACATCACAAACCACTGATGACTCTATTACCGATGTCCCTGCGTGGACTATGATGTCCCTGCGTGGACTACGATGTCCCTGCGTGGACTATGATGTCCCTGCGTGGACTATGATGTCCCTGCATGGACTATATATATATTTTATTCAAACAGATTAGTATATTACATACAGTGTCTGAGTACTCCTCTCTTCTTACTTTAATATTATTTTCAAATTTTTCCTAAAACATTTAACATTCCTCATCATACATTCCTTTATCAAATTTAACCCATTCCAATCATCTATCCCTCTTTCTAAAATTCCCACCCCTTTCTTCCCTAATTTCCTTCCCAATAACTTAAAATCGTGTCCATTCTTTCCTTTAAACCTTGCCTTCTCCATTCTGCTCCCCAATTCTTTCCACGCTTCCCACCCCCAAAATGATTTATAAATATACATGAGTCTTGTTATCTTTCTTCTTTTCCTCAGGTCCTCCCAATTTAAGTCTTCAATAGTTTTTGTTATGCTTGTATACTTGAAATAAACCATTTCCATTTCTTTATCAAATTCCTCCCCTTCTTCTGTTTCTTCCGTCTCTTCCGTTTCTTTAATTTCTTCCTCATCTACTTCTTCTTCTTCTTCCTTCTCTATATCACTCACATCATCTTCCTTTTCCTCTTCCTTTATACATTCCACCAATTTATCTAAAAGAAATTGTTTATTGCCTTGTATTTTTATATTTCTCTTACTTAATTCTTCTTTGATTTCCTTTAAAGTCAAATCTTTCATCTTCTTTTTCATTTTAATTTTTCTTAAATGGTTCCCTCCTATGACGTACTTAGCTGCTCTTCTTTGCACTGATTCAATTTTCTTGTAGTTTTTCTTTTTGTCTGTTCCTATGTCCCATACCCCTGAAACGTACTCCAATTTTGGACGCACAAGTGCCAAATACGCTCTTTCTTTCGCTTTTTTCCCACTTCCTTTTAAAGATCTCATTACAAAGTGTAATTTTTTGAAGGCTTGCTTTGTAATGTTGTCTATGTGTTCATTCCACTTTAAATTCTTGTCAATTATTATTCCTAAATACTTTATTTTTTCTTTTTTTTCAATAGTCTCTTCCTTTATTTTGTATTCATAATTTACAAATTTTTCTCTCCCCAATGTCATCATTTCACTTTTACTGCAATTTAATTCTAATTTCAAGTCCTTTAAATTGTTGTAGACGGTATTCACATCTTCTTGCAGCCTCAGTTTATCTTCCTCCATCAAAATTTCTCTATACACCACACAATCATCTGCAAATAATCTAACTTTTGTTCTACTTGATATGTTTTCTGATACATTATTAATAAATATTAGGAACAAGAGGGGCCCAAGTACACTTCCTTGTACCACTCCTGATGTTACTTCAATATCTTCTGAAATCTCTTCTTCAACTTTCACTCTTTGTGATCTTCTTCTTAAAAAATCTTTTATCCACTCAATAACTAGTGAATTAATCCCTAAATTTTTCAGCTTTTCTATCAAAATGTCATGTCCCACCGAATCAAAAGCTTTGCTTACATCTAAAAAAACACTATCCACTTGTCCTCCTTTTTCTATCACATCTGAAAAGTCTTGTATTACATTAGTCAATTGGGACTCACAGGAGTATCCTCTTCTGAATCCATGTTGCCTTTTATTGAACCATTCCTTTTCTTCACAATGTTCCCTTATATAATTTCCAACTATTTTCTCCATTATTTTACATATCACAGATGTAAGGCTCACTGGTCTATAATTTGCCGGATCTGTTAAGTCTCCTTTCTTAAATATCGGAATGACAATTGCTTTTCTCCAGTCTTCAGGAATCTTCCCCTTCTCAAGAGATAATTTAAATATCACCTCTAGATAATGAACAATCTCCTTGGACACCAGCTTAATATAATCAATACTTATGTTGTCAGCTCCACCTGCCTTATGTGCTTTCATTTCATGAATAGTATTTACTATCTGTTTACAACTTATTTTGAATTCTTTGGCATTCTGTTCTTCTTCCTCTTCTTGTTCCTTTTGTTTATCCTCCATATCTGTCACTACGTCCATATTATTTATGAAAACCCTACTATATACTGAATTTAATAGGTTTGCCTTATCCTTATCCAAAGAAATCAATTTACCCCTTTCCTTACAATAAAGGGCTGAAATTCTCGGTTTTCCTCCTTCTTTTCTTCTCAAGTATCCATAGAAATTTTTGTCCACTTCCTGATTGGTTTGGTTTTTATCTTTCACCAGTAGTTTGCATAAATAGGTATCCCGGGCTTCTTCTTTTTTTTTTTTAAACTCTTTGCTTACTTCTCTAAATTCTTTTTTCTGCACTTCTCCTCTATTTCTATATTTATATTTCATCCTGCACTTCCTTTTCATTCTTCTCAATTCCCTATTGAAGTATTCAGGATCAGATGTTTTCCCTATTATCTTGATAGGAATAAACGCTTTACTCCCTTCTACTATTTTCTTAAAATTTTGCCACATTAATTCAATTGATTCTTCTTGTTTATTCCATTTATTGAAATGTTCATTCAAGTAATTCTTAATACCTTCACTGTCTGCTTTTTTATATTGGAATAAAATTTTTCCTTCCTTTTGCTTATTTCTTCTTCTTATTTCTAGTTCAATGATAACCATCTTATGGTCACTCATTCCTTCATCAATTCTCACTTCTTTTACAATATTTATTGGTCTTACCAAAAATATGTCCAGTAAACTTTCCTTTCTTGTCGCCTCTTTAACGCATTGTACCAATCCTTCTTCTCTCATTAAGCTACTAATTACTTCTTGCCATTTCCCACCGTACCCGTCATCTTCCCACGAAACTTCAGGTAAATTCAAATCTCCTCCTATTATGATTTTTTCTCCCACTAACTTCTTGTTCATCAATTCTTGTAGTGTTTTCATCACTTCAATACCTTCTTTTGGTGGTCTGTACACCCCTATAATGGATATTTTTTCTCCTTTTTTCATTTTTATTTTCACTACCTTCACCTCCTCTTTTATTTCTATTTTTAATTCTTCACTCTCGTAGATTTCTTTCACTCCTATAGCCACACCACCCCCCCACGTCTCTGTCTCTCTGTCTTTCCTAAAAATGTCATACCCTTTTGGAAAAATTTCGCTGTTATTAAAATTGCTGTTCAGCCATGTTTCTGTCACTATAAAAACATCTGGATCATAAATATCAATTAAAGCTTCCAATTTATTTGCTCTTTCTTGAGTTCTCAAGCTATGGCAGTTCATTTGTATAATTCTAAAAGGTTGTTTTTCAAGTTCCTTTTGATATTTTCCACTTTTATTTAGGTCTTTCCTTTCCTCTTGATTTTGGCGTCAGGATTTCTTAACCCCCTTTTTTGACTTTTGTCGGTTCGACCTTCTAAGTATCGGGACTTTTGCCAGTCTATCATCAGTGTGCTCATTAGAGACGGGTATCGTACTTACATCATCATCATAGTGATCACTCGAACATTCATTTATGGTCTGCCTCTTCTTAGGATGGTTATTTTGATTTTCTTCAATAGTCTGCCTCTCCCTGTATTGATCACTCGTATGATCACTCTGCTTCCTCTCCGTAAAATGATCCATCGGACTTACCTCTATGAGCTGTCCTTCCGTAGAGCGGTCATTCGAACCTACATCCATGGGCTTCTTCTCAGTATATTTGTCCGTCATCCTTCCATCGACCGGTAGCGGGATTAATGGGACTGATAAGAACTCTTCTTCACTGAGGTATATTAACTCCAGGAATTTTGGAGGTCTTGTTAATAAACACATTTCCAGTTGATATTCTTGCTCCTTGATAATTCCTTTATTGATTTGCTTATTTCTTTTGTGGAATTTGGAATTTAGAAATATTCTAGACCAGACAAAAACTTCGTTTTTTTTTAGTCTTGACATTTCCTTGTTTATAATTTCCCTTGGCTGGAGTACGATACTTTTTCCAACACAAATTCCGTCTTTGAGGTCACTTTTTCTCAGTATTTTTTTGCCGTACACGATAAATAGTGCATAAGTGAATCTTTATCCATAATAAAATAATTGTTTCAAGTTGTTTAATTACTTTAAAAAACCAAATATTTATATTACTTTCAGAGCTCAAAATTTTTTCTTCTTCTTCGTTCCACTGCCTTGTGGACATATTCTATGATGTCTATGATGTCTATGACTATGATGTCCCTGCATGGACTATGATGTCCCTTCATGGACTATGATATCCCTTCATGGACTATAATATCCCTGCATGAACTTTGATGTCCCTTCATGGACTATGATGTCCCTGCATCGACTATGATGTCCCTGCATGGACTATGATGTCCCTTCATGGACTATGATATCCCTTCATGGACTATAATATCCCTTCATGGACTATGATGTCCCTGCATCGACTATGATGTCCCATACATGGACTATGATGTCCCTGCATAGACTATGATGTCCCAAGCATGGACTATGATGTCCCTGAATGGACAATGAAATCTACCCTGAATGCCGGTGCGGTGCCCGGGCTACCAGTGGCGGTGGCGGTGTCGATGCAGGGAGAGCGGTGTGAAGCAGGCTACGCGGAAGGCAGAGGCTCGCAGCGGCCCGAGCTGAGTCCGAGCCAGACGCCTGCCTGCCCACAGAACCGCCGGTAGAGGCCGCGCCGGCGGAAGGAGCGCGGACAGCGCAGCTTGCACACGCTGCCGCTGTGGTTCACCACGCGATGGCGCCACGGGCCGGCCACCAGCCGCAGTCGGAAGCACTCCAGGTAGCCGTGTGCCGGCGGCTCCAGTGGCGGACACACGGCGGTCAGCGCTCCCTCTGTGTCGGGCGGGGAACCACGATTTAACATTGTTTTAGTTAGCGCTACCTCTGTGGCGGGCGGAGCACAAAGATTTAATAGTTCAAAATATGCCCTTGAGTACTTACTTCTCTTAACACAATATATCTATTAAACTTATCAAACTAAAAGTCACAAAACGTAGAAATTGAAGTTTTGGCTTTTCCCGACGTTTCGCAAAGCTGCTGCCTGCTGCTATTTATTATAGACGTCATAAAACGCTACTCGTGACTTAACTTCCACTTAGCTTATGTGGAAGTTAGCTATGTGGAGGCTAAATTTTAACTTAACTGGAGGTTGTAAAACCGGCCCTAACTCCATGAGCTACATTTAAGACCAGTGGCATTAGGGCCAGAATGGTTTTTTATAAGCTATATGGAAACTGATTTGATTTAACATTTCAGCACTCTGTGACATTGCATTGGATGCACCTTAAGTTAATGGAATGTTAGTTTTGTTTTACATATTACACTGTTCAAGCCGGGTTTATTTGTCTCCACTCCCTACTGAATTGTCATATGTTATGCGTGCAATTTCAACTCACCGTCTCTGCGTCTGGAAAATTACGTACCATGTAATTTAGCTAGTTTAGGAACCATATGCAATTGTTTTAAGATTTAGCAAGAGTCCTTTCTTTTTATTGAATGAGTGCATCTCATGCAATATTTTTTAGAACTTGGAATTATATTTCAGGTTTTATAATCTATCCAATTTATATCTATCTACGCTTCCCAGACAACACACTGATATCCTTAAGACCTCCTAAACGCATCATTAATGATAATGATATCCTGGCGACATCATTTTGACAACATTTACTGATGTGTGTTCTTGCACATCATTTACTGATATCTTGGGGATGTCGTGGGGATGTCCTTAAATGATTCAGAAAATTTTATAAAACTTGGTTCAGTTACTGATGTCCTAATGGCATCATTTTGACAACATTTAATGATGTGTGTTCTTGCACATCATTTAATGATATCTTGGGGATGTCGCAGGGATGTCGTTAAATAATTCATAATATTGTATAGAACTTGGTTCAGTAACTGATGTCCTAATGGCATCATTTTGACAACATTTAATGATGTGTGTTCTTGCACATCATTTAATGATATCTTAGGGATGTCGCAGGGATGTCGTTAAATGATTCATAATATTGTATAAAACTTGGTTCAGTAACTGATGTCCTAATGGCATCATTTTTACAACATTTAATGATGTGTGTTCTTGCACATCATTTAATGATATCTTGGGGATGTCGTCGGGATGTCCTTAAATGATTCAGAAAAATGTATAAGACTTGGTTCAGTTACTGATTTCCTAATGGTATCATGTTGACAACATTTAATGATATCTTGGGGATGTCGTGGGGATGTCCTTACATGATTCAGAAAATTGTATAAAACTTGGTTCAGTTACTGATTTCCTAATGGTATCATTTTGACAACAATTTTAATGATGTGTGTTCTTGCACATCATTTAATGATATCTTGGGGATGTCGTGGGGATGTCCTTAAATGAGTCAGAAAATCAGAATCTAGACAAATGCTTGAATTTGAAAATTTTTGACCTCAGAATCGGATTACCCATGCTCTGAGACTCCAAGTTTTTCATTTCCAGCTTTTTCCAGCCAGTAGAAATGTTTTGATAAGACATTCGAACAAACAATACTAAACGTAGGTAGCTGCATAGAAAGCACCCCCATATGTTTGAGCAGAACGAATCTTGATGAAATGTTTTTGAATCGAAATCGTACCTCAAAAAATATTGCATTTGGTTCTTTAAAATGTGAAAGATAGCATGTACGTGCGTGAGTTTGAGCTTAACTAACCAAATTTGGTTCTTGTTCTTATCGAATTGAAGGAATGCGCTATTTGAAATGTGCGCCGAAATGACCAATTTCAAATCTGACATGTCCTGACTGGTCGACCCTAGCGCTTTGCCACTTCTTCCCGCATGACGCCGTCAACCGCCAACCGTTGTTAGAACTTGCTAATTTCGATGTTTGTGGATTGAATCTTTAGTACTCACGTGAATTTAAGCATAAATATGATTTTGTTGTTATGTATTACTCGAAAGAAGGTGCGTTCATACTCGGGCTGCTTCAAAATGTGATCACAAATCGGCAACACGGAGATGCTTGGTTATGTTTTGTAAAACAAAGTCTGGTAAGTTATCTTTATCATCTTTACATAATATTATTCTGTCATTTTATATTCTGAATCGAGATCATCGATATTCGATGGTTGATAGATTAATTGATAGTTGATTTTGTTAGTTTGAAGTTGATTAAAATTGCAAATATGTTTTCAATTGAAGTAGAAGAGTGAAACATTTTCTTCCATCAATTTGTTTCAAATATTCTTAGATTGCAGTTGATATTCTATCTTTGTTATATTTTAGCTGGAAATCGATAACATGAAGCAGCAGAATAGGAGCAAGTTCCATTGGAAGAATGTGCGGCTGCTTCTTCACACGTGGCCACACAGCGAGTAAGCCGGCAAGCAAAACTCTCCGTCGATTATCAAAATGTAAGTTCTGATTGTAAAGTTTAGTCATTCATTTTTGCTGTTCGAAATTTTGTTTTTAATAAGTTACCTACTGGCTTCAATTTGGAAGCATAGTAACTGACTAGAATATAATGTTAAATGGTCAATTAGTAACAGAACAGATATGAACCAGACAAAGTTAGTACCTAGTACCTTCTCAATTTCACTATTTCATGTGGCAAAAAATAATTTTTTCTGTTTATTTTAGCTTCAAAATTCATCAAACAGCAACCTGGGATACGCTGTTTGTTATCAGAGGTCAGCTTCAAGATCCAGTGCAAACATAAGCTTTTATCCTGCCAAGTATAAGCATTCAAGACTAGTTTTTACCGCTACCTTCGGTGAACATTTCTCACTTCTCAGTGCCGAGTACTACAACTCTGTGTTGCCATAAAAAATGCTGCTACCTTCTGTTGTGCTGTTAACATTAGTAACAGACTAACAGTTGACTCTTGCTGTACAGCTTCGGAGCATTGCTCACTTTTATACACCGATGTAAGTAACGCTTGACTGCCGCTTTCAAGGTACCGAACATTTCTCACTTTTCAATACAAGGTACTATAACTCTGTGATGCCGTAAACTTTGCCGCTACCTTCGGTTATGCTGTTAACATACGTCCCAGTTGACTGTTGCTGTCTCGCTACGTAGCGTTGCTTACTTTAAAAAGACGCGTACTATAGGTAACCCATTCATCGCATATTGAAAACATTCGATTCTAAAACAAATCCTTCTGCTTCAAAGCATGGTTCTTACTTCTCACACAAAAATTTGTAATCAGTCTTGTTGGAATTACTTCTCATACAAACCATTGTTTGTTTCACTTAGAGTTTCACTGAAATCAACTTCATTTTCTTGTACCAATTTCACTCCATGAAATGTTCTATGTTATTCAATATGTATGGCTCTAATAAACAATTTTTTTTTGTTATTAATTTGCATTTGATCTCTGTTTTTGTACTCTGCTCAGTGCTAAAGCACCTCATCCAAAATCCATCCTAAACACCTCATTTAATGATATCCAAAATCCATCCTAAACACCTCATTTAATGATATCCAAAATCCATCCTAAACACCTCATTTAATGATATCCAAACCCCATCCTAAGCACCTCATTTAATGATATCCAAAACTCATCCTAAACACCTCATTTAATGATATCCAAAACTCATCCTAAACACCTCATTTAATGATATCCAAAACTCATCCTAAACACCTCATTTAATGATATCCTAAACACTTCCTAAACACCTCCTAAATATATCATTTAATGATGTCATAATGATATCATTAAGATGAAAAAAGTGGGACACTGGGGCCTTGGCAGGATCTCATAATGATGTCATACTGATACGATTGGGAGGTCCTGGGGATATCAGTAATATCATTAAATGATGTCCTGGGGATGTCTCCAGGATATCAGTTTGTTGTCTGGGTTCGTGCATGGAATTGAAATAAATTGTTTGACTTATTCTTGACCATTAGTAATTAGTGAAGCGTTAGTTAAATACCTACGGCTGCAAGTCCTGCGGTCGTCCCTGAGGACGAAGCCGAGCTTGCAGGCGCACTGGTAGCTTCCCGGCGTGTTGATGCACAGCTGCTCGCAGTCGCTGGCTTCACACTCGTCCACGTCCTCGCAGCGCGCGCCGCCCGGCCGGAAGCCCTCGGGACACACCAGCTTCCGGCTGCACGTCGTCGCGTCGGGCTGCAGCGTGAAGCCAGCTTTGCAACTGCACCGGAAACTGCCCGGGGTGTTGGCGCAGTGGTGCGAGCAGGCGCCACCTTCACACTCGTCCACGTCCTCGCATTCAACAGCTCCGAATTTAAACCCGTCCGCGCAAACGACCTTCAAGCATGTCTCCTCGTCGTCTTGAAGGTTGTAGCCGAGGTCACAGCTGCACCGGAAACTGCCCGGCGTGTTGGCGCAGTGGTGCGAGCAGGCGCCACCTTCACACTCGTCCACGTCTTCACAGTCGAACGAGCCGAGTCGGAAGCCTTCCGGACAAATGATCTTCAAGCACGTGGTCTGGTCTGCCTGAAGCCTGTAGCCGTGTTCACAGCCGCAGTGGTAGCTGCCGTTGGTGTTGACGCACCGCTGAGAGCAGACATCCTCGATGCATTCGTCAACATCTTCACATTGCGAAGTCCCGAACCGGAAACCCTCCGGACAGACGACCTTCGAGCAGGTCTTGCCGTCTTCCTGCAACCTGTAGCCGTGTTCACAGCCGCAGTGGTAGCTGCCGTTGGTGTTGACGCAAAGCTGGGAGCAGCTGCTATTTTCACATTCGTCGATGTCTTCGCATTCAGTTGAACCGAATTCATAGCCAGCTGGACAAACGATCTTCAGGCAAGTCGTCCGGTCCTCTTGCAAGTTGTAGCCGTGTTCACAGCCGCAGTGGTAGCTGCCGTTGGTGTTGACGCAAAGCTGAGAGCAGCTGCTGGCTTGACACTCGTCCTCGTCTTCGCAGTCGTCGCCCGGTCCCGTGGAGTACCCGGCCGGGCAAGCCACGTGATCGGTGCAGTGGTACGAGCCGACCGTGTTGACGCACTTCTCCGGGCAGATGGCGCTGTCCGCAGCGCACTCGTCGATGTCTGCAAAGCAGTCGGCGATCAACACGTGGCTGACCGGAAGACCAAATTGTGTGCCTGAGTTATCAGTGCTCCAAGGTCATGAATCTAAAATGTGTCAACTCATCTTTTAAATGGATTGGACAACAGATGATTCAAATACATAAATTGGGTTGGGAAGTTGGGTCGGGTCAGGAAATGTAGGATTAGAATGGGGGGGGGGGGGAATATAGTGCGAGTTTTGCTAGAAAATTACCCGATTGGTTCAACTGCTTTTCAAAACAGTCTGTACTCCAGGCACAGTTTACTCAGGCTCACATGAACGTCACCCGGCTGACCATGCAATTCTAGGTTAGCTGCAGGCTGTAGGTTAGGTTACAGCCTGCAGGTGTTCGAAAATTGCAGACGAACTTCTCTTCACTGTGATTCATGCTCATTACTAGGCTCTGCGAACACTCATATAATCGTGTTGTGGATGAGCGTAATATTTACGCTCATCCACAACGTGATTATATTGCGTGTGCGCATAGCCTAGAGGCATTTATGATCAATTTAAAATGCTCGGCGTTAATTTAGCAGCTTCTCCGTTACCTGGAAATATCATGATCTAGTCATCGTGAAATAATTGAATAATTAAAAACGTGAGAATCAATTAAAAGAAAAACTTTTCAATTGATTTGCTTGAAATTTACACAGTATCTTCTTTTTACCATTTATAATGCACGCAGTGGATTTTTTTTTAATCTGTTGAAGATAAAGTTGCTTAAGAGTGCTAAGCACTCAACAATGAAATTTGTACACAAACATTGAATCGTGAGGGTTAACATGTCTAGAAAGTTTCGTCAAATAGACCACATTTTAAAATGGCGGCAGCATAAGAAATGGTCAACATTGCATGATGGGTATTGGTGGTGGTATTGGACAAGTGCAGGCAAGGCCTCTGCTAAACGATATGCCTTTGCCTCACTATATTGGAATAGATGATCGCGGCTTCTGCGAGAATAAAAATATTTAATATTTCTAGACTAATAAATATAATAAATCTACCATTTATTGTCATTTGGGGTTGATAAGACACCCCTAGTTCTCAAACCTTAATATTTCCGGAGATGATACCTTTTAACTGCTTCATATATTTAGAGAAATGTTCAATCATTTATATATAAGTGAAGTAAAAAAATTAAGCTGGACAACGAGAGGGTTCAGTACACTTAATATACTGTATACTTATACTTAACTTTAAATGTGTGCATAGGTAAAGTTTTTTTTTGTAGAAGAATCATGTGATATTTTGCAATTTTTGACCAAGAAGATTACCATTTCTTAAATTTTGAATTGATTTCTTTTATTATTTACTAAAATAAATTTTAAAATCGTATTAAATTAACATAAAAATAAATTTAATTAAATAGGTACGAACTAAATTCAAAATACTGAAAATATATTTTAAGATACTGAATACCTGTTAATTTATTTTCCTTCATCTATTTTGCAATGTGAACTTGGAATAGATGAAAAACACACCCTCTTTTCGGCTATGAATATATTTTTGCAAATGAATATATTTCTGTAAC
Source organism: Nemurella pictetii (assembly GCA_921293315.2). Taxonomy (NCBI): domain Eukaryota; kingdom Metazoa; phylum Arthropoda; class Insecta; order Plecoptera; family Nemouridae; genus Nemurella; species Nemurella pictetii. Next base: position 16,105,093 of record OV121121.1, read on the forward strand.
AATTACCTACGAATGAACCTTAAATATCACGTTTCCAATTTTAATTTCTTACTTCACTTATTAAAAGAATGACCATGTTACAAAAAAAATGTACCTAAGCAAGAAAATGATGTATCTACGGAAATATTGAGGGTTGAAAACTAGGGGTGTCTCCTACCCTTAAGAACAAGAAATTGTAGTTTTTTTTAAATTATGCCAGAACAAAGAAATTTCTTAATTATTGGATACCGCAATATTTAAGTGAAATATAGATCACACCTGGAGAAAGAGGGATGAGACACAATGCGCGGAAAAAAGTCAACCCCGGAGTATTCCGCGCCCCCCATTGGGTGAACAGTTGCAAGATTTCTTATCAGCGTTTTTTCCCGTGTTTTCGTACGCCACAAATAAGTGTCACAATCAGGGATTGTCATCTCTTTTGACCACGATGCTACTACTGTGCTATGGAATTCCACATTTACTAAACTTTTAGTTATAGGACCCACACGATTCACCCTTCTAATCCACTTATTTCTATAATGTTTTTATCATTGGGGAAAAGATGTCAGGTAATTTTCGTCTTATTCTCACTTATGATTACCAAAATCTCAAACAAAACAACTGACAGACAACGACCAGCAACAGTACCGCCAAAAGTCTACACCACCAAAACCCACAATGCAATGCGCGTCTTCGCGCATGTGCAGATGCACTAAAACGGTTTAAAAATGTGGTCTATTATATTATATTTTATATGTTAAATTTTCTGGATGTGTTAACCCTTACGATTTAATGTTTGTGTAAGAATTTCACTGTTTTATTTTTAGCACTTTTCCAGTAAATGGCGCTTTTATGACGTTTATATAGCGCTTTTTTAGTGTTTTTGCAGTTTTTTGCAACTAAATCAAATTTATCTTCAACTGATGTTGAAAAATTTTACCGTGGGCGTTAAATTCATTGAAACAAAAATTCTGTGTTACTTTGAAGCAAATCAATTTTATAGTTTCTCTTTTAATTTCGAATAATTTCACGACGACGACTTATTTCCAGGCAACTAAAATGTCATCGAGAAAGTTGCTAAATTAACGCCGAACATTTCAAATTGATCATAAAAGCCTCTAGGCTATGCGCACACGCAATATAATCGCGTTGAGGGTGAGCGTAAATATTACGCTCATCCACAACGCGATTATATGAGTGTTCGCATAGCCTAGAAGTAGTAACAAGATCTTCAGGCCACGAACACAAGGAACCTGGCGCTAAATCTGCCCGTCGCCCGACTCGACCCCATGAAAGGCGAGCAGGGGCGCCCCACTATTAACCGAACGTGGGTCTGACATGGAATTATAGGCATGATAAGCCTGCATGGTTCTATGACACCTATTCCATTCAAACAAAATTCAATCAAAATGACGTCATGATAGCCACTCGCTAAAGCCAGGCAGAGCAATTCGGGTTGTGATTTCCCTGTCTTCCTTTGTTATTTAGCAGAGCGAATAAATATTATTTTCCAAACTGGTAGTACGTCCAGCGGGTATCTGACGTCACTTGTCTCCGAGTGTAACAGGTGTAAGGTGCTGACCCTGGCAGGTCTTCCAGTCGTTGCCTAGCGCCATGCCGGGCGGACAGAGACAGAACGCGTTGCCCAGCGTGTTGAGACAGAGATGGGAGCAGCCTGCGCTGCCGGCTGCGCACTCGTCGACGTCGAGGCAGCCATGTTGGTCCGGGGCGAGCCGCGTGCCGCGTAGTCCGTCGCACGCGCATGCGTACCCGCCGCGCGTGTTCGTGCACCGGTCCTGGCACGGGCCGTGTCCGTTGCGCAGCAGGCACTCGTCCACGTCTGCGCAAAGGGTCAAGGTCACGCTAACGATCTCATCGCCATGGCAACGCCGTGTTAGATAGCAACCCGGTCCGCTCAGCGCTAGTTGCGAGAAATAATACCAACATGATGGGAAATAAATTTGCTCTCACCAATTAGTTTATATCTCTAACTGCATTAGTTAATAAATGTATGAATAAATATACTAGTGAGTTACTAGAAGGCATGAGAAGTGGTAAATTAAACGTTGAGGTAGAGTTCTAATTTTTTAATTTGATGTTTACAAATAGCGTCATGCGTCAAGCAGTTTTAATGTAAGTATCAATAGTAAATCAGTTTTTAAGTAATATTTCTGTTTTTGAAAATCACGTTTTGCACTCTAGAGGCTAAAATTCTTGACAAAATGTAATTAATCTTTTCAAAATTTTTTAGTCCAATTTTGTATCAATTTTCGTAACGCTTGTTACGCGCTTTTTCTGAAAAATGATGTTTGTTTGGCGATTTTATGAATATTTAAAAACAAAATGCGGTTTTGTGCAACTAACTATATTTTAACTAAGATAACGTTGAAAAATTCACATTGTGCTTTCTATATATTATTAAGAAAGAGAGATTGAAAGTACATTTTTCTTTTAAGAGTGGTTCATTTCAAAATATTTTCTCACTCAAATAACGTTAATGAACAGAAAGGAAACATGGACACGGAAAGCTTGTACCCTGCATGGACACTGAAAGCTTGTACCCTGCATGGACACTGAAAGCTTGTACCCTGCATGGACACTGAAAGCTTGTACCCTGCATGGACACGGAAAGCTTGTACCCTGCATGGACACTGAAAGCTTGTACCCTGCATGGACACTGAAAGCTTGTACCCTGCATGGACACTGAAAGCTTGTACCCTGCATGGACACTGAAAGCTTGTACCCTGCATGGACACTGAAAGCTTGTACCCTGCATGGACACTGAAAGCTTGTACCCTGCATGGACACTGAAAGCTTGTACCCTGCATGGACACTGAAAGCTTGTACCCTGCATGGACACTGAAAGCTTGTACCCTGCATGGACACTGAAAGCTTGTACCCTGCATGGACACTGAAAGCTTGTACCCTGCATGGACACTGAAAGCTTGTACCCTGCATGGACACTGAAAGCTTGTACCCTGCATGGACACTGAAAGCTTGTACCCTGCATGGACACTGAAAGCTTGTACCCTGCATGGACACTGAAAGCTTGTACCCTGATGGCACGCGTACCTCTGCACGTGCGCCCGTCGTCGGTCACCCGGAAGCCGTGGGGACACGTGCACCGGAAGGAGCCCAGCGTGTTCCGGCAGCCTTCCTGGCAACCCCCGTTGCTTGACGAACACTCGTCGATGTCTGCAACGCATCGATCACGATTGACGGGGAGGCCAGTAGAATATGTAGCCTAGCAACGGCAAACATCTCACCAGGCTGTAGGATGCAGGACACTCTGCCAGCAAACATCTCACCAGGCTGAAGGATGCAGGACACTCTGCCAGCAAACATCTAACCAGGCTGTAGGATGCAAGGACATTCTGCCAGCAAACATCTCACCAGGCTGTAGGATGCAGGACACTCTGCCAGCAAACATCTCACCAGGCTGTAGGATGCAGGACACTCTGCCAGCAAACATCTCACCAGGCTGTAGGATGCAGGACACTCTGCCAGCAAACATCTCACCAGGCTGTAGGATGCAGGACACTCTGCCAGCAAACATCTCACCAGGCTGTAGGATGCAGGACACTCTGCCAGCAAACATCTCACCAGGCTGTAGGATGCAGGACACTCTGCCAGCAAACATCTCACCAGGCTGTAGGATGCAGGACACTCTGCCAGCAAACATCTCACCAGGCTGTAGGATGCAGGACACTCTGCCAGCAAACATCTCACCAGGCTGTAGGATGCAGGACACTCTGCCAGCAAACATCTCACCAGGCTGTAGGATGCAGGTAAGTGGTAACTCTGCCGAAATTGCATTTTTGAGCTAGCGACAGAATCATCAGCGCCGCCTTGACGGTTTGGTTGGAAATTAAAGCACCACAACCATCATAGGTACAACTTAACACAACTTTACTTACCTCATCTTAGACGTTTTATTGAGGGAGCTAATAGTTTGCCACTAATGCACTATTTTAACACTAAACAAGTAATTTCAAGTATTTGTAACGCTGTTGATTAATGCTGTATAACGACGCACTGTTTCAACAACTGGCCCTGTGGTACTGGTCTAACGGCGTCGGTGAATGAAAGGGTGGTGATGAACCTTACCTTGCCTAGAAGGGAGGAGGGGAAACCCGGTGCCGGCACGTAGCCTACTCCTGTCGAAAAGCACCGAGGGGACCACCGGCTTTACGTCCCTTCCGAAGGACGGTACAACTCGAACAACAGGATTCCTCCGCTAATCCGTGCTGTCGAGATGTTGACAAGCAAGGCGAGTGAAGTTGTCGTACTAACTTCAAATCCTCCGACCTCTCTCCCGAACAGAACTGACCATGTGCATGATGGTCACCCATCAAACACCTGACTCAGCGCGATGTTGCTTAACTTCGGTGATCTCACGAGAACCGGTGTTTCCAACGTTGCCAAACCGTTCGGTGAGAAATTCGAGTTTTGTAAGACGGTTGAAAGATGGCACTCACCATGGCACCTGTTTCCTGCGCTGCGGAAGCCCCGGTAGCACGAGCAGACCGCCGCCCCCGCCGCCCCCGCCGTGCACACCTGCTCGCAGCCCCCGCGCCCGGGGCCCCTGCACCCCCCGCGGCCCCCCGGGTTCCCCCGGCCAGGGGGCGGCGCCAGCACCGGCAACAGGTTGTCGTCGGGCTCGCGGGGGGCGGCGGGGGCGGCGGGGATTACGTTGTCCGCGCCCGGTGCCCGCTATAGAGTGGGGGGGGGGGGGTCAGTTGTAACGGTATTATAACAAACTAGGTTGATAATCGTTGCATTTAGTACATATCGTAATTTATTGTTAGAAACGAAATTCCAAAATGTGGCGTACCGTGAGTCTAGCCTGGATCTACTGACAACGAGTTTTTGCATTGAACCTCGTATCAACTCAATAACAACTACAGGCTGGTTCACAATCAACTTAGCAATAGACATAACTTAAAATAAGCAGTAACTTAAAAGTTTGACATATGGATCTCCATTAGACTGTCTACAACAAACAAAAGGACTTAACTTAGACATGACTTAAACATAATGTTTGACCATGTCAAACTTTTAACTTACTGCTAATTTTAAGTTATGTCCATTGGCAAGTTGATTGTGAACCAGCCTTTAAGGTCCATGCACAACCAACTTATGCCGTAAACTTAGACCGTAACACCGGCCGACCGATGCCTTCCGTCCAAGCTGGTTCTGTCAGCTCGTGCCTTTCTGTTTCTAACCTTACAGGTTATGACTCTCATCTCGCGTATTTAAGAGCTTTGTTATGTAAGTTTTTTTTTTCGTAGTATCGTATCGTGTGCATTTTGGCGGTGAAAAGTAATTCAGGTATAAGCAATGGTCGTGGTTAAATACCATTTTTATTTGGTGGCACAGATTAATAAATGTATGGTTGAGGTATAAATGAGAAGTGCAGTCAAAAGTTAAGACGAAGTAAACTCTGTAACTTACGAAATAGTCTGAATACTGAATCCCCGCTCTCTTGTCGATGACAGTTAAACGTCATAAACGTCAGATTCAGCGCCATGCTTGACAAACCAATGACAGTCTACGATCTGTGATTGGTCGAATCGTGAATCTCGCAGTTTACGATAAAACAGTTCTCCCAATTCGGTATAGAATACCGAAAAGAAAAAGGTGGGAGACGAGACGAGACGAGAGGATCTCCCAAGCCGGGGAGACGAGAACTTTTTAAAAGTTTTAAAAAAAGTTAAAAGTTTTTAAAAGTTAAATCAGGCTCCAGGTGGAGGAATCATGTCAGGCAGTCAGCAAGTGAGGCAGGAACTAGAAACAAACAACTCGCAATACACCTATTCCACTCAGAGAAACATGACTTCACTTACCCACTGGAGGTACTAACGGTTTGGAAAAAAATATTAATTATCTCTGCTAATTAACAAAGGAAGACAGGGAAATCACAACCCGAATTTCTCTACCTGGCTTTAGCGAGTGGGTATCATGACGTCATTTTGATAGAATTTTGATTGAATGGAATAGGTGTATTCAAGAAGACATAGGTGGATTTGACATCATCCCCTCCTCCCCTCCCCCTACCCAACAACCTCCTACCTCGTGCTTGTGTGCCTCGCCGCCCGCGAGCTTCCTGTTCTTCGCCACCAGGGTGCGTTGGTAGCCGTCCGGTAGACCTCCCACGGCGTTGTCGACCTCTCCCTGACCTCCACCCCTCGCGTTGTCGACCTCTCCCTGACCTCCACCCCTCCCGTTGTCGACCTCTCCCTGACCTCCGACCCTCGCGTTGTCGACCTCTCCCTGACCTCCACCCCTCGCGTTGTCGACCTCTCCCTGACCTCCACCCCTCGCGTTGTCGACCTCTCCCTGACCTCCGACCCTCGCGTTGTCGACCTCTCCCTGACCTCCACCCCTCGCGTTGTCGACCTCTCCCTGACCTCCACCCCTCGCGTTGTCGACCTCTCCCTGACCTCCGACCCTCACGTTGTCGACCTCTCCCTGACCTCCACCCCTCGCGTTGTCGACCTCTCCCTGACCTCCACCCCTCGCGTTGTCGACCTCTCCCTGACCTCCGACCCTCGCGTTGTCGACCTCTCCCTGACCTCCACCCCTCGCGTTGTCGACCTCTCCCTGACCTCCACCCCTCGCGTTGTCGACCTCTCCCTGACCTCCGACCCTCACGTTGTCGACCTCTCCCTGACCTCCACCCCTCCCGTTGTCGACCTCTCCCTGACCTCCACCCCTCCCGTTGTCGACCTCTCCCTGACCTCCGACCCTCGCGTTGTCGACCTCTATTGCCGTAATCGTCGTCTTGCTCGAGTCGATATCGTTTTCCTTGGCGCCTCGCGCAAGCGCCTTGTTGACGACCTTGGAGCCCCCGGGCTTCTTCTTGTTGCCGCCCCCTCGCCGCCCCCCGCCCCCGCCCCCGCCCCCCTCGCCCAGCTTGCCGTCCTTGCGACGCCGCTCCCGCCGCCGCTGCTGCTTCGCCCTACGCGCGGCGGCGTCGGCGTCGGCGTCGGGCGTCGGTTTCAGCCGGCGTCGCTTGTCGCGGCGTCGGTGCTGGACGTCGTGGGCTGCAACATGGACGGTATCGCGTCGGCGTCAGCACAAGGTTGTTTCATTATCAGGGTGTGAGGATCAGGGTGTCAGACTGAGATACAGTAGGCCGTGTTTGTAACTACCTTTCCTGAGTCAAAGATGACCATAACAAAGGATTTGTTTTTAATTTTATTAATCGTCTTTGGAAATTAATGTTAAGAAAAAATAAGCACTAGGAACATGTGGACAATTAAATATTTTTTTCAAATAAAAATAAAAAAATCACTTTTTCAGACATTCGATTTGTAAATGTGATTTCTGTTTGTTTCGAGCAATTGAATGTCTTCTTGCATGACTTGATGACTTGATGACTTGATGACTTGATGACTTGAAGACTTGAAGACTTGATGACTTGATGACTTGAAGACTTGATGACTTGATGACTTGAAGTCGACGCATGACTTGATGACTTGAAGTCGACGCATGACTTGATGACTTGAAGTCGACGCATGACTTGATGACTTGATGACTTGATGACTTGATGACTTGATGACTTGATGACTTGATGACTTGATGACTTGATGACTTGATGACTTGATGACTTGATGACTTGATGACTTGATGACTTGATGACTTGATGACTTGATGACTTGATGACTTGATGACTTGATGACTTGATGACTTGATGACTTGATGACTTGATGACTTGATGACTTGATGACTTGATGACTTGAAGACTTGAAGACTTGATGACTTGATGACTTGAAGACTTGATGACTTGATGACTTGAAGTCGACGCATGACTTGATGACTTGAAGTCGACGCATGACTTGATGACTTGAAGTCGACGCATGACTTGATGACTTGAAGTCGACGCATGACTTGATGACTTGAAGTCGACGCATGACTTGATGACTTGAAGTCGACGCATGACTTGATGACTTGAAGTCGACGCATGACTTGATGACTTGAAGTCGACGCATGACTTGATGACTTGAAGTCGACGCATGACTTGATGACTTGAAGTCGACGCATGACTTGATGACTTGAAGTCGACGCATGACTTGATGACTTGAAGTCGACGCATGACTTGATGACTTGAAGTCGACGCATGACTTGATGACTTGAAGTCGACGCATGACTTGATGACTTGAAGTCGACGCATGACTTGATGACTTGAAGTCGACGCATGACTTGATGACTTGAAGTCGACGCATGACTTGATGACTTGAAGTCGACGCATGACTTGATGACTTGAAGTCGACGCATGACTTGATGACTTGAAGTCGACGCATGACTTGATGACTTGAAGTCGACGCATGACTTGATGACTTGAAGTCGACGCATGACTTGATGACTTGAAGTCGACGCATGACTTGATGACTTGAAGTCGACGCATGACTTGATGACTTGAAGTCGACGCATGACTTGATGACTTGAAGTCGACGCATGACTTGATGACTTGAAGTCGACGCATGACTTGATGACTTGAAGTCGACGCATGACTTGATGACTTGAAGTCGACGCATGACTTGATGACTTGAAGTCGACGCATGACTTGATGACTTGAAGTCGACGCATGACTTGATGACTTGAAGTCGACGCATGACTTGATGACTTGAAGTCGACGCATGACTTGATGACTTGAAGTCGACGCATGACTTGATGACTTGAAGTCGACGCATGACTTGATGACTTGAAGTCGACGCATGACTTGATGATTCGATCAAACTGCCTGCGTTATTTCACCTGTGGCTGTCAGGTTGTACAATTTAATTATCAGCTGACAAATCCCAGGTGAACGTTTAGCTAGACGAAGTTGGTTCTCCAACTTCCGCCTCCAGCCACCACCAGTCATGCTGGTAAATGTACGGTTTAATTCCGAGTCTGACATGTCGGAGGTGTCGTTTCAAACTTGTCTCTAAGTGCGCGTCTGTGAATCATCCAGAGGGCTTAGCTTTCAACAACTTGTTTTTATTTTCGTTGAAGAGAAGTCCCAAATACCATCACAGAGTCCGTTAACAGTTTTCTTTCAAACTAAACGCCCGAAACCAAAATCACCGGCTCTGAGCGCATTGTTAGTCGTTGCCACGGTGATGACTAGTTAATAGTTTGTTGTTACATTCTTATTTATAATCCGACCTTTGAAAAAAACCGGCCCTAATTCCCGACATGAAAAAAATGTAACTTCAAACACACACAACAAAAGACAGCTTCCTTCAGTGGCTGGACCATAAATCCTGGACGCATAACGTTCATTGACAGACCAACACAATCCCTGGTGCGTGCCGGCCTAATCTGAAATTGATTTCGTTGCTTTCTATTTGGCCGGCGCCTAACACGAGAGCAGATCGACCCGATGATATCGCGACGTTGCAGACAAATGAAGGAAGGTCCTACCGCGCGCTTTGCCGGCGTTGGGAGGTGCGGCGTCCGCATTCTTCCTTATCTTATCAGAGCGTCGCGCGCCGCCATCGTCCGCCACGGCCCAGCTGAAAGTACACAAGAAAACAATGGCAGCAGCGACAAGCCCCGTTCACCGACACAAGAAAGCATACATCAACCGGCCGTGACACCTGAATGCCTCTCATTCTCGGCCCCGTGGACAATCCTATTGTTTCCCAAAGGCGCCATTTTACGCTCGCTCTTTTTTTCCACGGTTTTGCCGATGTCGAGTCGGTCAAAGTTCACGAATTGTGTGCCATAGATGGCGGGCGTGTTTCCCGTGCCTGTGAGTCAATGGCATTCTCGAGTCTCTGCCGCTCGGATGCAACGAGACGAAGCCCGTGCTTTGAGAATATGTCGATCCGGCGGTAGACTCGGTTGTACGTCATCGAAATAACAGGTCCGTTGTCTTGGGAACCAACTAACCCCCGCAAAGCAGACATCTTGGGCGCACATTAATAATACTGTGTTCATGGTGAACACTTCAACACCAAAGTTAATTACGGTCATTTTGACGCAAGCAAATATCAGAGAGTTTAACAGCCTCCTTTATTTATGTCCATACTGCATCCCCGATATTCAATTATTTTCCACCAGCTTTGAAATTGGCGCAACCGTCGCGACTGTGTTTACCTGAAGGGCGGCCTGGCGTTGGTTTCAGCGCCGTCCTGTAGGGCTCCAGGTCCTCCAGGTCCTCCAGGTCCTCCAGGGAATCCAGGGCGCGAGGACGAAGGCTCCTGCAAGTAGTTGTGTCTCGAGCGAGGGTGTCGCGGTCGCACCTTCAACCCCCCCTCCTCACCGGGATCTGACGACCAGCAACAAGAAACAAACACACAATTAGAGACAAGCTCAGGGAAAAACTTGATCTAAAATGATCGAAAACCTAATGTGTATGTTAAGTGTGCTGAAAATCTTAGGGGATGAAAATCAGTTAAGTATCTCTTTGCCTGTGTAGCGCGAACAAACACACAGCAGTAAGGTGATTGAATGTTTGATCGTCACGCTCAACAAGTAAGCTGGGAGCTTCGCAGAGTGATAAGTTCCGGTCAAGAAGTCGAACTTGAAACAAAGCAGCGCTGGCACGTCTCCCGAGGAGGCTGTGGCCAGGGGACGCAGCGATCCACAAGGCGCTAGTTTGCCTGAGAGTTCTCCAAGCAAGATGGAGATAGAGATTCGAAGGATTAATTTTATACATTTTTAATATTATTCTTTTTTCCTAATCTTAGGATAATCTGATAAAGCAGACAGCATGGCTTTGCGAAACGTCGAAAAAAGCTGAAGTTTGGTAGCTATTAGCATTCTATAATCCAGGTAAGTTGCTTTTCTCTGAAATGTAGAAATAGACAGGATAAACGAAGTGTTTGAGAGCCCATGGGTGATGAAGTGGGTCTTGTGTTTGATTGTGTTCTGTTAAGACAGAGTTTCGGCCCTAAAATTGGCCTGGATCCCCGTAGGGCGTAGACCGTCACAGGACACGGTCCTCAAGATGGTCGATGCTCCTGAAAATGTGTCGAAACGTCGACCACGGCCCATGTTGAGGGTCAACAGATCACAATCGCACCCAACACCCACTAACTGGGGAGAGACTGGTTTTTGCGATGCGACGCCAGACAGACAGACAGACTTAGCGAAGGATCCTCCCACGACAATGAGATACTGGGCTGCATGCACTCGGATTGCACGCGAGAGATGGAGATTATGCTGCTGCTGCTGCTGCTGCTGCTGCTGCTGCTGCTGCTGCTGCTGCTGCTGCTGCTGCTGCTGCTGCTGCTGCTGCTGCTGCTGCTGCTGCTGCTGCTGCTGCTGCTGCTGCTGCTGCTGCTGCTGCTGCTTGCTACTGCTGCTGCTGCTGCTGCTTGCTGCTGCTGCTGCTGCTGCTGCTGCTGCTGCTGCTGCTGCTGCTGCTGCTGCTGCTTGTTGCTTGCTGCTGCTGCTGCTGCTGCTGCTGCTGCTGCTGCTGCTGCTGCTGCTGCTGCTGCTGCTGCTTGCAAAATTCTTTATATGTGTGGCTTATGACTAATGTCAAGATAGATGCAGCAAGATGCAGTAGATGTCCTATCGGGACATCAGACCGGATTGAAGTCGTGACCTGGCCGCCACCAGGGACCTGGCATGGACCTGGCATGGACCTGGCATGGACCTGGCATGGACCTGGCATGGACCTGGCATGGACCTGGCATGGACCTGGCAGGGACCTGGCATGGTTCTAGCATGGACCTGGCATGGACCTGGCATGGACCTGGCATGGACCTGGCATGGGAAATGCATTCGTGTTTCATGTTCGATTAGCGCCGCTTCGCGCGAATCAATTGTTTGGCGCTCTGAGCGACCCGGCCCACGATGTCGCCACGACCCACGGATTTGCATAATTGACACTGCGTTCTTTTCGACACTAAGGAGCCTAGATTGCCGGGCCGCGAAGTCAATGCTTCGCTCGCCTTGCTGGATTGATTATTGGTGTTTAACGACGCACTGTTTTTAAAAACTGGCCCTTTGGCGCTGGTCTAATGGCGTCGGTGAATGAAAGGGTGATGATGAACCTAACCTATGGCTAGAAGGGAGGAGGGGAAACCCGGTGCCGGCACGTAGCCTACTCCTGTCGAAAAGCACCGAGGGGACCACCGGCTTTACGTCCCTTCCGAAGGACGGTGCAACTCGAACGACAGGATTCCTCCACCAATCCGTGCTGTCGAGAGGTTGACAAGCAAGGCGAGTGAAGTTGTCGTACTAACTTCAAACCCTCCGACCTCTCTCCCGAACAGAACTGATCGTGTGCATGATGGTCACCCATCAAACACCTGACTCAGCGCGATATTGCTTAACTTCGGTGATCTCACGAGAACCGGTGTTTCACTCGCCTCGCCATCCGACGTGTCATTCAATTACTTTACTTTTTCACTACTAAAAATAATACCATAGGATCTAAATTAGAGTGAAAAAATATATTGTTCTGAAAATACTATCAAAATCAGAAATTTCGTTTGGTCTGTAGAGCGCGGACAATTAGTTCCAGCATTAAGTGGAATTAAAGATTCGGTTCGCTCGCTACGCTTCTAAGTGTGTTCAAAGCCTTAGCTCAGGTCAACGGGTCTCTGCCATGATGTTAGCTAACGTGGGCCATACAAGCTGGCTGAAGATCGAAGGACGCATGATGTTAGCTAACGTGGGCCATACAAGCTGGCTGAAGATCGAAGGACGCATGATGTTAGCTAACGTGGGCCATACAAGCTGGCTGAAGATCGAAGGACGCATGATGTTAGCTAACGTGGGCCATACAAGCTGGCTGAAGATCGAAGGACGCATGATGTTAGCTAACGTGGGCCATACAAGCTGGCTGAAGATCGAAGGACGCATGATGTCCGATCTGTCAGAATTCCTTCAAAATCACACATTGCAGCCACCAGTTATGATAACACCAAACATCAAGGCTTGGCGAAGTGTTACAGATATATCAAAAGAGATGCCGCCTCAAAATCCGCATCACTCTCTAATTTTAGAAGTATTATTCGTCATTTCGTTTGGCATTTTAGCACATTATCTCCGTCTCTGTTTTCTCGATCAACAGCTCACGAAGGACGTGAATTCCTCGGAAACCGCATAAAGTTACGAGATTAAAGTCACCAGATTTCCTAGCACCAACTTCAGAAAGACAATACCAGACAATACAGTTATTTCCAGTTTTCCCCGGTTACATGCGAAACTTTATGTATAAACAAGTTCGAGCTTCGCTCGACCTTTGGAACCATGGGGCCCGGGCATATGCGCATAGCGCAAACCTATGCGCATAGCGCAGACCTATGCGCGTAGCGCAGACCTATGCGCATAGCGCAAATCAAGGTCCGAAAGGCCGATAGTCGGCCCCGGTTGCCCTAATGTCGTAAAATCTCGGCCAAAAACAGAAAATTTACAAAACTTTCAGCCCGAGCCCGACTATCAGGTCGTGTTTTTCTTCGCATTTCTAATATGTATGCACCATGCCGGGCCCAGCCTCACTAAATGCAATCAGCACTAAGGTGGTAATGCCGTTCTTAAGTTAATACCTGCAACCTGAACCTTCTGAAGGTCATCTTTAAAGAAGTACGTATAACCATTTCTTGAATCTGGGCCCTCGCTGTTCGTCAAGGGAGAGATTGATAATTGGCTGTGCCAGTTATTAAAGCGAAGCTCGATCAATAGGTACCTAATTACTAGGTACCTACAATCTTGTGAATCTTCTGTCATTCATTCCGGTTTCTCACATTGAATATTTATTTCAGCCCACAATAACTCTCTAATATATACTCAAGGAAGCCATGCAAAGGCCTGCCGGAAAATATTCCCTAAAGGGAATAGTAGTAGTACCTACTAGTACTTGATACCGGGTCAGAAAAAAACAATCGGTTAGTTGTCAATCGACATCATATTTTCGATAAATTATGCCTTCTTCTACGTAATATTTCAACTCGAATGGTTTCATAGGAGGATCAAACTATAGTATTTAGCAATAATAAGGTATGGATTCTATTTTAGAACCAAAAGTTGAGCAGAGTTTTCAGGTAAGAAAGTGCAATCTTGACAGATGCCAAGAAATCACCTCGCCAAAGTCGACATTTTTAAACGCGATTTAATTTCAGGCAAAACACACTTACATACTCATCCACAGTAGCAATAACGGAACTAAGGCAGTCATTTCGATTTTTTGAGCAAAAACCGGGGCTGAAATACTCAAGATTATGATAATATTAAGCGTTTAACAATGAAACTGCGTAGCAACCGCGGACCAATTTTATAAGCGTATCTCCCCAATGTAAAACATGGTTAACACCGTTTTTTACATGTGGAGCTTCGCTAATAAAAACAAATTCAACAAATATATCTGCATATTATCTATATGATATTATTACATAATATTATCTATATGATATTATTAAATTATATTCTTCACGTGTTAGAAAAACTGATTGAACAATGCGATCGAGAAAATATGTGTTGCGAAATAAGAATTATTTGCGTTTGCAATTTGCGAGCTCATTTGCAGTTCGGAAGTAACAACCTCGTAACATCGTGACATCGTAACATCGTAACATCGTGACATCGTGACATCGTGACATCGTAGCATCGTAACATCGTAACATCGTGACATCGTGACATCGTAACATCGTAACATCGTGACATCGTAACATCGTAACATCGTAACATCGTAACATCGTAACATCGTAACATCGTAACATCGTAGCATCGTAACATCGTAACATCGTAACATCGTGACATCGTGACATCGTAACATCGTAACATCGTGACATCGTAACATCGTAACATCGTGACATCGTAACATCGTAACATCGTGACATCGTAACATCGTAACATCGTAGCATCGTAACATCGTAACATCGTTACATCGTGACATCGTAACATCGTGACATCGTGACATCGTAACATCGTGACATCGTAACATCGTAACATCGTAACATCGTAACATCGTAACATCGTGACATCGTAACATCGTAACATCGTAACATCGTAACATCGTAACATCGTAACATCGTAACATCGTGACATCGTAACATCGTGACATCGTGACATCGTGACATCGTAACATCGTGACATCGTAACATCGTAACATCGTAACATCGTAACATCGTAACATCGTGACATCGTAACATCGTAACATCGTGACATCGTGACATCGTGACATCGTAGCATCGTAACATCGTAACATCGTGACATCGTGACATCGTAACATCGTAACATCGTGACATCGTAACATCGTAACATCGTAACATCGTAACATCGTAACATCGTAACATCGTAACATCGTAGCATCGTAACATCGTAACATCGTAACATCGTGACATCGTGACATCGTAACATCGTAACATCGTGACATCGTAACATCGTAACATCGTGACATCGTAACATCGTAACATCGTGACATCGTAACATCGTGACATCGTAGCATCGTAACATCGTAACATCGTGACATCGTGACATCGTAACATCGTAACATCGTGACATCGTAACATCGTAACATCGTAACATCGTAACATCGTAACATCGTAACATCGTAACATCGTAGCATCGTAACATCGTAACATCGTAACATCGTGACATCGTGACATCGTAACATCGTAACATCGTGACATCGTAACATCGTAACATCGTGACATCGTAACATCGTAACATCGTGACATCGTAACATCGTAACATCGTAGCATCGTAACATCGTAACATCGTTACATCGTGACATCGTAACATCGTGACATCGTGACATCGTAACATCGTGACATCGTAACATCGTAACATCGTAACATCGTAACATCGTAACATCGTGACATCGTAACATCGTAACATCGTAACATCGTAACATCGTAACATCGTAACATCGTAACATCGTGACATCGTAACATCGTGACATCGTGACATCGTGACATCGTAACATCGTGACATCGTAACATCGTAACATCGTGACATCGTGACATCGTAACATCGTAACATCGTGACATCGTAACATCGTAACATCGTGACATCGTAACATCGTAACATCGTAACATCGTAACATCGTGACATCGTGACATCGTGACATCGTGACATCGTGACATCGTGACATCGTAACATCGTGACATCGTAACATCGTAACATCGTAACATCGTAACATCGTAACATCGTAACATCGTGACATCGTCACATCGTAACATCGTAACATCGTAACATCGTAACATCGTAACATCGTAACATCGTAACATCGTGACATCGTAACATCGTAACATCGTGACATCGTAACATCGTGACATCGTGACATCGTAACATCGTAACATCGTAACATCGTAACATCGTAACATCGTGACATCGTAACATCGTGACATCGTAACATCGTAACATCGTGACATCGTAACATCGTAACATCGTAACATCGTAACATCGTAACATCGTAACATCGTGACATCGTGACATCGTAACATCGTAACATCGTAACATCGTAACATCGTAACATCGTGACATCGTAACATCGTAACATCGTGACATCGTAACATCGTAACATCGTAACATCGTAACATCGTAACATCGTAACATCGTAACATCGTGACATCGTAACATCGTAACATCGTGACATCGTAACATCGTGACATCGTAACATCGTAACATCGTAACATCGTGACATCGTAACATCGTAACATCGTTACATCGTAACATCGTAACATCGTAACATCGTAACATCGTAGCATCGTGACATCGTGACATCGTGACATCGTGACATCGTGACATCGTAACATCGTAACATCGTAACATCGTAACATCGTAACATCGTAACATCGTAACATCGTAACATCGTAACATCGTGACATCGTGACATCGTAACATCGTAACATCGTAACATCGTAACATCGTAACATCGTGACATCGTGACATCGTAACATCGTAACATCGTGACATCGTGACATCGTAACATCGTAACATCGTAACATCGTAACATCGTAACATCGTGACATCGTAACATCGTAACATCGTGACATCGTGACATCGTGACATCGTGACATCGTAACATCGTGACATCGTAACATCGTAACATCGTAACATCGTAACATCGTGACATCGTAACATCGTAACATCGTGACATCGGGACATCGTAACATCGTGACATCGTGACATCGTAACATCGTAACATCGTAACATCGTAACATCGTGACATCGTAACATCGTGACATCGTGACATCGTAACATCGTAACATCGTAACATCGTAACATCGTGACATCGTAACATCGTGACATCGTAACATCGTAACATCGTAACATCGTAACATCGTGACATCGTGACATCGTGACATCGTGACATCGTGACATCGTGACATCGTAACATCGTAACATCGTGACATCGTGACATCGTAACATCGTAACATCGTAACATCGTAACATCGTAACATCGTGACATCGTGACATCGTAACATCGTGACATCGTAACATCGTGACATCGTAACATCGTAACATCGTAACATCGTAACATCGTGACATCGTGACATCGTGACATCGTAACATCGTGACATCGTAACATCGTAACATCGTGACATCGTAACATCGTAACATCGTAACATCGTAACATCGTGACATCGTAACATCGTAACATCGTGACATCGTGACATCGTAACATCGTGACATCGTGACATCGTAACATCGTAACATCGTAACATCGTAACATCGTGACATCGTAACATCGTGACATCGTAACATCGTAACATCGTAACATCGTAACATCGTGACATCGTAACATCGTGACATCGTAACATCGTAACATCGTAACATCGTAACATCGTGACATCGTGACATCGTGACATCGTGACATCGTGACATCGTGACATCGTAACATCGTAACATCGTGACATCGTGACATCGTAACATCGTAACATCGTAACATCGTAACATCGTGACATCGTGACATCGTAACATCGTAACATCGTAACATCGTAACATCGTGACATCGTGACATCGTAACATCGTAACATCGTAACATCGTAACATCGTGACATCGTAACATCGTGACATCGTAACATCGTAACATCGTAACATCGTAACATCGTGACATCGTGACATCGTGACATCGTGACATCGTGACATCGTGACATCGTAACATCGTAACATCGTGACATCGTGACATCGTAACATCGTAGCATCGTAACATCGTGACATCGTGACATCGTAACATCGTAACATCGTAACATCGTAACATCGTAACATCGTAACATCGTGACATCGTAACATCGTGACATCGTAACATCGTGACATCGTGACATCGTGACATCGTGACATCGTAACATCGTAACATCGTAACATCGTAACATCGTAACATCGTAACATCGTAACATCGTAACATCGTGACATCGTAACATCGTGACATCGTAACATCGTAACATCGTAACATCGTAACATCGAAACATCGTAACATCGTGACATCGTGACATCGTGACATCGTGACATCATGACATCGTGACATCGTAACATCGTAACATCGTGACATCGTAGCATCGTAGCATCGTAACATCGTGACATCGTGACATCGTAACATCGTAACATCGTAACATCGTAACATCGTAGCATCGTATCATCGTAACATCGTAACATCGTAACATCGTGACATCGTGACATCGTAACATCGTAACATCGTGACATCGTAGCATCGTAGCATCGTAACATCGTGACATCGTGACATCGTAACATCGTAACATCGTAACATCGTAACATCGTGACATCGTAACATCGTGACATCGTAACATCGTGACATCGTAACATCGTGACATCGTGACATCGTAACATCGTAACATCGTAACATCGTAACATCGTAACATCGTAACATCGTAACATCGTAACATCGTGACATCGTAACATCGTGACATCGTGACATCGTAACATCGTAACATCGTAACATCGTAACATCGTGACATCGTGACATCGTGACATCGTAACATCGTAACATCGTGACATCGTAACATCGTGACATCGTGACATCGTAACATCGTGACATCGTAACATCGTAACATCGTAACATCGTGACATCGTAACATCGTAACATCGTGACATCGTAACATCGTAACATCGTAACATCGTGACATCGTAACATCGTGACATCGTAACATCGTAGCATCGTAGCATCGTAACATCGTAACATCGTAACATCGTGACATCGTAACATCGTAACATCGTGACATCGTAACATCGTAACATCGTGACATCGTAACATCGTAACATCGTGACATCGTAACATCGTAACATCGTGACATCGTAACATCGTGACATCGTGACATCGTGACATCGTGACATCGTAACATCGTAACATCGTGACATCGTAGCATCGTAACATCGTAACATCGTGACATCGTAACATCGTAACATCGTGACATCGTAACATCGTAACATCGTGACATCGTAACATCGTAACATCGTGACATCGTAGCATCGTAACATCGTGACATCGTGACATCGTGACATCGTGACATCGTAACATCGTAACATCGTAACATCGTAACATCGTAACATCGTAACATCGTAACATCGTAACATCGTAACATCGTAACATCGTAGCATCGTAGCATCGTAGCATCGTAACATCGTGACATCGTGACATCGTAGCATCGTAACATCGTAACATCGTAACATCGTAACATCGTAACATCGTAACATCGTAACATCGTAGCATCGTAGCATCGTGACATCGTGACATCGTAACATCGTAACATCGTAACATCGTGACATCGTAACATCGTGACATCGTGACATCGTAACATCGTAACATCGTGACATCGTGACATCGTAACATCGTAACATCGTAACATCGTAGCATCGTAGCATCGTAACATCGTGACATCGTAACATCGTAACATCGTAACATCGTAACATCGTAACATCGTGACATCGTGACATCGTAACATCGTAACATCGTGACATCGTGACATCGTGACATCGTAACATCGTGACATCGTAACATCGTAACATCGTAACATCGTAACATCGTAACATCGTAACATCGTAACATCGTGACATCGTAACAACGTAACATCGTCACATCGTGACATCGTAACATCGTAACATCGTGACATCGTAACATCGTAACATCGTAACATCGTAACATCGTGACATCGTAACATCGTGACATCGTAACATCGTGACATCGTAACATCGTAGCATCGTATAATCGTAACATCGTAACATCGTGACATCGTAACA
The DNA here is from genome assembly GCA_921293315.2 of Nemurella pictetii. NCBI lineage: Eukaryota > Metazoa > Arthropoda > Insecta > Plecoptera > Nemouridae > Nemurella > Nemurella pictetii. The sequence continues at coordinate 16,125,217 of OV121121.1, forward strand.
TCGTAACATCGTGACATCGTAACATCGTAACATCGTGACATCGTAACATCGTAACATCGTGACATCGTAGCATCGTAACATCGTAACATCGTAACATCGTAACATCGTAACATCGTGACATCGTGACATCGTGACATCGTAACATCGTGACATCGTGACATCGTGACATCGTGACATCGTAACATCGTAACATCGTGACATCGTAACATCGTGACATCGTAACATCGTAACATCGTAACATCGTAACATCGTAACATCGTGACATCGTAACATCGTAACATCGTGACATCGTAACATCGTAACATCGTAACATCGTGACATCGTAACATCGTAACATCGTAACATCGTAACATCGTGACATCGTAACATCGTAACATCGTGACATCGTAACATCGTAACATCGTGACATCGTAACATCGTAACATCGTCACATCGTAACATCGTAACATCGTAACATCGTAACATCGTGACATCGTGACATCGTAACATCGTAACATCGTAACATCGTGACATCGTAACATCGTGACATCGTGACATCGTAACATCGTAACATCGTAACATCGTAACATCGTAACATCGTGACATCGTAACATCGTAACATCGTGACATCGTAACATCGTGACATCGTAACATCGTAGCATCGTAACATCGTAACATCGTGACATCGTAACATAGTAACATCGTGACATCGTAACATCGTGACATCTTAACATCGTGACATCGTAACATCGTAGCATCGTAACATCGTAACATCGTGACATCGTAACATCGTAACATCGTAACATCGTGACATCGTAACATCGTAACATCGTAACATCGTGACATCGTAACATCGTAACATCGTAACATCGTGACATCGTAACATCGTAACATCGTGACATCGTAACATCGTAACATCGTAACATCGTAACATCGTGACATCGTAACATCGTAACATCGTAACATCGTAACATCGTAACATCGTAACATCGTAACATCGTAACATCGTGACATCGTAACATCGTGACATCGTGACATCGTAACATCGTAACATCGTAACATCGTAACATCGTAACATCGTGACATCGTAACATCGTAACATCGTGACATCGTGACATCGTGACATCGTGACATCGTGACATCGTGACATCGTGACATCGTAACATCGTAACATCGTGACATCGTGACATCGTAACATCGTAAACATCTTTATATTGTTATGATCCTTTCACACCCACCACCTCGACATTCGAGGAATCACTGATAGTTCAGGTGAACCTCGGTAAGCTACCAGCTGTAAGCTACCAGCTGTAAGCTACCAGCTGTAAGCTATACCTTATCAAATACGCCATTTTCAAGAAAATTTGTAAAAATAAACTATTAAATTTTTCCTCTGTAGTCAAATCGAGAGGATAAACGTATAAAATTATATTATATTAAGAGCCAGCTAAAGGCAGCTTAAAAGCCGAAAATGCAGATGTCCACGCCATTACTTTTCCTGCCCCTAAATTTGATCCCAATATTTTTGAAAAAAAATCAGTGTGTAGAGGAAGAGTACTCCGAACCGCCTAGTAAACTTAAATTGAGATCAGATGGAAAATAAAACAACCAGAGAAGAAAGAAAAGTGGTGTTTTCGTTTAAAAAAACCCCACAAAAAGTCCCAAATTCAAGATTTATTTGTGAACAAAGTAAACGTCCGATCGACACGAGCCTTTACATCGCGGGTCAGAAATTTTTTCAACTATCCACTGATTTTTTTTCATAAATGTAGGGAACATTTTAGGGGCAGAGAAAAGTAACCACGTGGACCTCTGCACTACCAAAATTTTCCGTGTGAGAAAGCTAATCTTTCACGGATTAGACCTGGTGAAAAATAACTTCCAGTTTTACTGCCTCATTATCAGCATGAGAAATAAAAACACTCTTGGAGATTATGCTTGCACAACCCGACACATGGTTATATAAAAGTCAGTAAAAAGGTAAATCATAAAATTCCGTGTTTCATATGGTTTTTTCGATATGACTGGATTCGTCTCTGTTTGCAGACCTAAAGCAATGTTGAAATGAAAAAATCGGATGAAAATTATCGATTTTTTCGGTAATATTCATTCGTTTTTACGTGAGTAAGATTAGAGCGGCTTAAAACATGACGCACATACAAATTCTTTTCCTTGATTGAAATGCGCCACAGAATCATCAATAAGTGCACTAGAACTTTGATTCAAAGTATCATACAATCTGCTGACAAAGATGAACCCAACCGTGTCATTAAAATCACGAAAATCGAGAAAAAGCACATTTTTTTCATTTTGATGATTAATCTTGGTTATGCAAGAGTCGCAGATGTGTGCCAGCGTTTTTAATCCGTAGCTTCTTATGATTACTGCCACAGATTATTTTGATTTCCATTATCGTATCGGATTACAACCTATGTAGACTCTTAATTTGGTAAAACTGGCCAGTTTGGCCTCTATGAGTGTACAAAATCATGTTGAAAATCTCGTAATAATTCGCGAATTTATTAAACGTGGCAGATCTAATTTCATAGATTATAAAGGTGTCTAGAATTTTCATCATAATCGGTTTTGGCGTTTGGTCTGTAGGGTGCAAAAAACAACGTCAAAGACTCTCTTCTGCAGGTTAATCATCGATTAAAGGCCCCAGCTTCCATCAAGTCCAGAAAGAAACGGGGCATTCCTCGACTCTATCCGAGTGTCCCCGAGAAGTGGCGAAGCGGTCTCAGAGTTCAGTGACAGTAATTGTAAGAATCAGAGCAAAGGTCACAAAGGTCACAAAGGTCGCCGTAGTGACCTTTGTGCTGATGATCAGTGCTGTTAGACCATCGGTGCTCGATCCTCGATCGCGCCGTCGAATCAAGCAATCATTTGTCTCAGTTGACTCTGCGGGGCTGTGATTGCATGTGATTGCAGCGAGGTGATAGTTGTCCCGTCGGCCGCTGGGTGGCTCTGCAATCCAGTGGCGTCGGGACCGGTGGGGCCGGGGGACCAGTGCCCTCTTTATACATGTCCTGTCTTTTGTCAATGTTTTAAATGGAACAAACGAACGCCCGCATCGAATTTTTTTCAAAATGGCACTCCTGGAGTCGGTGAAATCTATGGCCCCCTAGAAAACGAGCTGGCCCTAGCTCCTTCTAGCTAAACAATATTTAAGGCACCACACATAACGTGTGGCTGCCTTAAATATTTTTATCCTGACGCACACTTATTAATTTAATACATTGTACACTTGTTAATCCGTTTTTTAATATCCGAATGAATGCATAAAGTCTGACGTTGGAAAAGATTTCTTAGGGCCCTTTCTTAGGGGTGAAATCTTCAATGTTTAAACTTAGAGAGTTTTCTACAGAAATCTCATTGCTCATTGCTCATTGCTCATTGCTCATTGCTCATTGCTCATTGCTCATTGCACATTGCTCATTGCTCATTGCTCATTGCTCATTGCTCATTGCTCATTGCTGGTAGGCTTTTGGAATCGGGGCTGTTATAAGATTTCGGTCGTTTAGTATCAATCACCAGGCTTCGCGAATCGTTTATCGTGTAAACGGGCGTAACTGCTACCGTCGGGAAATTGGGAGGAGGAAAATCTAAAGCATGATTTGCTAAGAAAAGTTGTGGATGGAAAGCGCTGAAAATCCTAGTTGAGAGAAATCGTTTTTCGTCAAAATCGGTGAACGCTAACTATGAAGCGCACACAGACCAACGTGACTAAGTCTAATGGAAAATCGCTGCACTCGCTTCCCTCGCTCGTTCGATGGGAAATGGGAGATTTAACATGGTACAGGTACACGATAGTGAGGCTGTCCTTAAGCCGGTCGTACTTAGTTGCAGTGTTCTCTCTCTCTCTCTCTCTCTCTCTCTCTCTCTCTCTCTCTCTCTCTCTCTCTCTCTCTCTCTCTCTCTCTCTCTCTCTCTCTCTCTCTCTCTCTCTCTCTCTCTCTCTCTCTCTCTCTCTCTCTCTCTCTCTCTCTCTCTCTCCCTCTCTCCCTCTCTAAACTCGTGCAGGTCTCGTCATGAATGCAACTCACAAGATTACTAACGTTGAGGCTTGCACTTGCAACACGTTGTATTGGTCAAATGTATAAGTCAAGTCCGCCAACACAGCTAATGTGTATTTTACAACACCCGTGCTGAACTTGAAAGTAAAATTATTACCTCGGATATTTAGAGCTAAGCCTCGGACAGAGACTCGGACAGCAAAGCATCTTGGGCGCCGACTTCGCGAAAGAACTTTATGTTCGCACTAAATTTACATTTTTCAAAGCGAACTCCAGCCGCGGCCGCGGGCGATGTGAATTCGAAGCACGCAGCTTGTTGGAGACATCATGGCCGCCATGTTTTCACCGAACAGCGCTCCGGTGTGCTTGTTTTATAGAGATCCAACTGGCGCGTGGCCGCCATGTTTTCACCGAACAGCGCTCCGGTGTGCTTGTTATATAGAGATCCAACTGGCGCGTGGCCGCCATGTTTTCACCGAACAGCGCTCCGGTGTGCTTGTTATATAGAGATCCAACTGGCGCGTGGCCGCCATGTTTTCACCGAAATGCGCTCCGGTGTGCTTGTTTTATAGAGATCCAACTGGCGCGTGGCCGCCATGTTTTCACCGAACAGCGCTCCGGTGTGCTTGTTTTATAGAGATCCAACTGGCGCGTGGCCGCCATGTTTTCACCGAACAGCACTCCGGTGTGCTTGTTTTATAGAGATCCAACTGGCGCGTGGCCGCCATGTTTTCACCGAACAGCGCTCCGGTGTGCTTGTTTTATAGAGGTCCAACTGGCGCGTGGCCGCCATGTTTTCACCGAAATGCACTCCGGTGTGCTTGTTTTTTAGAGATCTAACTGGCGCGTGGCCGCCATGTTTTCACCGAAATGCACTCCGGTGTGCTTGTTTTATAGAGATCAAACTGGCGCGTGGCCGCCATGTTTTCACCGAACAGCGCTCCGGTGTGCTTGTTTTATAGAGATCCAACTGGCGCGTGGCCGCCATGTTTTCACCGAACAGCGCTCCGGTGTGCTTGTTTTATAGAGATCCAACTGGCGCGTGGCCGCCATGTTTTCACCGAACAGCACTCCGGTGTGCTTGTTTTATAGAGATCCAACTGGCGCGTGGCCGCCATGTTTTCACCGAACAGCGCTCCGGTGTGCTTGTTTTATAGAGATCCAACTGGCGCGTGGCCGCCATGTTTTCACCGAACAGCACTCCGGTGTGCTTGTTTTATAGAGATCCAACTGGCGCGTGGCCGCCATGTTTTCACCGAACAGCGCTCCGGTGTGCTTGTTTTATAGAGATCCAACTGGCGCGTGGCCGCCATGTTTTCACCGAACAGCGCTCCGGTGTGCTTGTTTTCAAGGTCTGTAGATCGCCTGGCGGCGGCGAGCTAAAGCTCTAGGTTAGGTCATCTCATCCGTTTCCACAGTGTATAGCAGCCATGTTTGGGCTCAAATCCCGATTAGCCAATAGGAATGCGGCATATTGCCCCGTAAATATAAAATTGAACTTTTAAATGTTTTCAACCTTAACGCGGTAAACATAATCATAACAACTTAAGGTAACCGTATTAGTTAGCACAGATAAGTAAGAGCTATTAATAAAAAATTGGAGTTCAAGTGGAGTCTTAGGTTGAGGCAAAAATTGGAAACAAAATGCATATTCAAGTTCCCAGTTGAAAATAAATATTTTATTGAAAATAAATATCCATAATCAGGTATCATCTCCAGTGTGTAGTACTGCTGAAAAAACATAAGTAAACAGTGCAAATCCTCCACCAACGCAACATAAAAACCAACACCAATCAGAAAAATTATTGTAAAATTGTAATAAAATCCCACCATCTAAGACTGGAAGTACATTTTAATGGGATTTGTTACACCAATGTGTATTGGTGTAATCAAACCAGCACCAAACACAAAATATTTGTTAAGAGAAATTACAGAAAATACTTGGTTTACATTATTAGTGGCAAAAATCAACCAAGACCATACCAAACACAAAGTCCTCGACCAAAAAAAGGAAATAAATCATTGCACAAACCAGCACACAAAAACTAAGACATTAATTAAAAA